>CM051270.1:39558241-39760741 GCA_027921565.1 Artemia sinica
GTATTACTTTTTTTTTGTAACTGGAAGCCTTAAATATAGCTATTGATAATTTAAAATCAATTAGCTTCTCAGGATTTTAAATTGATTGCAAATTCGTCCTCTTCAGGTTAAAGTCGTTTTTTGGTGCCGTAAACCATTTAAACTATCACCCAGCCATCACTGCTGTTTTGGCGTCTGCCCCCCCCTGAGAATTTTCTGATGGCACCCTTGAATTACATATATGAAAATAACCGAATTTCTACAAATTATATTATGGTTTGTTAGTTATTCATGTTGATCAATAGTGAAGTGTTGAAAATAAGTTTCATGATATTTTATTTGGACTGTATATCTGAAAATTTTATTCCACCAACAGTTTCTAAGTTTGTGAAAAGTCAGTATCCTGGAGAGAAATGGTTACTTGAAAATAACTTCTCAGGTCCTGTGTTGGAAAAAATTCTAAGCAAATATTCCTGTATGAGAATACGGTTTTCATGTTGAGTAAGTATTTAGAGTCTAATGGGATTTTTGACCTATAGATATAAAATTTTAGCTTTCAAATCACTCAAGTACTATTCTTCTTTTATTATAGTGCTTTCTTGTGAGATTTAAAAATTCATAAGGATTGAATGGGCTAGCCTATTTAGGAGTTAGGAAGAATTAAGAGGTTCAAAACTCTGTCCAGTTTAGCATAACAAAGTCTTATCATATAGAATTTTTCATAGATAAATTTGGATTTATAGCCTGAATACAACAATTTCTAAAGTCTTAACAAACTAATTTAACAAAAGATTCTAATTCTAAAGGCTTTATAATGTTGATCATTGTACCTTAAATATGAAACTGATGAAAAAAGGAAAGACTTATCATGTACTTCTATGCCCAAAACTAAAAAAAAGTCACGAATTTTGTCACTTTCTGTTTGTTTAAATACACCAGAGTAGGTTAGATCATATTTCAATTTACCCTGATCTCAAACTAATATGATTTATGTCAAATGTTGAAGAAACTAAGCTACAACTAAATATCAAATAGGACTAGTTTGCTATTATTATTATACTTAATTATATTAGTATCGGTATTATATTATATTTAATATCGGTGATGAGGAACAGATTTCAGTCGAAAAAATAATCATCATTAATTATGATCACAACAAGGAATGCACCCGTTTCTGTTCTTTTTCTTCCAGAATCAACAAAAATAGAAGAAAAATGGATTATAGATAAAAATTTTCCCCTAAAAATCTTGGCAAACATAGCTGATTTCGCGAACCGATTTCAGCATAAGTGGACAAACGATAGCGTTAAGAAAAATTTGTTGACAGAAAAATTTATTGTGCGAGATTTTCAAAACAAAAAATCATGGACACAAATATTCAACTGGAGTTTTATTAATAGTTGCATGATTGATCTCAGCTTAGTTCTCAGTTTAGTTCTAAGCTCAGTAGCGGGGTATTTCACTACAGACATATCTGGCTGACTATTTATTTGTATCCCTATTTTTTTGTGATGATCATGATGAAAATCGGTGCCGAAAACTAGAAAGTTTTTCAAGCTCAAATCGACGCCGATTTCCTTTAAATCGGCGCGGAAATCAGTTTCCGAAATCAGCTATGTGTGTTCAGCCCTTAAAAAGGACAGATCTCGCTAGAAGATTGTAATTTTCTAAATTGAGTAAACTTGTTCTGAGTCCAAGATTTATGAACTGTAAGTTGTCTAAACTGCATAAGAATTTTGTTTAACTTTTAGCTCACTTTGCTTTTTGAGCAAATATAATATTTTTTGCAAAAATCAAACCATAAAAGTCTCATGGCATTTGGCCTAGCATAGGCTAAGGTGAGCTTTTGCTTTTTAGAACAATTGTTGGTAAAATTCTACTTTAGCTACTTTTGGTTATCTTGAAAGAAGGCTAGGTTAGAAAAATGAAACTTTCAGGGATGGGTCCACAGGCTAAATTATGTCCCGGGAAGGTATTTTAAAGTACCTACCTCTACTTCTTCTCTGTCAAGAGGGTCCTGAAATTTGCCTACTTGACAGGTCTATACCTATTGAAATCTTGACAAAACAATATTTTGCCAATAATTTTTCAGTCATCAGTTTATTTTTCTCTAGCTTTAGTTCTGAAAATGCAATTCCTGTTATTTGAGCATAATTTTAAGTCATATCAAAAATTTGTTTCAAAATTTAAGAATTGTATTTGCATATCTTTAAAACTTTATAAATTGGGATTGAGCAAAGTTGTGAAGCTGAAACCAATTTTGTTGTACTTCATTTAAGCAGAAGATCTGTTTTGCAAGGTTTCACTTTTATTACACATGGATTTTTAAAGGTTGTCAAAGGCCAGGACTGTCTAGAGGAAAAGGAGTGGAGGTAAGTACTTCAAAATACCTTCCCAAGACATACTTTAGCCTGTAGATCCATCCATGAAAGTTTCATTTTCCTAACCTAACCCCTTTCCAAGATAGCCAAAAGTAACTAAAGTAGAATTTTGCCCAATTGTTTTACTACAAAGTTGTTCTTGTTTGTATTATGTTTGGTATTGTTGGTAAAATTCTACTTTTGGCTTTCTTGGAAACAGGCTAGGTTAGGAAAATGAAACTTTCAGGGATAGGTCTACAGGCTAAAGTATGTCCCCAGGAAGGTATTTTAAAGTACCTACCTCCACTCCTTCTCTCTCTAGAGGGTCCTAACCTTAACAATCTGTGTGTTATAAAAGTGAGACAACTTGCAAAATAGATCTTCTGTTCAAATGCAGTACAACAAAATTGTTTTCAGTTTCACAACTTTGTTTAATCTTAATTTGGTAAGTTTAGGCAGTTCATATTATTGACTTATGAATAAAGTAAACATACACTCATTGCTTTTATTACACATTTTTTTTATGCTCATTGCAAATATATAATAATCATTTTAGTTGGAAATGAATTTTAATCCCCACTTTTTTATATATTATATATTTGCACATTAGTGGGGTGGGGGTAAAGTTTAAACTTACCTCTTATTTGCATCAGAAATAAATTTACCCCCACCTCCCTAATGTGCAAATATAGGTAAAAATTTAGGATTGTGACTTCTGATAAGGAGACATGTTAAGAAAACAATTCTTACTTTAAAATATATATAATGATCCTAGTTAACATATTATCCAAGGGGAGAACCTTTATCATCAAGTCTTTCCTCTTTTTTCCTTCTTTTTCCAACTTAAAAGAAACAAATTTCAATTTTTCTCCATGCTAAAATACAATGCATAAATCTTTTGAAATTGCCACTATAAATTGCCAAATAAATTGTTCTATAGATAGCATTCATCCTGGCCAAGTTCAATGGACTTGGTCAAGGCCTTCAGCCTTGACCAAGTCTGTTGATTTTGAATTAAAGTTAGGTTAGGTTAGTTATATTAATATTTTGAATTTTCACCATGGCTTTATCTATCAAAAAAAAAAAAAAAATGGAATTAACAATGACCAGGATGAATGCTATCTATAAGAAAAATTTATAGTGGCAATTTCAAGATATTTATGGATTGCGTTTTAGCATAGAGAAAATTGAAATTTGTTTCTTTTAAGTTGGAAAAAGAAGGAAAAAAGAAGAAAGACTTGATGATAAAGGTTCTCCCCTTGGATAATATGTTAACTAGGATCATTATACATATTTTAAAGTGAGAATTGTTTTTCTTAACATGTCTCCTTATCAGAAGTCACAATTCTAAATCTTTACCCAAATATATACTGGGAATTGATGTATAGGGGTAGGGGTAAAATTCATTTCCAACAAAATGATTATTATATTTGTAATGAGCATAAAAAAAGGTACTAAGTGGTATGTTACTTTATTTGTAAGTTAGTAATATGAACTGCCAAAAATTTACCCCTAATTTATAAAGTTTTAAAGATATACAAATACATTTTATAAATTTTGAAAAAAAAACATTGATATGGGTTAAAATTCTACTCAAATAGCAGGAATTGCATTTTCAGAACTAAAGCCAGAGAAAAAGAAACTGATAACTGAAAATTAAGGTAAAATGATGTTTTGTCAAAATTTCAATAGGTATGTCAATAGTCAAATCTTAATATAATGCCATGTAGTCAAATCTCAGGACCCTCTAGAGGGAGAAAGAGTGGAGGTAGATTCTTCAAATTACCTTCCTGGGACATACTTTGGTACTGCTCTATCAGCTGTAAAACACACAAGATATTGTATAGTAAACATGATAAAAGAAACTAGTCAACCAGATTCCTTCAACAGAGACTTCCTATGCTGAGCATTGCAAACAGGGTTTCTCACTCTATTTACAATATTTAAACTTTATTTTTTTGGGGTTTGAAGAGGCAACAAAGGTACTTAGGTTAGGTTATGCATTTAATATATGCTATGCTTCACCCCGCCCCCCCTAATGTACAAATATATAGCCAAAATTTGTTTCTAAACTATTATATTTTTATGCTATTTTTGTTTTATTTCATTACCATTAACCAAATTTAACTTCTTGCATATTTTGCAGCTAATAGAACAGTACCCATACTTTAACCTATAGACCCATCCCTGAAAGTTTCATTTTCCTAACCTAACCTCTTTCCAAGGTAGCCAAAAGTATCTAAAGTAGAATTTTACCTTAAGTTTATAAAAATTCAGAATTCCTGTTTTCCCCCCTTAAGGAATCTGCTCATGCAAACTTTGATCAAGTCAAGATGGAGACAAAGCAAAAGAATGAAATAGAAAATGGAATAAAGTATAGTAGATGTCTATGGTATCAGGAACAATGATTTCTGGGATGTCTATTTGGTCTAAGAGAAAAACTTCCACAAAGACAAAACTCAGACATGACTATGAAGAGCAGATGTAACCTATTCTCATTTTTAGGTCTCTCAGCTGTCCGCCTCTTACCAAGGTATCCTAGTTTAGCAACCCATCAAATCCTAAAGTATTGTTCTCAAGTATTGAATATGGCTGAACTAAAAGAAAATACCATTAATCCACAGGCTGAAGAAAACCCTCCAAAGAGAGTAAAAGTAGACCTAGAAGGTATTTATTTGATTACTTTATGTTTTGTGCAAATCAAAGAATTTAAATTGTTGTGGAGCAAAGTTCTAGTGCAACAATCAGTATTTCTAGAAAGTGAAGACGAGATCTTTTATTCTCAGTAAAAGTGTTGTATTTAGCTGCTGTGCATGGGTGGAGTAGCTTCTGGAAGCATGTGAAGATTTTTTTTGTTTGCTTAATTACTGGTCTTTTTTCTCTCTTCGACCTCTATCTTCTTTTCTCCCTTTCTTTTTCTGTATCCCAATCTACTGTGTATAATGGAAACTGCTGGATTAATTTTCGTCGTTTTGATTTTCAGATGTAGTAAAGACAGAAGATTTACCTAAAGTCGAAGGTGGACTATCAGAGGAGAAAAAGCTAAGGATAAAAAAGAAGAAAACACTGCATGCTAATTGGCTATCTTGGAAAAGGATATTACGGTATGCAAGTGTGAGTTAACCAAAGGGTTTTATTCTACTAAAAACTATTGTTGAATGTTGGTTTTTCTCTCTGGCTCTGTTCCAAAACTCCGTGAAACGTTTCTTTGTTACCATTAAAGTGGGATTGCCATAGATACCCTAGATTAATTTCAATTCCCTCCTCTGTTTTTTTGTTTACTGTAATAATCTCAGAAATGAAATAGAGCAGCAATTGATGTTAATGGCTTTGTGCATTAAGCCTGCAATGATTTTCGCATAATATAGCATGAAAGCAAATTATAATAAGCAGGGGTACTTATCTGTTATAGCACCAACACTCCATTGACGCACTGTAGAACCGGTTTCTTTTGTTTGTTTCTTTTGGCTTAGCGTGAGACAAGACAAAGACAAGTGACGGAATAGATGCGAAATATATAATTTTGGCTAACACATTTTGAATGCAGACCCGCTATACTTTACCCTCCCCCCCCATTCCTAATGTGCAAATATATAGCCCAAATTTGTTTCTAAAGTATTATATTTGTATCATACTTGGGTATATTTCATTAGGATTAACCTACCTTCACTTCTTGAGTGTTGGCGCTATATGGTATGATTTATGATATACATTTTGTTACAGTTCTTTTTTCAAGATTCATTCTCAAGTTATTACTTCTTAACCCTTTGCACAGAGCCAAAGGCATACCTGAGATTAATTGGAAATGAGCTTCTCTTCCCCTAAGAACTCTTTCAAAAGTCTGCTGCGGACTAACATTTACTTTATTCGAAAATCAAGGCACATTATTAATATATGCACAAGTTATTTGGATATAAATCCTGTGCATGAAACTGTTCATGCAAAAAGGTTCAAACTATGATTTATGTTTTCGAGTTATGAAAACGTCAAACATACGGCTGCTCTTTTAATGGGGAAATGAGGAAGTGTTATTAAATGGGTACATGCGTTTTTTATGTTTTTTTACTGTTTTTTTTTCTTATAATAGGCCTATGCATATTCAGGAGGCAAAAAGCTAAAAATATATATATATAAAAAGCTTGTCTCCTGAGTACCAATTTTTGCTAAAGACAGTACAGTAATTTTTCAAATCAGTTCAGTAATTTACTGCTGAATATTCTTATTCTTTCTCACTCAAATCCAAATTATTCCTGGCAACTAATGTTAAAATTTGCTTAAAACTAAAAGTTATAATTTTTGCTAAAATAAAGAACAAATTATTCAATTAGACTTCTGCAAAATTTAAATATACTACGCTCAATTTTTGTAAAGAACCATATCTGGAAGAAGTAAGAAAGATGGAGGTCAACATGGGTTGCCAGAAGAACACAAAAAAATCCAAAGTTTTGAGGAAGTGACCGAAGTGCAAACTTAGACTGAACATATGTATTGTTTGCCTATAACTAGGCTACCCGACTACAGCCAACAGACATAGCGACATATATTAAAACAGATTTACTGATCTAAATGTTGTTTGACTGGGCAAATTTGTATCATTTTAATCTATGTGTGTGCATTAACGGACTGACTGTCTAGATCTAATTTATCCCAAAGAGGACGTAATATGCGCTTTAATGGTGAGATTAGCCTTCCTGCAGAGGTAATTAAGTGGAAGAGCACCATTCCGAAAGACATATGTCTAGGCAGATTGGGATGGATTGAACTACAATTCCGATTCTTGCAGAAATCGGCGGCATCCAACCTAGCCTAACTTGGTATAAAAAATTAACTTACTTAACTTTTTCGCATGCTGAACAACGGCCTACATAGCGTAGGTACCGATCTCCTGATTCTCTGCCTTTAGCTGGGAGTGCAGTGCGTGTTTTGTGGGAAAATCAACCGACGCAAAACATAAAGTAAATATAGAAAACAAAAATAGATATTCTGATCAAAAGAATTTGTTTTTTTTTTTTTTTTTTGCTAGATGGTTGAAACTGGAGATCTTTTCACCCAGATTTCTTCAAGTTCCCATGTAGAGCTGGGGCGAAGATAGATCCATCAACAAATTCACAATATAATTTATCACCTTAAGAAAATATTTTAACACTTCAGTAAGTATGTGCAGCAAAAAATAAAGGAGATGATACCTATTAAAGGGAGAAAAAGATTCTAAGGCGTTCGCCTTAGAATCAAAATGGGACAAAAATGTTATATCTTGATTAAAGAGCAAAGTACCACCTTTTGAGGAATTTTTTGTGGTATGCAAAATGTGTGCATATTTTCACTGAATGAAAAATGTGGGAAGTAGAAATTACGCAGAACATAAAGTAAATATAGAAAACAAAAATAAGATATTCTGATCAAAAGAATCTGTTTTTTTTTTGCTGGATGGTTGAAACTGGAGATTGCCTTAGAAGAAACTTACGTCTATAGATGTAAATCAATTAGTGATAATTGTCGATGAATCGTGCTTTTTAAGCCTTGGAACCCTTTATCCAGAAATATCTGGAATTACGACTTCTAGAGAAACGATCGTGTGACCAGAAATGGGTTTTGCGAGCTATCCTAGCCATATTTCTAGACGAAAACCTCTACAGGACATTCGGGCTGTGAAACTGAAACTCTCTCGGAATTTAGACATTATCAAAGAAACTGAAGTATGTATTTCAGAATTGTGCCATAATTTGGCAGTCGACATTAAAAACACGCCTGAAACTTGATTCAATCCAAAGGCGTGCACTGACAACTATTATAAATGCAGATGACTATTCTTTTCTTGTTGCACCTTGTCATCTGTCCTACTCAGTTTGTGGTCTGTTTTGGTTGATATCTGAAACATGATTAAAACAGGCGATATACTTTTGACCTTCAGGTTACCTGAATTCCTAGAGTACGTTCTGATTTTTCCCAGTTGCTGTGTGGAACATTCATCCACAAGAGCTAAGATTTAGGAGCTCCCTTGGGTTTTTCAAAATTAGTTTAAAGAAATATTTAGTTAAAGATTAAAAAGTTGAAGGTAATTTGAATTGGGTGAAGTTTAGGTTTTTCTTTCTTTTGAACATTAATTGAGTTTTTTTTTTTAGTTTAAATAGGTAAGGCGGTGGTTTATCCAGGGTGCAAGGGAAAAACCCTATTATTAAGATTAATTGAACGCATTTATTGAAGAGGTGTTTGTCGTACTAATACAGGTACTAATATAAATGAATAAATAAATTTAAAACGAGTAAAAATTTAATTCAGTATGCAAATCAAGCTTAAAATGAACAAAAATCACTACAAATAAAAGTTTGGCCCCATTCCTTAACTGTAAAAGTATCAAGCCTTCTGCGTCGTGTCAGGCTTAATGCTTTTTCACATTTAGGGAAGGGGGCAGTAGCTAAGCTCTTGTTTGTAGTGATTTCTGTTCGTTTCAAGCTTGATTTGCATATTCAATCTAAGTTTCACTCGTTTTAAGAGATTTATTTATTCATTTATATTAGTATGTTTTGTATGTTTTTTTGCATTGATTTTTTTTTTTCTGTTCGTTTTGGATTTCATTTCTACTTCAATAGCAAAATATTGTTTTTCGTTTTAAGCTTGATTTGCATATTCAATTTGATTTTTACTCGTTTTAAGAGGTATTTATTCATTTATATTAGTACCTGTTGTGTGTTTTGTTGGCTATGACTGCTTATTTAATTTCTGTTCGTTTTGGGTTTCATTTACTGTTCAATAGTAGTTTCTAGTCATTTTGAGTTTGAATTATTATGGATTTTTATTTCTGCTAATGTTAAGTTTAATAAGGCCTTTACTTTTCTTTGAAAAACTTCTATTTCGGAAAGTTGTTTTTTAATTAATCATTAGAAAAAAGATGAATGTTTGATTCTGGGTGTGTTCAGAAAAGCAAAGGGTATTAGGGTGAAATTTCGGGGAATGTCGTGGGGTACATTGAACTATATTAAAAGACACTAAACATCCAGGTTGTCAAAAAGGCGTATCTGCAATATCTTAGGAACGGTTCGAGGTATTAACTGGAAATTATAAGGGCCAGTACTACTGTTGATAATGCTATGACTTCAACTGCAAATATTTGCGACGGCCACTGTGACTGCTTTTGACTACGAGTACTCATAACTGTGACTGCAACTACTTGTGCCTGTGATTACTTCTACCTGCAGCTAATTTCAGGGAATTTCAAGGGGAATACCGCGCAAAACCAAAACGCTTTCTGTATGCTGATTAATAAAAGGGTATATCAGCAATATCTGAGGTATGGCTAAGGTTATTGAATGAAACTTTCTGGGTGTGTTGAGAGGGATACTAGAAACTGGTTGGAATCCACCAGCAACCCTCCCCAGCATTTTAGCCTTCTTAGATGTCCCCTGCCCTCAAACATTGATCAAAACTAACAAATATTTTATTCAAAATAGTCAAAATTTTTATAGCTATGCCTCAGAGGATGCCAACCTTCCTCCCACCTTCACAGCCCCTTGGGCTAGGATTTTAAATTGTGCAGTTTACTTGTTGTTAATACACAGGGCGTGTCATTGGGAAATGGGAGGACGTTTGATCCTAGATGTGTCCGAAAAGGCTAAGGGCATGCTGGAGAAATCAAACACACTATGTGCATCCTGATTATCTAGAAGACGTATCTGGAATATCTTAGGAATATCTAAGGATATTAATTTGGAACTTTTAAGACTTCTGTTTCTACAACTGTGACTATTTGTGACTATGAATACTTGTCATTGAGACTGCTTGCAACTTTGACTACTTGCTACTTCTTCTGTCACTACTTGTGACTGTGACTGCGACTGCTAATGACTCTAACTGCAACTGCTTGCGACTACTTCTCCTGGTGAATATTTTTAGTAAATGTTGAGGGAGGGGTTGTTGAACAACATCAAAACCCATTATATGCATGCTGGTTGTCAAAAAGGTGCATTTCCAATATCTAAGGAACAGCTTAGGGTATTAAGTTGAGACTTTCAGGGTGTGCTGTGGAGGATGTTTGAAAGTCTTTTGGGCCAAAGGACCCCTCTTCGTCCTTTTTAGATCCCCTCATCACTGATCAAAATTTTGAATAGCCACTTTGTTCAAAATACTGAAAAGGTATGATACCTATCCCTCCTCAGATACCACCCCCCTCGCAGCTTCTGAGGAAAAGGTTGTAAATTATGCAATTTTCTAATTGTGCATATACAAATTTATCATTAGAAAAGGAAGGAATTTTTTAATCTTAGTATGTCCGAAAAGGTGAAGGGTGTTGAGGTGAAACATTAGGGATGTTCAACCAAATTAAAACGCACTATGGGGCATCGTTATCGAAAAGGTATGTTTTAGAAACGGCTAAGCTTATAAACTTTAAAATTTCAGGGCCACTACTGCTGTGACTAAGACTACTTGCGATTTTATCTTGCGACAGTTTGTTACTGCGACTATGATTGCTTGTGATCGTTACTACTTGTGACTTCGATAACGACTACTTGCGACTGGGACTGTGAATACTTTTGGTGGCTACTGCAAATACTTGCGACTTGGAATGCAATTTTAACTGCTTGTGACTTTGACTACTAGAGACTGCGACTACTTGTTACTACGACTGTGACTATGGCGAATTACGATCGGAACTGTGACTAATGGTGACTATGACTACATAGGACTGTGACTACTATCGACTGCGATAACTTGCGACCTTGACTACTTGTGACTATGATTTCTTGCAACTGGGACTACTTATGACTGTGACTATGACTTTCGACTGTTGTTGTGGCTACTTGCGACAAAGACAACTTGCAACTACGACTATGACTACTTGCGACTACAAATACGACAACTTATGATTACAACCATTACTGGAATTGCTTCTACTGCTGCGATTCCGACTCTGGCTGCAAATAATGTTGCTACTACTTCTACTGCTATAACTAGAGCTGTTGAAATAAATTATAGTTTGAGTGCACCCTACATGTCAAAATGGCATAGTACATTCAGGTTGTCAACTTATCTGCAGTATCCCACGAATGGCTTAGGTTAACGAGTTGAAAAGTTCTGGGAATGTTGAGGGGGGTGTTGCACTAACTAAAAAAACACTAGGTACATCAAAGTTGTTAAAAGGGCGAATCTGGGCGTAACAGTCAGGGAAGGTATTAAGTTGAAACACTCAGAGAATGTTGAGAGGGATATTAAACTTAAGATACTATAAGCATCGTGGTTTCCAATAGGCGTAGGTGTGTATATCAAGAATTGCTAATATTATTAAGTTTGAAACTTCCTCGGGAAATCTCGAATTGGATATTGTTAAACAAAAAAAAAAAGACAAATATGCATCAAGGTTGTCAAAAATACTTTTTAGGACTTGTTAAGGGTATGATGTTTGAAACTTCAGAAAAGTTCAGGGGATGTCGAACTTAATCAAAATAACGACTATTTGCATCCTAAAACAAAATGTATGATTATACATATTGTTATATTTATAACGTATAGCAAATAAAAGCAGATTATAGTTAAATCAAACATCTTGACCTGACGAGATTCTTAGGAATTCGTATCATTATACCGTTAAATATTCAGATTATTTTTTATAGTTATTCCCACTCATTTTTTTATGTTTTGAGGAAAGCACAGTGTTGAAAATACAGGTAGGTTTTCAATAAAACAAGCTGAAGTAATATGCTTTTAAACTTTCACCAATTAGGGGAGGGGGAGTTAGTGAGACCACCATCCTGTAGCTTTTGTCCGTTTTAAGTTCGACCTACAAATATTCAATTTTAATTTTTAGCTCGTTTTAAGACTTATTTATTCATCTATAGTAATTTGTGTTTTTTTTTTCGTTTTAGATTGCATTTATTTCTTTGGTAGTAACTTCTGGTCATTTGAATGATTATACGACTTTACTTTGCTCTTCTTACGTTTTAAAGTTGTTATTTACTTTTTTTTGAAAAATTTCTTTTTTAGAGTCGCGTTCCTTTTAGTTGAATATATATTAGACCCCATGGAACCTTCCACCTTGATCATGGCAACAAGCGTCAAATTGTTATTTTGTTGTCCTTCTAAAAACTGGACAACGTCTCTTAGTTTACCCCTCAAATTTGGGAAGAATTAGAAAATTTTTGCATTCATATTAGACATAACAGCCTGAATTTTCGTGCATAAGCCAAGTTGATAAAACAAACGAATCCACTTGTGCCACTGATGAATAATCTTTGGTGAATTTCTTGGTTAGTACTAAATGCTAATTTTAATTGGCTTTCTGACTAGTTTTTCAGTGCGAAAAAAAATTTGTAGTGAGCTGATGCGGTATGTCTTTTTTTCTTTCCGCAACAAGGGGTTGCCTACTCATTGAAGGTGGAGCTATTAAAGCTGTTCAGAACTGTGCGGGCATTATGGACGAAGGACTCGTAATGAAACCCCACAAAAAATTCAGTTCCAAAGGGGCCGCCAGGACAGTACCAAGGCGTGCCGTATCCTGCTGTGAAAACATGTTTAATCCTTCAAATCGGGTTAGATATTAGTATGTACGCGCCTAGGGTAATTTAAGATAAACTGGTTGGTAAATTTTTCGAACTCTGCTTCTATAAAACCGTATTGTCTTACAATTAGAGTCGAATACCAATTTACACTCCGTAGAACGTAATTAGTTAATTGAATAATGGCACGGTATCTTGTATTTATATGCGCCCATACCATAATGTTCTCTATAATATGGTTCTCTCTGACGCTCAAAATCGTGCAATAATACCACAGTAAGATAAAAATATAATAATGCTTTATAAACACCTTTTGGCTATAGATTTGCACCGTAAGGAGGGGGGGGGGTAAAGTATCACATTATTCTACATATTATGCAGTAGAGAATTTGTAGGTCTAACTTCACACATAGAACAATAGGCAAATTTTTATATAAGACAGTGGAACGCAACTTTAAATGAAAAATTTTGAGCTTCCTATAGCAAAAGGCCGTCCCTCAGCAAAATAAATGAAGAAGAAAACACCACTATTAAAAGAAATCACATTAAAATTCAATCGGTTAAAACTAAGCAAAAAATTTTCAAAACAGCACCTAGCAATCATTGCTTCAGAGGATATTCAACCAGGACTGGTACATCACACGAAGTGCAAGAAACGACAATTCATTCAAATGCAGTAAGAAACACTTACAGCACCAGTTCTTTAACCTAAATCTTGCCTTTTTGCCAGGCAGCCTAGAAGCGGCTATCCGTAACAGGTTGAGTGGCATTGTTTACTGATTTTTTAATATTACTAGTCGGATCATTTCTAATTAAATTTGAAAAATATCAGGCACTTAAACCGAATATTCCCCCCAATCCCTATTTGATAGAAGCATTACTAATATTTTGATTTTAATTTCAAATGCCTCTCGAACAACCTTTTTTTGCCAAATCATGCTATTAAGGAAGTTTCTTCAAAAGCATTTTATGGCTAGGATTATCATAGATATGACTGCTTTAAAGCAGAATCATAGAAATATTTGTACTAATAGAATTTAAAGCTTTAGTTATGTCATCTTTGTGTTGTTGTTGGGGTTTTCTAAATTTTGATGGGTTCTACAGCCATAAAAGTTCCCACAGTCACATGGTATTTGATCAACCCCCTATGGCGAGTAACTGGGCTTATATGTTTACCAGAGTTTAGGAGATTCACGATTTTAAAATTATGGTAAATACTTCATAAAAATTATTTTGTGTGCAAAACTTTTTTAAAACTTGTAGTGACTTTTGGAATATATGGAAGGTAAATTATATTTGAGGGGCTTGGTGGGAACTTACATGTTAAAAGATCCTTGGTTCTACGGGAGTATCTTGCCAATCTCAGCTATTGTTTTGTTAATAAAGACAATAGGATAACCTTTCAAAAAAGTATGCCTCTAATAAAATTGATTCATCTGTGATGTGAGATTTAGAGCAAATATTTAGGACACGATCGACAAGAGAGGTAAAACAACAGCTGTTTTAACTTGTGGGAGTGATTGGATTTAAAATGTAGATATCTGTTGTGTTGTGGGGTTTTTGTGTAAATTGTAAAATCCGGTTTATCACATGCTACGAATAATTAATACATCCAGAAAACGGTAATTTATTTGCATTTTCAATTCCTAAGGTAAATTGTAGAATTCGGTCAGATATATTAAAGGTGATCTAGAAAGCCTCTAAGTTCGTTTTCCCCATAATTCCAGAGCGATATTACATTCATCCATGTAACGCCCCCCAATAGACATGTTTTAAAAAAATATGAATTTAAGGCCGAATTTTCAAGGTGTTCTACATAAATATTCGCTAATTACCCCAGATTGCGGTTTGCCCCCATGGGGAGGTCCTTTATTTGTTGATAAAAAGAATTACGGAACTGAAAATATATTGAATACTTCATTACAAATTTTAACTAGGGACATTAAAACCTCGCAATCTATTCCTGTTGTTGAAATCTTCGATTAAATGATAGTTTTCTTCTATTTTATTTTTTGATAATTGCCTCAGATATTGCTACATCAAATATTTGTATCCATAGCAAACTATGTCAAAACTGGCTTACTATTGTATTTTCTAAAATGCTTGCATTTAAGTTTTTCCGCTAAATCTACGAATGACATATGTACGATTTTGGGAATAGAGGACAGGCTTTGAAGGCTGTACATAACCGCTTTCCAATATTGGAAATAGGGGCTTTATTACATGTTATAATTGGCCTTAAAGGAATACCTTGCTTATGTAAATTCGGTTAAACCGTAAAATTTTGGGCAAAAGCTACCACGGGTGGAAAAAATTTATTATACAATTGTGGGGTGATTTTGCTATTTTTGTTTTAGATTCTTTAATTTTGGTTATAATTTTATTCGCAAACTTATCAGTATTGGTCGTGAGTCATGTAGTATGTGTATTTTTGTCTTTTAAGTGTGAATGAAATTTTGTTGTCGTAATCTAAAGTATCCATGACTACAAGTGAATTCCCCTTGTCTGCTTTTGTTATTAGTCGTATAATTGAAGGGTCTTTGCGAAGATTAGACTCTTTTTTTCTTTTTTTTTATGTCGTGCGAAATTTCTGGCGTCAAATTAGTAGGAAACGTAACTTTTTTTTGGCTGCCGTAAAGTGTATTTATAAAAAAAGATCTAACTTCATCTGGGTTAGAAATAGATGTGTAGAGTTTGTGCAAAGAAGATTCTAAAGAGGAAACTATATTCTGCCTCAGGAACTTGTTTTGGTGGAAAAAAGAATTTGTGGACCTTTCTTAAGAGTTTGGATTTCCTTGGATTCAAGAGCTCTAGAGGAGAGATTAACGATAGTGGGTCAGCAGTAAACCTCGGAGTATAAGTACGATAATTCATGAAGATTTGGTACCTCAGACTTTCCAATTTCTTATAAAGACGTTCCTTAGACAAACAAAAATCGTGACTAAATTAATTCCCGTCCAATCTAACAACCTGAGAAGCCCCTGCTTCCAATATTGGAAAGGTAGTTATGTTCGGCCTTCAACCTTCTGCTCTATTCCCAAAAATTGTAAAATAGTAATTCGGCAGATTTAGTGGAAAAACTTAAAAATGCAAGCATTTTAGAAAATAAAATAGTAAGTAGTTTTGACATAGTTTCTATGTATACTAATATGATCTAGTAATATCTGAGCAATTATTAAAAAATAAAATAGAAAAAAAACTATCATTTTATTGAAGATTCAACAACATGAATAGATTGCGAGGTTTTAATGTCCCTTGTCAAAATTCGTAATAAGTATTCAACTTATTTTTCAGCTCCGTAATTCTTTTTGTCAACAAATAAAGGGCCTCCCCATGGGGGTACCTCTGTCGGGGTTATTAGCGAATATTTATGTGAGAAACACCTTGAAAACTGGGCCTCAACTTCATATTTTTTAAAACATGTCTATTGGGGGGCGTTACATGGATGATGTAATATTGCTCTGGAATTATGGGGAAAATGAAATTAGAGGCTTTCTAGATCACCTTAATACATATGACCGAAATCTTAAATTTACCTTAGAAATTGAAAATGCAAATAAATTTACCGTTTCTGGATGTATTAATTATTCGTAGCATTGATAAATTGGATTTTACAATTTACCGGAAACCCACACAAAACAACAGATATCTACATTTTAAATCCAATCACCCCCCACAAGTTATTGTGGTACATTTTGGCTCTGAATCTCATATCACAGATGAACTTTATTTTATTAGAGACACACTTTTTGGGAATGGGTATCCTATTGTCTTTATTAACAGCACAATTAGTCGAAGACTGGCAAGACACTCCCGTGAAATCAAGGGTCTTTTACCATGCGAAGCTCCCGCCAAGCCCTCAAATATAATTTACCTTCCATATATTCCAAAAGTCACTGCAAGTTTAAAAAAAGTTTGCACACAAAATAATTTTTATGTAGTATTTTACCAATAATTTTAAAATGATGAATCTCCTAAACTCTGGTAAACGTATAATCCCAGTTACTCGCCAAAGAGGGGTTTATCAAATACCTTTTTGTTGTGGCAACTTTTTATGTTGGTAGAGAACCCATCAAAATTTAGAAAACGCCTACAACAACACAAAGATGACATAACTAAAGCTTTAAATTCTATCTGTACAAATATTTCTTTTGATTCTGCTTTAAGCAGTCATATCTATGATAATCCTAGACATAAAATGCTTTTTGAAGAAACTTCCCTTATTAGAAAAGATTTAGGCATAAAATAGGTTGTTCGAGAGGGAATTGAAATTAAAATCAAAATATATAGTAATACTTCTTTAAATAGGGATTTTTGGGAATATTCGCTTAATGCCTTATTTACAAATTTAATTAGAAATGATTTGACTAATTATATTAAAAAACCAGTAAACAATTCCACTCAACCTGTTACGGATAGACCTTGTAGGCTGGCAGCCAAAAAGGCAAGATTAGCTTTAAGAGCTTGTCTGTAAGTGTTTCTTATTCCATTTGAATGAATTGTATTTTTTCACTTCACTTGATGTACCAGTCCTGGTTGAACTTCCTTGAAGTAATGGTGCTAGGGCTGTTTTGAATTTTTTTTTTTAGTTTGACGATTGAACTTTAATGTGAGTTTCTTTTATATTGGTTTTTTCTTCATTTGTTTTGCTGAGGACGGCCTTGGATATAGAGTCGAAATTTTCATTTAAAGTTACGTTCCCCTGTCTTATCTAAAAAATTTCCCTATTGTTCTGCTTATTGTTTATGATTGAAAGGCAGTGTGGTCTTCGTCGCTATTTACGTCTAACTTCACACTGTCCACATACTTTGCCCCCCCCTATTTTTCAAATATATAGCCCCAAATTATATATTTTCCATCTATTTTGTCCCTTCTATTTGGCTTGCCTCACGCTTAGCTGAAAGAAACTAACGAAAGAAACCGGTTCTGTAATGCGTCAATGAGTGAACAACTTGAACGGTTGGGCATTTTATTGTACAAGTACCATAATGGTGTTTATATTGCGTTAAAACGGAGCGAAAAAACCAGTCAGTTAAGCTTTGTTCTGTTCACAGAAATCGGGCAACAACTATGTTTTTTGGCAAAGTAACTAATTTTACATACTAGGAAACTGTTTTTCTGGTGTGTTTGAACTTGGCATGAGCTGCGTATTGTAGCTTTGAATATTTGCTACAATTTTGCGCATCTCTGATGACACCTTTTCATTCTGTGTTATACGCACATATACTGCTAAACTAAGGTAGAAAACAATACTTTGTTCAGGGCCCAAGAAATAAGTTTAAAACCTATTTTCCCGCTCCAGTATTGTGTAGTTGCTGAGTTGAGCTTTGAGAATGAACAAATCATGCGAGTCCTTTAACTGGCCGGAATTTGTCGAAATTGCCCTTGGCTATTTTTCAGATTATGCAGAAGAAAAAGTGAATCTCAAAACCGCAATTTCTTTATTGTGATTACTTTTAAAGTTCTTTTCCATCTGTCTCATTACCTAATTTTGTGTTCAGAATCCTCTTAAAAGTTTTTATATGGTCTATGAGATCCTATAAATTCCTGCTCAGGTCAATTGGAAGTTTAAGAGCACTGCTTCTGACCCTGAACTCTTGCTAAAGTTAAAAAAAAAGTAAGTAAGTAAGTAATTTTATTGCCAGAAAATTTACGTGGAATGAGAACGTAGTATAACAAAGGAAAAAAGAAAAGAAAAATCACACTATAAGGCATGAATACACGTATTTACACATTATATACATTAGCAAAACTAATGGCACAGGATGGGTATCCATGGATTTCTTTTTCCTTAGCGTTTTTCAGAAAACTCTTGGCGACACGATTAACGCTGACTGTTTGATCGGATACACCATAGTTATGCATGATATTGAAGTTCCTCGTGCTTTGTGGAAGTCTCAGAAGAAACTTCGCGAATCGAAAAACCAGAACTCTTACTTTTATACATAGTACATGTGAAAGGGCAATGGTATTATACAGTGACGCAAGACGTTTACGGCAGAGCCGATGTCTGCTGCCAGTTATTGACTCATACGCGATCCAGATTTTCACTTCTACGTGGCGTACAAGTAGCGCTCCGGTGGAGTGGAGGCTTCAAACCGATTGGTAAATAAAGGTAAGTAATACACTCAGATGGTTTTACAACTGAATCGCCCAAAGATATTTCTTCTTCGCAGTGCTCCGCATTGAAAATCAAGACGGTAAATTTGATACATTAAACAACAAACCTTCATTATTGTATTCCCTCTTCAGCACATCAAAATTCTTCGATGGTTGATCAGTGGACCTGTTAAAATTAAGCAAGTCGTCAGCGTACATCATCAACAAAAAATCAATCCCTTTTGAAAAACAAGACGCAGCTACTTGGGCTTGTGCCGGCAGAACGCTATTGTTGTGCAGACTCAGAGACACAACTGAGCCATGTCTAACTTAAAACACTGGTTTAATACATGCATTTAGTACAAAGGTCACATCTTCTTTAGTACACATATTAGGCTACATGTTGTTGAAAAGATTATTAATAACATTATTAATCTGAACAACCAGAGTGCCCAATATGCTGTCGTGGGATCTGAGCTTCTTTCTCTCCACAAACCATTATATATGACCAGCTTTCATTCCATTCAAGTCAAGATTATTGAAGAAAGTGCTCTAAATGAATAATCATTAATTATTTAACGCTCATTAAATGATTTAAATGAGTGAATAATTATGCATTAGAATCAGTTCTTATGTAAAACAAAATTGTGTCTCATTATGTTAAAACCAATGATAGTAGACAGGTCAGATTGGACCCATTTGGTCGCAAGAGCTTTTGGGCCATTTTCAGTGATTAAATAGATTGGTGGATGCTCGTTCTCGCGAGATCCATTCATCAGTCTTGATGAAGATAAGGGCCGTGTTCGAAGCATCAAAAATAAATGAATTGTCAAAAATATAATTATGTCAACTAATTTTTACTCCTCTCTTTAAGTTTGAATAATTTAACATTCAGATTTGTCTAAAAAGTTATAATAAGAAAGCGAACATTATGAAGGCGCTACACATTTTCTTTCATTCCTTGTAATTTCTGCTCGTTTAAGTTTGATGTCTTATATTACTTAAATTCTGCTCCTTTTAAGTTTTTTTTTATCGCTTTTTACTTATAGCTGAGGAATATGTTGCTTCTTGTTGAATAGAACGTACAGGAAACTGCTTCCTTTCTACTATTGTGTTTCCGTGTCTTTTGACTTGGAAGCACAAATGTTTGTGCTTGGGTATTTGAACAGTTTTCGATAACAAGCCTACATACATAGTTTAACTAAGATTCGCTGGTTTGCTTGATAAAAAGTTGAAATTTTGTAACGCTTTTATTTAAGTTTTTGTGCGTAGATCAAGGATAAATTTTGTGTCTTGTAACCAAAAATTTCTTGGAATGTGGTTGTTGGGAGAACCAAGAATGCCAATCTTGAATACCAAGAACCACCCCTTCTTGGAATATGATTGAGCTGACATTGGATCCACAGTGATTTCTAATGAAAAAAACATTAGCGAGTATGCAGCCCCTTCGACACTTCCCATCTCACACAGCAAACTTTAGTTCAAGCCCCACTACTACTAAGAATTATACTAATTTTCATGTGATACCTGTTTCATACTAATTCTACTGGCTGTTTTAAAGAAGTGCTAGCTACACTGTTGGGCTTAAGTTTTACAGGCTGTACTGGTGCAAATACTTAGAATTAAGTGTGTTGAGTGAAAATTGTTTTAAATATTTTTAATCTTAAGGTTAAGGTCTTGAAAGATTCTTGAATGGCTTCTTATTTTGAAATGGTTCTTTCAGCAAAGTATATATCATTTTTTCTATTAGTATGAAGAGTGGCTTATAGCAAGATTTGGCGAAGAATAAAAGATTAGGATAGAAAAAAAACCAAAGACTAAGGTTTTAGTCTGAAAATGTACAAACTAAGTGACCAGGAAACATTGAAGTTATTTAGACTATCAATGAAAGCATTTGAGATCGGACCTGAAAATTGTGATTAATTAATAATTATAAAAATCTCATGAGTGCCCCTCACTTTCAGTTTTTGTCTTAAAAATTCAAATTAAATGGTAGGTAGGAAATATTTTTTTGGTTTAGTGAAGTTGAAGATTAAGTAATTTTTTTTATATACATTTTTGAAGTGCTTAGTCGGGGAGCAAGTTAAATAGATCCTTGTGTACAATACGTCTTTCTGGGATACATCCTATCGGGTCTGGTTTGCGTTCCTGCATTTTTATTCTACCAGATAATAGTAATGACGATGTTTTTAAAGGAAATATTTCTAGCTTTAAATTGCAAATCAGTTCTTTTACAAAGAAGTCCCCCTGAGTATGTTCTTTTTTCTTTGTCATTCTTGTTGCTTTGCTATTTTAAGTTCTGTGTTTAGTGTTTATTCACTTGTTATACAAACATTTTTATCTGTTAACTTTATGTTTTCTAGAGGCCTTAGAAAATGAAAAAGAATTTGTGAATAAGGTCTGTGAGAATTTACCAAAGCAATTAAAGTTTTTGGAATCAAGCGAGTAACAGGAGGATTTAATAGCAAATTGAACTGTGACTATAGGAGCTATACGTACATAACACCCAGTTTCGCCTTCACACCTGTCGATAAAGAAGTAACTGACAGTTTTAGAATTACTTCCGAAATTGTGAATGAAGTTAATGAAGTGCTGGCTCTTTTTAAAGGAACTCATAGGTTTCACAATTTTACTGCCAGGAGGTAATTTTTTTTTTTTCAGTTCCTTTTATGGAGATTGAAATGTTTTGTTACGTTATTTCACGGACTGTGTTTATTTTAATTTATGTCAAGTATCGACACTAATTCAAAATAGCTGTAAAATCTGGCTTTGTATTTTATACTATAAATTTTAGGGAATTTGACAGTTTCTCAATATCAAACTAGCATTTTTCAGGTTAAAATATCAATAATTACCCAAGGAACTTTCTCAAGTGAAGACGTCTTCCTTCAAAGATGGGAAACCATGTCTGGAGCTGCCTTGTTATGCTTTAGCACTGTTTTACCTATCGTTCTGTCTAAAGGTATTCACTGAGAGACGACTGAAACTTTGTGTCATATTTTCCACTGGTTTTGTTTATTTAAAGCTATTTGAAGCACAAACGCGTTTGCAAAATAACTTTATATACCAGTGTTGCTAGAATTATCTATCATTCTAGCACCAAAAATAGTTCGGTGACCAACATAATCAATATATACAAGCCTATTTCGCAGCTGTGCCGGGACCCGGCCTTGAAATCGGCTACATATTTTTTTCTTAAAACCGGCACATTGATATTTCTTGCCACAAAAATGACCTTAATAGGTTAAACTTTAGTCAAGATTCGTATTTTTCCCAGGGTGGCTCTATCTTACCATATGGTGACGCTATGACATATATATATTATATATATATATATATATATATATATATATATATATATATATATATATATATATATATATATTATATATATAGTATATATATATATATATATATATATATATATATAAACCTTCTATGGTAACAATGTCAGTTAAAAACCTTCTAGCCACAGACGATGCGAGCTTCTTCTTGATGTCATGGTGTTGCCATAGGTTTGACACAACCACCATGGGTAAAATACAAATTCTTTCTTAAAATTGTGACCTTTTAGATCGATTTTATGGCCAGAAATATCAATATGCCAGTTTTAAGAAGAAAAACTGTGTAGCCAATTTATAGGCCGGGCCCTGGCACTCGGTGTGTGGCAGGCTTGTATATTTTGATTCTCGTTGTAAGTAGCAACCTCCAAATGAATCAACTTTATTTGCTACTCTTTCCTCGGGAGAATGTAGGGATCCCCAGGGAATACATATGACTTGTAATAAACAGTTACGTAGTTTAAAGAATCTCTGAAGGTTTGTACTAGTTTTGAGCCATTGGCCCCTGCTTTTGTTCAGTCCCAGTTGGATTGCCAAACGCTTAATTTTTTGCAGCCTGTCACTCCTTATCAGTAAAACGGGACCAAATGTCTCGTTCGTTAGACCGAACTAAACTGTGAGACCAAACCTTTTTTTATACAGGCTTTTGTTTGATATGCGACTACTTAGAAGAGTTCGAAAAACAAATCTTTGACAAATCCTCTTGAAAAAGTATAGAATTCTTTCCTTGGGAGGCACCCTAGTTTCATGGCTATGCTGAACAGCTTTCAATACCGTTACCTCTAGAATTCTAGCCTTTGTCCTAAAACTTATCTTGAAAAAGCTTTTTTCCAACAATGAAAAAACATCCTGTATCTTACCTATTCTGTCTTTTTACGTTTTCATTGCGTCCTCCTTCATTACTAACGAAGTTCGCACCTACTTGGGAACTCTGAATTCTTAAGACTCACAAAATTTCATTCGTCTTGCCAGTGGTTGAATTTATGGTATTCATACGTATCATCTGTAACGTAAAAGAAATTGCCGTTCATCGCCGATAAATTTAATTGGAAACTGTGTTCACCCATAGTCTTTGCCGTGTTCCTTAGAACACAGCTAGTCAGAATTATCTATATACAACACAGGGATTCAAAACAGTCATTATTAAAAACATATATTTCAAACATAGGAATCAACCGTAGCTATTTTCAACTCCTCATTCTATATTGAACCAACAACTAATCATACTTCTGAATTTAATCGTAGCAATTTTGTCTTTTCAATAAAATGCCTGTTCACAATGAATAAAATCGAAGACTAAAGGAGGTTTGTTCGCTGAGGCGCCTTTCAGCTATTATTATCTATAACTAGGACAAGTCGAAACTGACTTCTAACGCCAAATTTCTCAACAAGCTAATGCAATATTTTACTACTATGTCGCTTAGCTGCATGTTCCTGGTCCCCGCCAGTTTTGAACATGTTCTTCGTTTTTCACTTCTTTTACGTTTTATTGTTTTCGCTATTTCTCTTAGTTTCTTCTTTTTGTCGTCCCTCAAGAGATTCTCTATCCCTTAAAAGATTACTTGATCCTTCAACTCGTGGCTTCTCTGGATGCAAGAGGCAAATCTATCTTAATTAGAAACTTGATTTTGTTAACCTATCCATTCAAAGGTTGTTATAAAAAAAGGGTAGAGATCCTCCAGAGCCATTACTGGCCCAGAGGGCGTCCAATCAACGTTTTGTTAGACAAAACTCATCTCTCTTCTACCAAATTTGAGCTTCTTTGCTAATATTCCTTGCTACTTTTCTAAAAAATTGTTTTCCTTCTGAAAATATTGTTTGTTGCTTTACAAATTATTTTTCTAAAATCCATCTATCCATTTTTGACATCATCAAATTATAATTTTTCCAATTTTATTCCCAACTGTTCTTGGAGTCTCCTACTCAAATTTTCCTTGTGGAGCCTATCAACGTTATAATTACTGGTAAGCAATTACTCTCCTGAACGTTAGCATTAGACTAGTTTTATAAACTGCTAGAATGTTCAAACTTCAAATTTTGAACTTCGAAGGTAAACTTCAATAGCGGTTAAAATCAATAGCGGTACTCATATGCGTTCTAGCGTACTATATTGATAGTACCAATGCCAGTTTTTCAATAATATAGTCAATAGGGCTAGCTGTCTGTCATTTGGCCATTTTGTGCGCACAAGCGTTATAGGTTATTGGTAGGCTATTTTGCCCCAATATTACAGCAATTCGTTAAAATTATTGTTTTTCTTGCCTATACCAAATCGACCGAAGTTAGGATGCCATCTGCCATTTATTTTATACATCTATTATTATCTAGTTAGTAAATAACATATTTATTAAAACAAACGGATTAACAGTTCAAGTTCCAGTAAAGTGCTGTGGTATTAGCACCGATTCTTTGAGTAGTGTTACTAGTCAAGGTTCAAACTGCTGTGTTAAGAGCAGTAATGCACGTTATGTAAACCATGAAACTATGGACTTAGTATCATGACCATGGCATGCGTAATTTATATGTGCCAATTTTAGCAAAATTTAGCTAAACCGTTCCGCATACGCACTTTTGAAGCCATTTCAATGGGCAAAACCAAAAAAACTGAATGGCTTTAAAAAAAAAACCGGAAAAAAGTGTCACCAAAAATAATGTTTTTCGCTTAATTATGTGTTATAAATGTTTATCTGTTTCTTGTGGTAATTATAATTTATCCAGTTTAGGTTTGTTTTTACTTATTTTATATATACTCGTTTATCTATATATCCTAACATTTTTTGTTTAGTTTTTAATGTATTATCCATCTTCGTGATGTACGAAAAACCTTTTGTACAATTTTAGCCGTGTTCTAGAAAGTAAAAATCGAAATGCATGCTTGTCGACTGTAAAATCTTGGACGCAGTAGCAAATTATATTAAACAGTAACATATTTACAACTGAATATTGACCTACTTTTAGTGCATATTGAGATGCACTTATAGAAGAAAAGACACTTTCAGTTTCTCAAGGAAGAAATAAGATACTGGAAAACACACAAGACCAATTAGTTGAGCGTGCTCAGTATATAATATAGATTATATATATATATATATTGATATATTATATATATAATATATATATATATATATATATATGTTATATATATATATAAATATATATATATATATAATATCTATATATATATCTATATATATATATAATATATATATATATATATATATATTATATATATATATATATTATATATATATATATATATACTATATATATATATATTATATATATATTATATATCTATATATTATATTGTATTAACGATTATAGACTCCAAGGCTCACATATAGAAATCCTTTCGGAATTTAGATATAAGACATTTCATTTTCTGTTTTTCCAAGCTCTTTCAAACTTACCAAACTACCAAAAAAAGAATTTTTATATGACCTAGGAGATGACAAGTAATTATCACTGAAAAATATCGATCGTGGTGCTTCGGTTCACCCCACCCATAGAACGATCCTGTGCCCCATCCTCATCAGTAGCCAACATAACAAGCTTTGTGCCTGTTTTTTAGTTTTGTCAGTATAATTCACGGCAATTTTGTATTTTCAAAGTTGAATTTTCATTCTTGAAATATATATCCTTAACCCCTCCTCTATATGATTGAAGTGGTGAACCCCACCCAGGAAAATGTAAACTTAAAAACCGCACTTTCTGTTAGTTTAAGTCGTCCTCCATTTAGGAGAATCCTCTGATATGCCCCATCTCCTTTAAAAATGTCTGTTTTCAATTAAAGCTAATGATTGTGTATCAAGAAAGTGTCGTAAAAGATTTGGCATGGATGGATAGCGTCCATCTAATGTTAATACGATTTAAAATGACGACAAATTTTTAACAAGTCATAAAATTGTTTGAGCATATTGTCATTTCTTTGCATATATTTCTTAGGCTATGTTTTGTTTTATAATTATTAAAGCGTTTAATTTACCTGACAATGGGAGAATAGGCTCAAATTAAAGGTTTATGGCTCGTCAATAAAAATGGCATCGCTGAATCTTTGACTGCTTCATGCTTGTTGCTTGGCTCTCACTCATTCTGAAACTATTTCTCCAGATCCGACCGGATTAACTAGATCCAATTGAAATTTGCATGTGAATCATGAAAATTTTTTACTGTCCATTGTTGAAGCCATTGTCCCATCCTTTTAAAACAAAGTAGAATTCTGTATTTTCAAGCCAACTTGTGTAAAAGTTGGTGATATTTAGTTTTTATATCGTATGCTCGTTTAAGATTTGATGGCAACCAAGTATATTTAAATTGGATTGTATTTTTTTAGTAAGAACTCAAAAATTTGATTTGTGGCCTTGTGTTAATCTTAAGGAGCGTTTTGACATCGCCTTGCCCAAAACTAAAGTATACATCTTTTTTTCTAAAATGAATTGCAAAAACAAATATTAGAAGGCTTTCTATCCACTTACTACATTGGCCAGACTTTATTTACCTAAAATCACTTCGCGGGCCAAAAGTTTTCCTTGCATTTTAACATTGGGGACTGTAGACCTATAGTTCACGGTTAATAGTAGTGAATCCAATCATCTACCTATATTTTGATTTTACGCCATTTTTGAACGGTTTCGTGTGAAGCTCTGGAAGCATTCTTCTCGTACTTATAAGTTACTTATAATTGAATCTAAATGAAAATTCCTGTTTTCAAAGTAGTACTACATGGGAAATATTTTCGACCAAACAAGTCTCTTCGTAAGCCTGGATTTCTATTTTGTGACTATGGTGGATTGAGGGTTGCCTTCCACTAGATTGCAGTTACAGTTGCAACGATGATGAGACAGTAGAAACCGGCCATAATCGGGACAAAGGATCTTTGATTACTTCTAGCCCACAGACTATATTATTTAAAAACATTATGTTGTTTATTATTTGCAAAAACTAGGCAATTTATTCCTGTGCAAAATAAAAGATTCTCATTTTCGAATTCTCATCAAAATACAAAATATAAGATATGCAATTTTGCTATTGGGCATGATTATAAGTGGAACTTATTCTTTGTCCATCGGCTTTTCCAGAAAGCCGACTGATCCCAGCTGTAGAAGATTCATTATGGAATTCAAATGTGGAGAACCTTTTGTTCGAGAAGGAATTGAATTTATTCCCATTCACATTAAAGGTAATAATTTATTTTCTTGAATTTTATTTTAATTGGCCTTGATTAAGCTCAATGCTACTTCTGAATCTCTTTCGATATGTCTCTAGATATACTCACCAGTCAGTAGTAGCAATGTTTTCACTTTAGAATAAATAACGAGAATAAAAAGGTAAGAAGTTAATGCATGTTGAACTGGAGTTAAGTGGCTTCACCGGCGGTGCTTAACTCATTTTCTTGGCCTGTCAGCTAGATATAACACAACAAGCATACTTTAAATCGCACTTGCCAGCGAGTTAAGGTGGCTATAACCTCCCGTATTTCTCGTTGGGTTGGAAATGATGTTATTTGAATATCACAGGAGCAAATAACTTAAGATTATTTTTTTTTTAAAGATCGATCTTTATGTTTTACAAGTAAAATTTGTCTTTAGGCACATGGACTAATAAGGATGTAGTATAAATACTGATGGTGAGGAGTAATAAGGAGAAGAGGGTGAAGACAGTGTTGCTAAGGTTTGAATTACGCTGGTTGCTCTTCTTATGAGAAGTTCTTTACATCAGAACTAGCTGCTCTTTTTATTTCAATTAATTAAAATACTTTTTCCACAAAACAGGTTTTTCAAAGAAAAGTAAAGAACTCCATTAAACAAAAAATTAGCAAAAATAAAATCAAATATCTACCAAGCGTGAAACTACCACAAATCGATAAATAAATGAAACACAAAACGAACCGAAATTACAATAATAACCGAGTCAAACTCAAAATGAGAAGAAATTAACATAAGTTGGGCTCAAAACCCCTATGCCTAACTTTACTGAAAAAATATAAATGTTTTTACTTTTATAACTTTAATAAATCAAATAATAAAATATTTTGATTACTAAATATCAGTATATGTATATCAAACTGACAATGCACATTCATTTGTATTTTTCAGTAAAGTGCAAATTATGTTGTGGCCTTTGGAAGGCATAGGGGTTTTGAGCCCAACTTATGTTAATTTGGGCTCATTTGAGTTTGACTCGGTTATTATTGTAATTTCTGTTCGTTTTGGGTTTCATTTATTTATTGATTTGTGGTAGTTTCACGCTTGGTAGACTATTTGATTTTATTTTTGCTAATTTTTTTTTTAATGGAGTTCTTTACTTTTCTTTGAAAATCTTGTTTTGTAGAAAAAAGTTTTTTTAATTAATTTCTGTTCGTTTTATATTGACATAGTCTTTACAGGGAAAAAGAAAATAATACTTTAAATCTTTTCGTTTTTTCAACATTTTATAGTTTGACCTGCTATTTGTATGCTGGAGAAAAGTTTTCAGCAGTTTTAACAACATACACCCTTTTAAAAATCTGGACACAAATAGTAGTGTTTAATTTAGTTTCATACCTACTCTAGTTGACCTTAAATGGAAAAACTTGATACCATTTGCAAAAAAAATCTGTTTACTTTCTTTAATAGCTTGAATACACTTATGCTATTTTGATTTGGTTAAATTTTAAGAGCAGAAGTAGTCCCGAAAGTTTGAACATAATACCCTTAGTCGTTCCTGGGATACTGCTGAGATGCCTTATTGGGAATTAGCATTAAACACAGCACATTTTGATTTAATCTTAAGGCAACATTTAGTTTTTAAACATAATGGGCAAATGGGAGGGGGTTAGTTGCCCTCCAAATTACTTTTGACTATTAAAAAGGGCATCAGCCCTTTCTATTTTTAATCAAATAAGCCGTTTTCAAAGTTCCTACGACAACTCCTTCGATACGAAGTGCCCTGGTCGATCTTTACTATAAAAATGTTAAGCCTTCCAATCACTTTCGACTATTAAAAAGAGCACTATGCCTTTCGATTTCCAATCGAATGAGCCCTTTTTGAGTTTCTACAACAACGCTTTCTATAAACACCTTATATGCCTCCAGGGCATAAATTACAACCCTTACCCTTAGGGCTGTTAGGGTGGTTGTCATCCTCTAAGACCTAATTTCCGGAACTTTCAACTACGTTAAACAAAATGACTATCAAAATTTGGATTGGATGTGTTGGGAAATGGTGGGTGTGAGAGGGGCGTTAGTCGCTCTCCAATTACTTTCAACTATTAAAAAAGGCACTAGCCCTTTCAATTTCCAATCAAATGAGCCCTTTTGAAGTTTATACGACAACCGCTTTCAATCAAAACCTTATATGCTCTCAGGGTGTAACTTACAACCCTTGCCCTGAGGGCTGGGGGGGGGGGTTGTCATGCTCAAAGACTTAATTTCCAGAACTTTCTACTACGTTGAACAAAATGGCTATCTGAAAATTTTGATTAAATGTGTTTGGGGGAATGGTGGGCGTGAGAGGGGGGGAGGGTTTAGTTACTCTCCCAATAACTTTCGACAATTAAAAAGGTCACTAGCCCTCTCAATTTCCAATTGAATGAGACCCTTTTGAAGCTTTTACGACAACTCTATCTATAAAAACCTTATATGCCCCCAGGGCATAAATTACAACCTTTGCCCTGGGGGCTCTGGGGGTTTGTCATCCTTAAATACATAATTTCCAGAACTTTCAACTACGTTGAACAAAATGGCTATCTCTAAACTTTGATTGAAAGTTTTTGGGAGATGGTGGGCGTCAGAGGGGGGTTAATTTACTCCTCACCCCCTTTCAACTATTAAAAAGGGCAATTTCAATTTCCAATCTAATGAGCCCTTTTTGAATTTTCTACAACAACTTTCTATATAAACCTTATATGCCCCCAGGGCATAACTTACAACCCTTGCCCTGAGGGCTGCAGGGGGGAGGGGTTGTCATCCTTAAAGACCTAATTTCCAAAACTTTCAACTACGTTGAATAAAATGGCTATCTAAAAATTTTGATTGGATGTGTTTGGGGAAAAGGTGGGCGTGAGAGGGGGGTTAGTTGCCCTCAAATCACTTTTGACTATTAAAAAGGGCACTAGCCGTTTGAATTTCCAATCGAATGAGTCCTTTTTCAAGTTTCTACGGCAAAGATTTCAATAAAAACCGTATATGCCCCCAGGGCATAACTTATTACCCTTGCTTTGCAGACTGTGGGGGGAGTGTCCTACTCAAAGGTATAATTTCTTGAACTTTAAACTGCATGGAACAAAATGGCTATCTCAAAATTTTGATTGGATGTGGTTTGGGAAATGATGGGCGTGGAAGGGGTGTTAGTTGCCTTCCAATCACATTCGACTATTAAAAAGAGTACTAGGGTACTAGCCATTTCAATTTTCAATCGAATGAGTTCTTTTTGAAGTTTCTACGAAAACGCGTTCTATAAAAACCTTATATGCCCCCAGGGCATAACTTACAACCCTTGCCCTGAGGGCTGTGGGGGGACTGTCATCGTCAAAGACCTTGAACAAAATGGCTATCTCAAAATTTTGATTGGATGTGTTTTGGGAAAAGGTGGGCGTGAAAGGGGGGGTTAGCTGCCCTCCAATCACTTTCGACTATGAAAAAGGGCACTAGCCCTTGAATTTCCAATCGATGAGCCTTTTTTGAAGTTTCTACGACAATGCTTTATAATAAAAAACTTATATGTCCCCAGGGCATAACTTACAACCCTTGCACTGAGGGCTATGAGGGAGTATCCTCCTCAATAACATAATTTCTATCTGGAAATCAACTACGCTGAACAAAATGGCTATCTCAAATTTTGATTGGATGTGTTTTGGGAAGTGGTGGGCGTGGAAGAGGTATTAGTTGCCTTCCAATCACTTTCGAATATTAAAAAGGGCACAAGCCACTCCAATTTCCAATTGAATGATCCCTTTCGAAGTTTCTACTACAACTTCTTCGATACGAAGTGCCCTGGTCTAAAGGAAAAAAATAATAAGTAATATATTGTGCCAACATCGTTCTTGTAGGCATAACTTAAAACCCTTGCCCTGAGGGTTGTGGGGGAGTGTCCTCCTCAAAACATGTTTTCTATCTGGAAATTAACTACGCGGAACAAAATGGCTGTCTCAAAATTTTGATTGGATGTGTTTGGGGAAATGGTGGGCATGAAAGGGGTGTTAGTTGCCTTCCAATCACTTTGACTTTAAGAGGGCACAAGCCACTCCAATTTCCATTCGAAAGAGCCCTTTTCGAAGTTTCTACGACAACTCCTTCGATACGAAGTACCCTGGTCTAAGACCTTCCCCCCCCCCCCCCAAAAAAAAAAATAATACATTGTGCCAACATCGTTCTTTACTTAGGCAGCGCTATTGCGCTGCCTATGATTATCTGCAGTTTCTGATTTTTATTTAAGACCGTTCTCGGTCTTATCTGCTCCCGGTCGGATATGATCTGTTCTTTTGCTGATCTGATCTGTTCTCGGTCGGATATGATCTGTTCTCGATCTGTACTGTAAATGGGAATTTTGTAATCATACAGTTTTTGGTATGTCACACTAAGAGCCACTATGCAGGGGCGTCGTTTAGGGGCGGCAAGGGGGGCAGTTGCCCCCCCCCAATTATGTGAAGAAAAAATTATTGTACATCCCATGCCCTTTGACGGGCCGGATGTGGACCCCTCTGCCCCTGCCCCCCCCCCCTCCCCAATAAAAATTCTGGAGATTTGCCCCTGCCACTATGTGTCAAGAACCGACAAAATCCGTATTACTTCAAAGAATAGTCATTCAGTCAATTTTTGTCACAGCTAAGATTTCAACGCAATCGGAAACACTGCCGTTTAATTCGCTACAGTTTACACATTCTCGGTTCAGCCTATTGTAATAGCTTAAGTTTAAGCGTTAGTAAGTCAAAATTTATAATTTAAGCTTGATCTATTAATCATTATTTTTGAATAGCAGGGATACGAATGGAAAAAAAGTCATCGAGAATCGTGTCTGTTAGATCATCTGTCACGCCTGATGATCGTGTCTGACATTCTCACACTATGAGATGATAGCTAAAAAACATTTGCTAAGCTGTTCTTAAGAAAGGATCAGTAGGGCAATATCTATAATCACACTAGACCCATGTCTTAGCGGCAAAAGTGCCAATCCCATTTTGAACATTTTTAAAAATACATACCCCCCCCCAAGATTTGAGTGAATTGAGGTCAATGAGTTCAAATCGTGATTGCAAAAAAAGCTGTTTGTTACGATGAATAGGTTATGATTTTATAAAGGTGTATGGTGTGCATTGAGTTATTGAGCTAGAGAATTTTATTTTCAAAACTTTATACTTTTAAAAGAAAAGTTAAAAGTACGAAAAAAGCTAAAACAAGGATTTATTTCTTCTTAATGCATCACTAATGGCGATTTTAGTTCTTTCGTCTAGTTTGATTATATGTTAATAGTTTTGGTGATATGAATTTTTGTTTTAGACCATTTTACGTTTTTGATGTCCAAATTGTTTTTACTCTATCCGGGTTGCAGCGGTAGCTAGCAACCGAGTAAGAGACGATTACGTCCAATGTTAAGAAATATAAAAACCCATAACTCCTAAAAAAAAGTCAGATCAAAACAAAAATTACACCATTAGAACCGCCTTGTCCGAAACCCCTGTATAGGAAACTTTCTGTCCCTTGGCTTGAACAGCAAGGGAAATGTATTGGCTTGAAAATCAAGAAAAGTGGCAGCTACTATAGCATTCTGCCTAAACGGTATCTTTTTTCTTTTTTTTTTTTCTTTTCCACAGATAGCTTGGCACTGGAACATCGTAAAGAGTTGTTCAGTGGCTCATTTTAAAGGAAATTAATGGGGTTAAAGCTTTTGTAACTAAGGCCAATTATTTTTAAAACAAAAAAAATTTCCACTAAAAACTGCATTTTTGATGTCTTTTCATACTGCAGTCTTTTCAAAGATATTGATTTTTGAAGCAATCAAACAGTTCGTGGTAAAGTTATATTAAACGACGATCATTAGAAGAACAAACCATTGCATACATTGGACTTAGTTAGCTGCCTGATTCTTGAGAGTCGTCTCTTAATACTCCAAAGAAGAAAACGCCGTAGCTTTTTCCTGTTTATAATCCGAGTTGCAGTGGTTTACATTAAGGATCGATATAGTTCATCATAAATGGTGTCATTCAAGAATGGTGTAAATCACATGTAGTAGATATTAATAGAAGTTTTGTTTAGACTTTAGATAGACGAACGTGTAAGAATAGTCTTCGGCAGGAATTGAAACTGTGACCTTCAGAGTAAAAGTTCATCACGCTATCCACTGTATCCCGCAGGCTTTTAATGAAGCAATTTTAAAATGGTTTATTTTATATTTAAATTATCCAGGTTGCAGCGGTAGTTAGCAACCTAGTAAGGAAGAATCATGTCTTAAAAAGTCATTGCTTATAATTATAAGAAACAATTAATATAAAGGACAAACTCTAACCTAGAGTCATTATAATATCCAGGATCGAATCTACAACATTTTCATTGGCGGGGGGGGGGGGAGGGGTGTACTTCGGATATTCAAGGAGCATATGATATAATAATTTTTTCTCCACATAATTTTTTCTCCAAAATATATTGAAACATTTATTTACATAAGCATTGGATTTTAATTTCGTTAGTAAAACATTAATATTAATAAAAAAAAGCTACTTGAACGATATAGTTTTGACCACTCAAGTTGTTCATCCACTGACGTATTGTATAACCATTTTTTTTCTCGTTAACTTCTTTCAGCTTAGCGCGAGACAAGACAGAGAAAAGTAACAGAATAGATGGGAAATATATAATTTGGGCTATATATTTGCATATTAGGCGAGGGGGGGGGGGGGTAAAGTATTTGGACAGTGTGAAGTTAGAAAATAATTCTTACTTCATAATATGCAGAATAACTGTACTTAACACATTAGGCATGCGCACCCACTATACTTTGCCCCTCCCAAACGATGCCCTGATAATATCTAAAGAATTCCAGTATTCTAAGAATTTACTAGATTTTCTTAAACAGTTTATTAAATGTAAAAATATTTCAATAGTAAAGACAATCAATTTTAGTTATTTTCGATGTAAAACTATTAATAATATTCAAAATACAAAGATTTAAATTAAACAATCGAATTAAAATACATACATAGGCAATGATTAATTCAAGTTTTGGAAAAAGAGCCATGGTAAGCGATGCGACTAAAGAAATAGCTCCAAAGGATTTTAAATTATTATTTTCTGACGAGGCAATATAAATTCTATCGACATTAGAAAATGACCCTAGTAAGAAAACAACACTGAAAACGGTAATAAGATGTTTAGGCGACATAGAAAATGATCACAGACATTCAGGCTTGTAATCGCATAAATCGTTTGTATTAGAATTTAGAACCGTTAACGTAGCCAGGCTTCAAATCAAATCCTTTATGTCTTAGGGATCATCTCGTTACCATTGTGCTACGCCAACTGTTGTTAAACAAGATATTATCAAACACATCATGATTTTACAAACAAAATTATGGGTGACGTCATAATCACAGGTTACAACCATCATGGTTGAAGGGGTAGCTGCAACCTAGTAAAGGACGAACCTCAGCGCTTAGTAGCAATAAAAATTGTTGTAAAGAATAAGCTCCTGCCCATAGTAACTGAAATATAAATAAAATACAATTTTTGACGAAAACGATACGGCGATAGTAACCAAAAGTCCATCTTTAAGGACTTTTTTTTCTTTTTTATTGCTTTTCCAGGGTTCAAAGCTTAGGGTGCTTTGATAAGTTTATGCTCAAATTCTACCATCTATTCTTCAATACAGTCTTCTGGCAACATTGTTTGAAGCAAGATAGAAATATAGAATTAATCAAGTAAATGAAATAATGAAAAGGATAGATACTAATAAAATTAAAGTTAGCAATCATTTATCTGATAAAGGCTTACTGTTTCGTGTCTTTGTATTTTTCTTAGGTGATTAAAAATTCAGCTTTCGTGTCCATATTTGAAGCAAATTTGATGATTTCACAATACAGCTTGCATTGTTACCAAGTAACATATATGAATACCAGTGGCTTTAATTGGAGGACGGGGATTTTTTCTAAAAGACGTTTTTCCTGTAATCCCCCTCTTATATTCAAAAAAATCTTTTTGCGATATTATCATTGAAAAGGGGCTTGTTTTTTACGTTTGTGTGTTAAAGAAATTGAAAATACAACAAAATTCCCCTCCCTGGACTCTGAAGAATACTTCCCCCCCCCCAGGGCCGTGTATGGAGGGAGGGGTACAAAAAAGTTAAAAAACCCATCAAAAATTTGTTTAAATGCATTGTGTTACGTTTTAACGAGCCAGACAAAAATAGGGGGGGGGGGCACTGGATCTGGATTTGCCCCCCCTAATATCCATAAATTGACGCTTTTGATCAATACTAGTGGTATCAACTGGCGGAGTGACAATTTTCATTGCAAATGAGTGTTTTCTAGGGTATTTTTGTAAAAGAAATTAAAAACACAAGAAAATTCTCCTCTCTGGATTATGTAAAATACTTTTCTCTCCCCCCCCCTGAAATACCGTGAATTAAAGCCATTCATTAATGCTAGTTTGACTATTGTCACCTAAAGGACCAAGATCATATATCTCTGATTTAAGGCCTATCTTCTCTGATTTTGATTTTGTGGATAACTATATTGTCCAAGTCGTAATTGGAAAATTTTCAGCTTAACATTAAATTTTGAAATAAACTTTGATATTATTGGAAATGTCTTATGCAGTTTAGGAAAATCTAAAGACAAACTGATGAGTTTATTGAATGTTATTTGAGTATTAAAACCGAAATTAAATTTGCAACAAACTTTGTTACTTGTATTCTAATAAACTCTTTATCTGTTCTTATCAGCTACTAGAAAGGAGAATGTCATTGGCCATCAGACTCTTGTATTATGACATTAAAGCTAGGAATACTAGGAAGGATAAGGACACTGGCCAGCAAAAGTTTGTGTCATGACGTCAAATTTTCAGGGTTTTTTAATATGTGTCCTCCATTTTCATTTTCATGGTTCCAAAATATTAAGGCTAGAAATAGCATACATGAAGCTAATCGTTCAGCATCTAAGCCACATACTTGATCAAGATTCATTTGTATCTGTAACATCTTCCCAGCCCCAGTGTGATCCCTTAAAGACCATTACTTAAATCCCATCTTTCGTGTGTGATTGCTCTTGATCGTCTTCACAGCCCAATCAATATCCAAATGCCTTTCACTCCCACGGTAAGAATCAGATTTAAAACCCATGACTGCGCGTCATACTGTTTGGATTAACCAGGCTCGAAGTCCAACTAGAATCGACTCGAGATGTCGCGCACTTGGCATCTTTAAATGAACGACAAACAATTTTTTGGCTTCAGTTATACTTATTTCTCTCCAGATTTCGTATTCCTTCATTGAATTTATTTTTCGTCTCTATTTCTGGGTCAACTGTTTGATGCTGTACACTTGTACAGGTAAATAAATGTATATGTTTTCTTTCTTCTGTCCCTTTTGTTCGATCTTGCTCTTCTGTAACTTTTCTTGGACTATTTTCAAATCCCATCAAGATCCATCAATTTCAATGAATTGTCCAGAATTATCCTTGTCATTTTTCCATTTTGTCATTTTGTCATTTTTCCTTAGATAAAATGGAGGATGTGAAGATTGGCTGATTAGAATAAATTTGACATGTTCCAAAATGAGAAGGATCTTTATTTTATTTTGATTTATCCGTTAAAAACTTTTGTGCTTTATTTCTACTTTGCATTTTAAAACTTATTTTTTTCCTCTATGAACTGGTAAGCTAGTTCATCTAGAGGTCAGGAGGTAGGTCGAATAAAATGCTTGGTGGAAGTTTACAAAATCAATTACAAAATTTTTTTTTCCTATTTTAGTTTTTTTCAACTTTTTCTTTTTTTCAAAAAAGCTTTGTTTTAGCTATAAAAAAAAAAGAAATTTGGCTCTGGGTTTCTGTGAGAACACTTTAAAAAAAAAACTTTAAATTGAAAAATTCGAAATTCCTAAACATTTGAAAACAATAGTAACTTTAGATACCAAAGGCCCAGTGAAGTTAACATTTAAGCACTTCCACTGTCTCTTCTCTGCTTTGCGAACTCGAGTCAATTTTGAAAGGACTCGTGGTAAGCACATATGAAATCAAATTTAAATAAGAAATCAAATACATTTTTACAGAGGGTGAGGGGGGGGGCACCGGTTGAAAATGCTAACTTAAAAAGTTACTCATTTCAATTCAAGTCTCCCTATGATAGGCCAATAGCTGTAACTTAAAGTGACAGGACAATTTACTTATATTCTTGGATATATTCTTGGACTATCTATCCACAAAGCTAAAATCCTTTCAAGTTCAAATTCGTATATTTACAACAAATGTAAAACAATAAAAGGAACGGAATCAACATTCCCCACACCCCTCCCCAACAGAATCTGTGGCCCAGAAAATCGAGAAAGAGGAAAGAAAAAAATGTACAGAAGCATATACAAATTGATGCCAATTAAACATTCATTAATCAACCAAATTCGGTGATGCAGGCTATTAGGTGATTCTAGCTGTCGCTTGTTACATGCCTTTTGCTTCAGCCATTGAGAATCATGTGTCATCTTGTATAATTCCGCATATGAATAAAGAAATTCTGGCGTGAATTAAATTCCTTCTTCCTGTTTATCCTTCCCGAACCACTCATTCTATAAAGTTTGTGTTCTCCTGGAATTCATTGTGTGTTGCTTCTGTTATATCCGCAGATTTTGTTTACGATTCGATGTGATCGTCTCTGTCACTTGTCTTCTAACCGCAGATTATGTAGTCAATCTTTTTCATCTGTAATTCGTCGTGATGCTCGCTGTCACATGTCTTATAACAGAATATCTCGTTGTCTTTCATTTTCATTCGTCATCACTTCATATTTTTGTTTCATGGAGTTTGCTATGGCTGTTCGGATTCATTCATCAACTAGCATTATTTCGCATGACATCATAGATACCAAAAAGCCTTCTTTGTCAGCTTTTCACCAGAAACTATGAATTGAATTATTGTTATGTAATTCAGTAACAACCGAGCATGCTCCATTGCATATACCCTCTGAAACATCTAAATTGGGCATTAGCATAATTGTCGTATTATTGTTTAGTTTGAGTCTTAGGGTGGCAAGTCAACGATTTCAGTTGAAATAAGAAATTCTGGCGTGAAATCAATTCCTTTGCAAACGCTAAAATAACGTCTAACCTCTAAGACGCTTCCTGTTTATCTTAAATAACGCGGTCCTTCATTCCATTGTAATATTCATTTTTCTTCTAACCACAGATTTCGTTCTGCAACATTTCCGATTGCAGCTCAATGCGATTCTCGTTGTGCCTTCATTTTTGTTCATCGTTACCTTAAGCTGTTCGGATTTCAATACAATTATCATGTTATTCTTTAATTTTAAGTCATGGGATGGCAAATCAGTAATGTTGAATGTAGAATTTCTGGCGTGAATTCTATTTCTCCTTCCTGTATATGTATCACAGGCGCTGAAATATCACGCTCCTTCATTCAATCCTCAGGTTCAAGTCCATCATTTTGATTCGGCTTGTTGCTGCCTGTCTTCTAACCACAGATCTCGTTATGCTTCATTTTCGTCTAAGTTGTTTACAATTAAGTAACGATATGCATCTTTCACTGCTCATATCCTCTGAAATATCTAAATTATGCATTAGCATAATTATCGTGTTATTCTTTAGTTTTAAATCACAGGGTGACAAATCAGCAATTTCAACTGAATGTAGAAATTTTGGCGCTAATTCAATTCCTCCTTCTTGTTTATCCTTCACATTGTTACACATTTTTCGGGATCTGTATTCTCGCGTGATGCGTTGAGATTCCCTCTGTTGCTTCTCTTCCAGCGGCGGATATCGTTGCGAGTCATTTTTTTTGCGATTTGATCAATCTTCGCTGTCTCTTGTCTTCTGACCCCAGATTTCATTTCCCATCATTTCCAATTAGATTCGTTCTGATTCTTGTTGTCGCTTGTCTTCTAACCACGGATCCTGTTGCGCTTCGTTTCTGTTCATCATTACCTTAGACGTTTTTCCATGCCTTTTGCTTTCACCGTTCGGATTCAATCATCATCTTGTTTTCAGAAACACCCATCCATCTTGTTTTCAGTAACACCCATCCATTTTGCATTTCACATACCATTTGAAATATCTAAATTACACATTTGCATAATTATCCAGTTATTCTTTAGTTTTAAGTCATATGGTGACATTTCAGAAATCAATATTGAACTACGAAATTCTGGGGTAAATTCAATTCTTCCTTCCTGTTTGTCCTTCACAGTAACACAGCTTATACAGGATTTATATTCTCCTGGGAGGCGATCATCAATCTCAGCATTAATTTTACTTACTTTTTTTGAGCGTCGCTAAAATAACACGTTCCTTTATTCTGTCGTAATTTTGATTTGTCTTCCACTGCAGTTGTCAATTTGCAACGTTTAAATTTACAAATCAATGTAATTCTTATTGTCGCTAGTTCCATTTCTTTTGCTTTAGCTGTAAGGATTCATTCATTATGTTGTATAATTTTCCATGCGTCTTAGACACCAAAAACGATACGATAAATCCCAAGAAAAAATTCAAAATTAAGGCTTTAAAATACGTAAATTTTGGATTAGCATAATTATCGTCTAATTCTTCACTTTAAGTCATAGGTGATAAATAAGCGATTTCAATTGAACTAAGAAATTCTGTCGTGAATTCAATTCCTCCTTTCTGTTTATCTATCGCATAGCTTTTATAGGATTTATATATTTGTATTGAGACTATAAAGCAATAACATTGTCTATAATCTGTTAATCTATGATGGCAACTCTCTGTTTTTTTTGCCTAAATGTTATCCGTTTATTACCTAAATATTTTCATTGACACCACAAACCGATAGTACTATCTATAATCAGTTAATCTATGATGGCAACTCTCTTTTTGTGTCTAATGTTATCTGTTTATTACCTAAATATATTCATTGACACCACAAATCGTTAGTATTATCTATAATCAGTTTATTTATGATGGTAACTCTCATTTTTTTGTCTAAATGTTATTTGTTTATTACCTAATAATGCGAAGAAGGGAGGTATTTAGACTTTTGTAGAGTTAGATTTTCCCTACCTGGTTATAGGCAGTAGTATATACTTGAATTTATGTCGTTTTGATAACCAGCTGAGCAGTAAAGTTGAACATACACTAAAGGGGATGCTATAAGAGATGGAACCTTGAGAGGGTAAACCGAAATTGGCATAGCAATGTGTGATGTAAAGAAACGAAGAAATTAGTTTCGAAGTTCAACCCCACGTTGACTAAACGTCTTTGTCGATTTTAAAGATTTGAAATTTGAACGGTTATTGAAACTATTACAGGGATTGGGAACTTTTGGAATGATCTGAGTCGAATTGGAAGGGCTTATTCCCCACTACCAAAGATATCAGGCTGGAGACATTTTATAAATTGGATTTGAAGCTGGATTTTTTTGATTTTTTAATATTTATCTAAGCAATGGCACCTTGTAGTCTAAGCTCCGACTATGTCTGATGAGTCCGTCGATATTAGAATAATAGCATATACTCAAGCATACTTCGAGAAAAAAATCTCAGGACATAAAAGATTCTTCTTTTTCTTGACCTAGTTTTATAAACACTTAATTTTTTTTCGAATTGATTTTTCCCTTAACCTGTCTCAGCCAGTTTTAATGTGATTCTTGTTAAATATAATTTTATTAGACTATTTGAGTTGAACTTTTTAGGTTATTTTTCAATTCTGTTTCAAAGCAGTCCTCATTTTTTATAGGTCAAAGTTTTATGCTTCATCAAATTCGAAAAATGATTGGAACAGTCATAGCCATTATGCGTGGCTTAGCTGCTAAAGAGGTCATAGATAAAGCGTGGTTGCAAAGCCGTATAGATATACCAATAGCGCCGGCATTAGGACTTGTCTTAGAAGAGCCTCACTATGATAAGTATAATACCCGATACGGTAGTGATGGAACCCACGAACCTTTAATATGGGATAGCCATCAAGATGATATTAAAGCTTTTTTTAATGAATGGATTGTACCGACACTAGTTCGTGGTGAAGTCGAGGACAAATCAATGTTCAATTGGTTGAGTACATTAATAATACATTCTTTTGATGTAAGGGAAGAAGTAGATTCCTCTGCGAAATCACCCTATTTTAAAGCTCTTCGAAATCTTGAAGAAGATGAAGAAATAATAGGTGATTCTGATTGATCATTTATTTATATATGTGAAATAAATCTGGACAGACTGCAGTCTAATTTTTATTTTAGTTTTGTTTTATTGGACTTTGCCCGAGTGCACGGGCTTTACGGTTTACACCTGAAGAAATATTTTTCGCTTTAAGCCAAAACTCCATTAATTTAGTCATGTATCCATTTGTGAAGCTTTACAAATACCTATATAAGCCCTAATTTTAGTAACTCTGAGTTACAAAAGAACCGTGTGAGTCATTGAACGGGGACCTTAAACCATACTTCGGAGTATGCATTTCTCATTATGAATGACTTTTATTAATAACTGTCTTATAATCAACAGAAAAAGACCAAACGGAAATGATAAAGAAAAACAAATACAATAAGAGCCAATATGGCACATGTGCCTTAAAAGGTGGACAGAGACTCTAGTTTTTTCTCATAGGTTAGAATGGTCTCCTCGACTGTACCAAAGACTCAACATCACCATGTTTGGTAGATAAATAGATAGATAGATATTTATTGGCAAAAATACTATTACAGTCCCTAGTGGGCCGAATTCGCATTTCTTAAAAAAAAAAAAAAAAGTCTGAAAATACAAAAGTAATAAATATAGGTCATAATTAGAAAAATTTTATAGGTCATAATATGAAAAGATATAAAGAATAACAAATAAAATAACCAAATTTTCAAAAATTAAAAAATAATTTTTTAAGCCTAGACTGTTCACTCGCCTAACAGTCTAGGCAGACAGGGCCTTTCAGGTTTTGGACGCCTATTTACCTTGTAATTCCCGGCAACTTGTTGATCCAACTTATATTGAATTAAGTTTTTGTTAGTGCAAATGTCTGAGTTTATAAATTGGGTCACTTGCCTGCCTGACACTAAAGGTAGTTAGGGCCCCGCACTATTAGGCTTTAAACACTTGTTTGCCTGTCATTCCAGCAATTTAACGGTCCTGTGTCAATTCTAAATTCTTGGTCAACCTTCCTAAGACCATAGGCGGGCGTGCCTCGTTTGCCTCTTATTACAGGCAATCTAACGAGCCTATGTTAATTTTAAATTTTTGGTCAACCTGCTTGAGACTCTAGGCAGGCGTGCCTTTCCAAAAGGCTTGAATGCTAAGCGATGGACATGGGCTAGATTGGGACCCCACGTGAAAATGAAAAATATTGTTGGTATGTGTGTAGCGCATGGTTACTGCTAGGGAAACGGTCTAACCATTCACGGCTTTAGGCATCCGTAAATAAGTTCTAAGACGAGAGATAAATTTGGGGCAATTTTTGGAGGCGCCCACCTGCCCAGTCTGGCAAATGACCCAAAACTTGAAAATTTTGTGAAAAGTTGAAAATTGCTCAGAATGCTGGACTAAGCTGAGGCATTGAATATATACTATTTAGAAAGCGATTGGTGACGGTGGGGAATCCGTGAACAATTGCTAAATTGAGAGAGGAATTTGGGACAATGTTTGGGGGCGCCCAGAGTCTCGGGCAAGTGACCCAAAAATTTGAAAAAATTGTGAACAATTGAAATTTACTCAGAATGCGGGGCTGAGCCTAGGCAATGAATAAGTACTATTTGGAAGATGAAGATGGCTTTAAATGATTGTTTGCCTGTTATTCCAAACAAATTAATGGTCCTGTGTCAATTCTAAATTCTTGGTCAACCTTCCTAAGACCATAGGCGGGGGTGCCTTGTTTGTCTCTCATTCCAGGCAATCTAACGGTCCTAAGTCAATTTTAAATTCTTGGTCAACCTGCCTGAGACTCTAGGCAGGCGTGCCTTTCCAAAAACTAACACACAAGTATTTGTCCAATAAGAGAGTCATACTTACTCCCACCATTTACCCGTACCATTTAAACATTTTTGCCTCTGAATTACTCGGACTATCTGTCTTGGCTTTTTTCTACAATTAGCCATGTCTTGATGCCTACTGCAAAATAAGACCGAACGGAAAAATAAAGAAAAACAAATACAAAAACAGCCAATATGGCACACAAAAATGTACCTTAAAAGGTGGACAGAGACTAGTTTTTTCTCATAGGTTGGCTTCCTCGACTTTACCAAAGGCTCAGCATCACCAGATTAAGTTCATAAATAGACAGATAGATAGATATTATTGGCAAAAAGACTATCACATACCCTAGTGGGCCGAATTCGCATTTCTTAGTCAATAAAAAAAATACAATAACAACATATAGTTACCACTGTAACGAAACACAACAGGTAATAGTCAGAAAATACAAAAGCATTAAATATAGGTCATAATTATAAAATATATTATAGGTTATAATATAAAAAGATGAAAAGAATCAAAATAAAATAATCAAATTTTCAAAAATAAAAAAATAATATATACAAATCAATTTAAATTTTTGGCAAACTTACGGTTCATGATTTTTGTTGATTTTATTTGTAAAAAAAAGAATAAAAGTTTTTTTATAATGTAAGGTCGAAAAGGGTATGGGAGAAAGGATGGGGATGGGGTTGGGATACTATACGGGGACGGTGATATCTTATGGGTGAGTGGTGGCTAGGAAAGAGTTTTTCAGTACGGAGGCTTATTTGCGCTGACTTCCCGAAACGGAGGCATAAATTTTTTCTTCTGGACTTCAGGGTATCAAGTCTTAAGGAGGTAGGAATATGGAACCTGGTCTTCTTTATAAATAATCCTCATGGGTCTTTTTTGAATATTTTCGATTTTTTGGTTGCTTGAATTGAGAGGCCCGGATGCCAGACAGGACAAGCGTACTTGACCAAAGGACGTACAAAAGAAATATATACCTTTAGTAACTGAGATGGTGGGCCACTAAATTTATTCAGAAGAAAAAGTGTCAAGTTTGCTTGACGGAGGATGTTATTATTGACAAGAGGGCGATCTCCCTTATATACGTAATAATTTCTGTTCGTTTTAAGTTTTAATGTCTCTCCTTAATTTCAGTTGAAGAAACTTGTTTTGTTTTTTTCGAACTTCTATATATAAAGTGCAAATAAGTTTGTCTTGGTAGATCTGCATGACTTAGCTGTAGTGCTGTAAATGGTAAAATTAGTCACGGCAAATTCAGTATTTAACGTGTTTTACCGTAAGTTCACAGATCCCCTTTAAATTGATATTTTACTTATTTGTCCGGTAGATTACGGATAGTTTACTTGACACATTTTACGGTACCTTGTAATTATCATCGTGCAAAACTACCCAAAGGCTGGGATAAGCAAGTTTGGATATGATATTGTTATTTTGTATAGTTTTTTTTTTAATTTTTACTGGAGACAAAGCAGGGCGAAAAAAATAATATAATTGGTAATTGCAACCATTAGTTTCGTCATTAAGTTTTTATGATTGAGTGATAAATTGATAATTGACTAGCCCTTCTCTTACAGTGTATTACCTTATTTACATTTGCTTACTCTCTTTTAATGAACGGTTTGCGTAATCTTTCCACTAAAATAATTATAGACGGGAATGTAATTTTGCCTGTGAGTCTGTAGCAATGTTACCCAGTTTAAAACCTAGAACAAACAGTACCTTTTTCCGGCGCCAATTTGGTGAATCGGTATCTATTTGCAAAAAAAAACGGGGCCGATTTGAGCTTGAAAAACTGTTCAGTTTTCGGTGCCGATTAACAAAAACAGCGATCTTTCTTCTGGCAAATGAAATACTAAACTCCACATTTTTGAAGATAGTAGCTTGAAACCTCTACAGTCGGGTTTTCCGATACGTTAAATTTGATAGTGTTTTTTTTTATAAAGATTATTTGAAAAAAACTACGTTTTCTAAAGAGTTAAAGAGGCTGAGTTACAAGGTCGAACCTTAAAACGTACAGGGATTAGGAGGCACAGTTGGGGGGCTGCCGCCCCCCAAACCCCCCGCTTTCGCAGCCTTTAAATAAAAAAAAAGGTTTTTAAACTGAAAGTAAGGAGCGACATTAAATCTTAAAACGAACAGAAATTATTCCGTATATGAAAGGGGCTGTCCCCTCCTCAACGCCTCGCTCTTTACGCTAAAGTTTGACTTTCTCACAACTCTTTTTTTTAAACAATAAAATTGACTTTCTCACAACTATTTTTTTAAACAATAAAAACTTTAGCGTAAAGAGCGAGGCATTGAGGAGGGCACAGCCCCTTTCATATACGGAATAATTTTTGTTCGTTTTAAGATTTAATGTCGCTCCTTACTTCCAGTTTAAAAAACTTTTTTTTTTATTTAAAGGCTGCGAAAGCGGGGAGTTTGGGGGGCGGCATCCCCCCAACTGTGCCTCCTAATCCTTGTACGTTTTAAGGTTCGATCTTGTAACTCGGCCTCTTTAACTCTTTAGAAAACGTAGTTTTTTTCAAATAATTTCTGCACGTTTTTGTACAGTTTATCACTTATTATTGCTTGACTAACTGTTAGATGATTGTGTATTATTCTTTTCTTTCTCGACAGGGTGTTTTAAGGGTCGACCTTGTAACTCAGCCTCTTTAATTCTTTAGAAAACGTAATTTTTTTCAAATAATCAAACAGTTCGTGGTAACGAACTGTAGGGGAGACTGGGGTAATGGCGGTCACCTAAGGCAAAATGAGAATAAAAATTAAAAGAAAGATAAAATTCAAACCTAAACACGTTAAATCTCTAGCATAGTATATTTTACCTATTGCATACTTGAATTGAGCCTTAATCAAGATTACATATAGGCATTAAGCATTGTTTTGCCAAACCAGCTTTGACCGGTATTACCCCCTATCCTAGGGGTAATGGCAGTCGGTAAGGTCATGTTCTACTAAAGGGCTTTAAATAAAAAAATGTGGAAAATTTCAATGACATAAACACGTTAAATTGAAATCATCATATTTATATTGTTACATAATTCCGTATTTAGGAAATTACAAAAATGTAATTGAAAGTATTGGCATAATTAGAAATCAATTATTTGAAAAAAAAACATCTTTCCATAGCAAAAAACGGCTTAAAGAATTCAAGCGCCAAAAAAAAAAAATATTCATATAACTTATGAGCTTGCAAAACTTTAAGTCAATTTTACTTTCTTGAGCACATGTCACATAAATAGCCCTCAGGAGTGTCCCATCCGGAACATTCTTGATGTGCCCATAATGCACAAGAAGTGCACCGATACCACATTTCTCCATCTTTCCCGGTGTCTTCGCAATAGAAACAGGTTTCTTTGCCGATCTCTGTCAAACATAGCTCACTTTCTGATTCGTCTTCACAAATGTTTTCCTCATCAATTGAAGTGTCGGAGTCAGATTCAAAAAGTTTCCTGATCATTTTCTTTTGCTTCACTTTTTGTGTTTTTCTTTCAGGAACAGCAGGCTTTTTCTTTTCTCCATTAAATTCTTTTTTTACTCGCTTAGTTCTTTGGTTCTTTTCTTCTTTCCTTTTTAGTTTTTCCTTGATCTTGGTTTCTTTTTCTTCTCGCTTTCTTTTTTTTTCTTGAAGCAGGATTTTCATCGGTGTTGAAGTCAAGATCTGAGAATGTTACTTTTGTCTCGCTCCTTTTCTTGGCTTATCAGCCCAATTACTGCATCCAGGTAGAGGAGAAATCTCTTGTATAGACACATTAATTTGTGTGTTAGGCTGAATATGAACTTCATCACGTAGGACAGAGGATTCTAAGTTTTGTTTAGTCGTGACCTCGTATCGGCCTACTTCTACGATGTCTTCATTTGCAGTAGCTTTCAAGGAAACGTCCACACAAACAGGCGTTAAGTCTTGATTCTTCTGGAGGATGTCCTCTACCAAAAAATCCTCATCTGTGAAAACTCCTGGATTAAGAGGATGGATCCCTGTGTTTTTGAACCCACTTGTTGCCTTTGCAATCGTAGCAACTGGTGAATATGCCTTATTGAATATCTCTGCTACATCGTAAGGGGTTATTTTTACTAAATTCCTGGATTTCATGAACAAATCACATTCCCTTTTGTAAGCAGCCTTCAAAGGCGAGTAAAATACTACATCCAGAGGCTGAAGTCTATGTGATGTATGGGGCGGTAGTGACACCATAACAATCCCTTTCTCCCTACAAATATCATATGCTTCAGATGAGCAATGAGTGGAATGGTTGTCCAGAATAAGAAGCATTTTGTTGTCATTACTAGCATGAGTAAACTGAGCAAAGTGTTTTAACCAAACAACGAACAGTTCTTCATTGATCCAGCCTGTCTTAGAGCATGAGTAAACTGATCCAGGTGGCCCATTTTTTTCTAAGAGTGGGGACATACGAGCTCGAGGAAATATGAACATTGGTGGAGCATAAAGCTTTCCCGAACTCATTGCACACACAACTGTAATGTTTTTTCCCCTTTCCCAACTTGTTATAGAACCCAAACGCTTTTGGCCCCGTTCTGTCAGTATTAGACCAGGGTCCTGCACAGTGGTGATCCCTGTTTCATCTACGTTCCAATAATTGGTATCTTTAAACTTGTATTTATCCATAGCCTGTTCTAAATTTTGGAAAAAACGATTTACTTCGTCTTTGTTAAACCCAATGGCTCTTCCGATGCTTGTGGCTTCAGGTTTGCGCACACTAATTTTGTTTCTGTCCATGAATCCGTACATCCAATCCAAGTCAGCCATTTTTGTTTCTTTATCAAATCTATGGCTTAATAGGTTTCTTTCTGCATATTAAAATGCAATTTTTCTTAATTTCAGTGCAGTGATGCCGTAGAAAATCTTTGATAAAGTTTTTACATGGTCAGCTAGAGCTGCTTCGTGAACAGTAGGGAAGAAACACTTCCTGCCTAAGCTTGGATCAGAATCAATCCCACTCTTCATTCGTTCTTGCAACGTGCTGAATGGTATTTTGAATTGATCAGCAGCCTTTCGAATCGATAATCCTCTAGAAATGGCTGTCTTTGCATTCTTTAAGTCCTCTGCAGTCCATGCAGCTTTATCTGTTTTCCTTATGTATTTTTTGGGCATCTGAAACATAGAAAAAAAAATGAGTACTAATGGGGTAATGCCGGTCATGACTGCCATTACCCCTAGCGCGGTGATCACCATTACCCCAACCGCATGGTTATTATTTAACGACTAAAAATCAGAATATCAGTACTTAAACCTTAATAAAATGCTACATGATACAACAATATGACTTACCTTGTTATTGCGAGATAAGTCTCGTTCCGTGAAATGTAAACAGAAAGAGCTGATAGTGGATTAAACTATTGTCTGTCTTATAAGATGAAACGTCAAAACAGTCTTTCTTACACAACAGACAAACTAAGGCTGGCAAGATGCCGAGCACTCTAGTAGTATTTCCATAAACTGTCTCGAGATGGCAGCACCCATCGGTGTGAATCTGCGTTATCCACTTTACGAGAAATCATAGTGACCGCCGTTACCCGCTGACCGCCATTACCCCATTCTCCCCTAAAACAGTACAATTTCTTATTCTATTAGATTTGATCACATCAGAAAAATAAATAAGCCTATTTTTAAGCGAATATATGTTTATAAAATAATAATAAGAACCATGGGCACCCAAAAGCTGAATTCCAAGGGGGGGCAAACCTCGTCTAATTGGCACTTTTAATGCTATATAATAGAAATCTCAGAACGAAAATATAGAAATAAGGCAACATCATTCAGCCAGGGAGCACCCTCCCCCCCCCTTATGGGCGCCCATTTTAACAACTGAAAGATTTCATCTCTTTTTTAAGAAAAAAAAGCCCATTGTTCATAAAATAAACTTCAAAGGGGATCATTTGATTAGAAATTGAAAGTTCTAGTTCACTTTTCAAGAGCCAAAAGAGATTGGAGGGCACCTATTCCCCCTCCACGCCCTTTTTTCCTCAAGCCCATCTGATAAGAACTTAGAGATAGCTTTTTTTTAATAGTTCAAAGACCATATAACGAAAACTCAAGGGTCAACACAGGGCCTGAGGGCAGGCGTTGTAAGTTATGCCCTTGGGAAATATATGGTTCTTATTGAAAGGATGCTCGTAAAAAATTCAGAGATGGCTCATTTGATTGGAAATTGAAAGTTCTAGATAAGTTTTTTCGAGTCAAAAGATATTGGAGGGCAACTAGCCCCCCTCACGCCCCTTTTTCCCCAAATGTATCCAATAAAAATTTTGAGATAGGTATTAAGTTAAAAATTTGTAAAAAGTCAGACAAAAAAAAACTCCGGTGTCGTCACAACCCCCCAGGGCTCGGGGGAAGGACAAGTCATGCCCTAGGGCATATATTGTTCGTATGAAAGAGATGCTTGCATAAACTTCAGAGAGGGCTCATTTAATTGGATATTGAAAATTCGAGCTCACTTTTTATTAGTCAAAAGAGATCCGAAGCCAGCTATCCCCCAACCCATCTGATGAAAATTTTGAGATATCAAAATTAGTTCAAAATAAAGTTGAGTTAAAAATAGTTCAAAGTTCGGGTAAGAAAAAATCCGGTGTCAATAGAAACCCCCAGGGCACAGGGGAAGGCGTTCTAAGTTATGCCTTAAGGGCATGTATGGTTTTTATGAAAGGGATGCTCGTATAAACTTCATAGAGGGCTCATTTGATTGGAAATTGAAAGTTCTAGTTCACTTTTTAAGAGTCAAGATAGTTAAACTAGCCCCCCTCCTCACTCTTTTTTCCCCAAACCCGTCCCCCACAAATTTTGAGATAGCCAGTGTTTTGGATTTTTTTTTTAATTAGATAACAAAAACACCCCCCAAAACCCGCGGGATAGGCGTTGTAAGTGTTGTCCTGGGGTCGTATATGGTTCTTATGAAAGGGATGCTCGTATAAACTTCAGAGGGGGCTCATTTGATCGGAAATTGAAAGTTCTAGTTCAATTTTTAAGAGTCAAAAGATATCCGAGGGTAACTAGCCCCCCCCCCCCACACACACACACTCTTTTTTCCCCAAGCCCATCCGATAAATTTTTTAGAATGGCCATTTCATTAAAAATAGTTCAAAGGTCAGATAAGAAATATTCATGTGTCGACGGAACCCGCCAGGACCCGGAGGCAGGCGTTAATGCTCTAGGGGCATATATAGTTCTTATGGAAGGGATACTCGTCTAAACTTCGGAGAGGGCTCATTTGATTTGAAATTGAAAGTTCTTGTTCACTTTTTGCGAGTCAAAATAGATCGGAGGGCAACTAGCCGCCCTCCCCCCTCCTCCACGCCCTAAATGTATCAGATAAAAATTTTGAGATAGATATTTTGTTAAAAATATTTTAAAGTTCTAATAACAAAAAACTCCGGTGTCAACACAGCCCCCCAGGGCCCGGGGGTAGGCGTTGTAAGTTATGCCCTGGGGGTATATATGGTTGTTATGGAAGGGATGCTCGTATAAAATTCCTAGAGGGCTCATTTCATTGGAAATTGAAAGCTGCAATTCACTTTTTAAGAGTCAAAAATGATTGGAGGGCAGCTAGCCTCTCCCCACACTCCATTTATTTTTTTCCCAGAGGCACTCCATATAGAAGATGTCGTCGTAGAAACTTCAATTGGGGCTCATTTGATTGAAAATCGATAGTACTAGTGTCCTTTTTAAGAGTCAAAAGTCCTTTTTCCCCAAATACATCTGATAAAAATTTGAGGTAGGCATTTTGTTAAAAATAGTTGAAAGATCATATAACAAAAACACCTTTACGTATGGTCATTTCGTTAAAAATAGTTCAGAGATCAGATAAGGAAAACTCCTGTGTCAACACCCCCCCCCCCTCCCCCAAGGCCGGGGAAGGCGTTGTAAATATTGCTCTGGGGGCATATATGGTTCTTATGGAAGGTATGCTCGTATAAACTTCACAGAGGGTTCATTTGAATGGAAATTAAAAGTTGTAGTTCATTTTCTCAGAGGGAAAAAGATCAGAGGGCAACTACGCCCTCTGAGGGCAACTACGGTTCAATTATCGTTAGGTTGTTTGGCTTTAAAATATACTCTTTAAGGCATCTGCCTTCCCCACCTTGAAAATGATCCACCACCCCTTATTCATATTAGCTGATATGCATTCACCCATCATTAAATATAATTTTTATGAAATCTGAAGCAATTTAGTTTAGTTAAATGAAATTTACAAATAAATGTTAGAAAAATTATTTTTCAATAAGAAGGGAAGCATCATCCTATGTAGACGATGCATATCTGAAAGCTCGTTGAGGTTTGGTGTTTAAATTCTGGCATTTAAATGTGCTCTTTTAGGCATCGGCCACCCCTTCCCCCCCTCCTTTAGCAAAGACCCACTGCTATTCCTTCATAATAGCTGAGGTACAATTATACATTTTTTTTTTTGTTCCTTTTATTTGTCCCAATTTTCTTTTGGCCACTCAATTTACATTGGGGAAGAATCATCTAGGAAGAAATTGTCAGGGCTGGGGAGGGTATAAGCAGTGCACTGAATACGCGTTTATTTGGACAATTGTGCGATGAAAATGAGGAAGACTTCCAACGATTGCGATTACATGATGAAGAATGCTGGTTGTCAAAAAGTGCATATTTAGCAAGATTAATTAAAAAAAAACTTTCCGAAAAAAAAGTTTTTCAAAGAAAAGTAAAGACCATGTTAAACTCAAGACAAGCAGATACAAATCATTTGTATCATTTGTTTTCAGGACAAAGAAAACATTTATCCAAATATTGGTTTTCAGTAAAGCGCCAATGACGCAGTAGGTTTTAGACTTTTACAGTGAAAGAAGGAGGTCATACCCTAACTCTTGTTTATGGTGATTTTTGTTGTTTCAAGCTTGATTTGCATATTCAATTTAAGTTTCACTCATTTTAAGATTTATTTATTAATTTACAATAATATCTATTGTATGTTTGTTTGCATTGATTGTTTATTTAATTTATGTTCGCTTTAAGTTTCATTTATACTTCAATAGGAAAATATTTTTTTTCATTTTAAGCTTGATATTCATATTCAATCTAAGCATTACTCGCTTTAAAATCTATTTATTCATTTATATTATTACTTGTTGTTTGTTTCTGCTATGATTGCTTATTTAATTCCTGCTCAATTTGGGTTTCATTTATTCTTTAATAGTAATTTCTGGTCGTTTTGAGTTTGAATTTCAAAAGTTATTTGTATCTGCTGAGCTTAAGTTTAAAATTGTCTTTAGTTTTCTTTGAAAAACTTATTTTACGGAAAGTTTTTTTAATTAATTTCTGTTCGTTTTTGATTGCAAAAAATGTCAAGCTTTTAAAAATTCAAAATCAAACATTAAAAAAAATAAAATATTCATCAATGTATCAAAACTGATATCAAAGTAACAATATCAAAGTAAAAAAATGGGCTTATGTCAACCTCGGAGTTTTTATTATCGGGTGTTTGAACTATTTTTAACAAAATTGCTGTCTCAAAATTTTTATCAGATGGGTTTGGGAATAAAGCGCGTGGGGGGACTAGATTAAGCTTCGGGTTCTTTTGATTCTTTAAAAATGAACTAGAACTTTCTATGATCAATCAAATGAGTTTTCTCTGAAGTTTATACGAGTATCCCTTATATAAGAACCATATATATCCCCAGAGTATAACTTACAACGCCTATCCCTGGGCCCTTGGGGTTTGTGTCGACCCTGGAGTTTTAATATCTGATGGTTGAACTATTTTTAACAAAATAGTCACCTGAATTTTTTATCGGATGGGTTTATCCATCTGATACGCCCAAAGATGTTGAGGACGGGAGGGCGTAGTTGCCCTCTGATCTTTTTCCCTCTGAGAAAATGAACTACAACTTTTAATTTCCATTCAAATGAACCCTCTGTGAAGTTTATACGAGCATACCTTCCATAAGAACCATATATGCCCCCAGAGCAATATTTACAACGCCTTCCCCGGCCTTGGGGGAGGGGGGGGGGGTGTTGACACAGGAGTTTTCCTTATCTGATCTCTGAACTATTTTTAACGAAATGACCATACGTAAAGGTGTTTTTGTTGTATGATCTTTCAACTATTTTTAACAAAATGGCTACCTCAAATTTTTATCAGATGTATTTGGGGAAAAAGGACTTTTGACTCTTAAAAAGGACACTAGTACTATCGATTTTCAATCAAATGAGCCCCAATTGAAGTTTCTACGACGACATCTTCTATATGGAGTGCCTCTGGGAAAAAAATAAATGGAGTGTGGGGAGAGGCTAGTTGCCCTCCAATCATTTTTGACTCTTAAAAAGTGAATTGCAGCTTTCAATTTCCAATGAAATGAGCCCTCTAGGAATTTTATACGAGCATCCCTTCCATAACAACCATATATACCCCCAGGGCATAACTTACAACGCCTACCCCCGGGCCCTGGGGGGCTGTGTTGACACCGGAGTTTTTTGTTATTAGAACTTTAAAATATTTTTAACAAAATATCTATCTCAAAATTTTTATCTGATACATTTAGGGCGTGGAGGAGGGGGGAGGGCGGCTAGTTGCCCTCCGATCTATTTTGACTCGCAAAAAGTGAACAAGAACTTTCAATTTCAAATCAAATGAGCCCTCTCCGAAGTTTAGACGAGTATCCCTTCCATAAGAACTATATATGCCCCTAGAGCATTAACGCCTGCCTCCGGGTCCTGGCGGGTTCCGTCGACACATGAATATTTCTTATCTGACCTTTGAACTATTTTTAATGAAATGGCCATTCTAAAAAATTTATCGGATGGGCTTGGGGAAAAAAGAGTGTGTGTGTGTGGGGGGGGGGGGGCTAGTTACCCTCGGATATCTTTTGACTCTTAAAAATTGAACTAGAACTTTCAATTTCCGATCAAATGAGCCCCCTCTGAAGTTTATACGAGCATCCCTTTCATAAGAACCATATACGACCCCAGGACAACACTTACAACGCCTATCCCGCGGGTTTTGGGGGGTGTTTTTGTTATCTAATTAAAAAAAAAATCCAAAACACTGGCTATCTCAAAATTTGTGGGGGACGGGTTTGGGGAAAAAAGAGTGAGGAGGGGGGCTAGTTTAACTATCTTGACTCTTAAAAAGTGAACTAGAACTTTCAATTTCCAATCAAATGAGCCCTCTATGAAGTTTATACGAGCATCCCTTTCATAAAAACCATACATGCCCTTAAGGCATAACTTAGAACGCCTTCCCCTGTGCCCTGGGGGTTTCTATTGACACCGGGTTTTTTCTTACCCGAACTTTGAACTATTTTTAACTCAACTTTATTTTGAACTAATTTTGATATCTCAAAATTTTCATCAGATGGGTTGGGGGATAGCTGGCTTCGGATCTCTTTTGACTAATAAAAAAGTGAGCTCGAATTTTCAATATCCAATTAAATGAGCCCTCTCTGAAGTTTATGCAAGCATCTCTTTCATACGAACAATATATGCCCTAGGGCATGACTTGTCCTTCCCCCGAGCCCTGGGGGGTTGTGACGACACCGGAGTTTTTTTTTGTCTGACTTTTTACAAATTTTTAACTTAATACCTATCTCAAAATTTTTATTGGATGCATTTGGGGAAAAAGGGGCGTGAGGGGGGCTAGTTGCCCTCCAATATCTTTTGACTCGAAAAAACTTAACTAGAACTTTCAATTTCCAATCAAATGAGCCATCTCTGAATTTTTTACGAGCATCCTTTCAATAAGAACCATATATTTCCCAAGGCCATAACTTACAACGCCTGCCCGCAGGACCTGTGTTGACCCCTGAGTTTTCGTTATATGGTCTTTGAACTATTAAAAAAAAGCTATCTCTAAGTTCTTATCAGATGGGCTTGAGGAAAAAAGGGCGTGGAGGGGGAATAGGTGCCCTCCAATCTCTTTTGGCTCTTGAAAAGTGAACTAGAACTTTCAATTTCTAATCAAATGATCCCCTTTGAAGTTTATACGAACATCCCTTCCATAAGACCAATATATGCCCCTGAGGCATAACTTACAACGCCTGCCCCCGGGCCCTGGTGGGTTGTGTCAACACCGGAATTTTTGTTATATGATCTTTGAACTATTTTTAACAAAGTAGCTATTTTAAAACTTTTATTGGATGTATTTGGGAAAATAGGGTTTAGGGGGGAGATGGTTACCCTCCAATATCTTTTGACGCTTAAACGTCATTTTATTATTTTATTAACGCTTAAACGTCATTTTATCATTTATTACTTTATCATATTAAACGTCAATTTTGTCTTTTGACGTCGTAGAAACTTCAAAACAGGCTCATTTGATTGGAAATTCAAAGGGCTAGTGCCCTTTTTAATAGTCGAAAGTGATTGGAGGGCAGCTAGCCCCCCACGCCCATCATTCCCCCAAACACATCCAATCAAAATTGTGAGATATCCGTTTTGTTCAGCGTAGTTGATTTCCAGATAGAAAATATGTTTTTGAGGAGGACACTCCCCCGCAACCCTCAGGGCAAGGGTTTTAAGTTATGCCTACAAGAACAATGTTGGCACAATATATTACAAACACGTCCAATCAAAATTTTAAGATAGCCATTTCGTTTAGCGTAGGCTAGTTGATTTCATAACATAAGTTGGGCGCAAAACCCCTATGCCTTCCCAAGGCCAGAACAAAATTTGCCCTTTACTGAAAAAATACAAATGAATTTGCATTGTCAGTTTAATATGCAATTATACATATACTGATATTTAGTAATCAAAATATTAAAATTATTTGATTTATTAAAGTTATAAAAGTAAAAACATTTATATTTTGTTCAGTAAAGTGCAAATTTTTTTCTTGCCTTGGGAAGGCATGGGGGTTTTGATGAAGAACTCTGGTTTTAACCTTGCTTTTTAGTATCTCAATATCATTTTATGATTTTGGAGAGGAAGGAAAGAAATCAGAATAGCATTGAATTTTTTGGTTTTTTTTTCTTGGAGCAATTATGCGTGAGGATTCAAGTTTTCTCAAAATGACTGACAATTAAATACGACACTGGTTTAATCAGCTGAGAAGCAATTACGACATATGTGAGAATGATGAATACCCCGATTAAATAGGTCTTTATTTAGCAGAGGGTTCCTGGTCTCTTAAAATAAACTAGGATAAAATTAAGAACGTTGGAATAAATAAATAGCAACAGATTGTCAGCAAAAAATGTCCCTCCTAGTATTACAAAAAAGAGGCAACTAAGAAATCAGAGATTTATTGATGTTGATGTGCTGGGTGTATTTAATTTGAGAAAAATACTGTGTTACTGATTTTATTTGTAAAATCATTTAAACCTGAAAAGGCTATTTAATCTTTAAAACAGCTTCCCAGGGCCTTATTTGGGATGAGGATCCATCCCTCAGAGGTTCATTAGTATAAAACAACAAATTTAAAATAGCGAAAAATGAATGTTCTGATACTTGAAATTTTTCTTCTGCATTCATGGTTTTGAAACATGAATAATTCTTTTGTTCCTTTACAACAATTTTGTGATGGTGTTTTTCATCTAACTTTTGAAAGCAAACATCTATATCATATAACTGGGATTACTTAATTTTCAATTATTCATATTCAGCATTGATTTCATATCATTTGTAATTTGCCTTAATTTTTATTTTAGCATAAAATTTGGATCCGCCATATATTTTAACTTTTCTGTGATTTTTAAGTATATCTTATTCGTTAATATACATTTTCTTATGCGGATACTTATTCCCCGCCCATTTCTCGAACAATACTAAGATTGCTAGTATAAAAATGCACTTTTCTTTTCCAAACACAAAACAAGACGGAATGTGACAACAAGACAATCTGTGATTTCCCTTTATTTATAGCACTGAATCTGCATCTTTGATATGGATCTTCCGTTAATTTTTTGAGAAACTTTCTAGGCCCCTTTCCAGAATAATATTGTCTTTTTTTTCAAGTAAACATAACAGAGAAAACCCACATAGTCACGTTGCTTAGTCGTTTTAGCTTAACAGGATTTGGCATTTTCTGTCAGAAATTGACAAAAACAGCAGAAGTTAGATGATTAAAACCAAGCTATAATAGCCCTACATATTTTTACAATATAATAGCCCTCCAATATTTTTACAGCATTTCACTAGTGAAAAAAAAACAATTTACTACTATTAGCAAAAATTTAAGCATATCTGTGGTATTCACGATTTTTTTTTTTTTTTTTATTTATTTTTTTTTTACAAAAGTCGTCTAAGGAAGGGGTTTCAGCAATTATATTTACTCTAAATGCAACCGACCTGTCAAGATTTCGGCTCGCCAGATCGGCCACCGCCAGATAAAAAGGTTTAAAGTTGGGGTTTTTGGATGTGTTTGAGGAAAAAGTGGCCGTAACAGGGGCGTTAGCTGCCCTCCAATCACTTTCGACTGTTTCATTGTAGAAAGTTTGACTTTCTACCTTTTCTACTTCTTGCTTATCCAGATTTCCTGCTTCTCCATTCTTTTCTAAATTTGAAGGTTCTTCCTCTCCTTTACTTGGGTTCTCTTCCTCTACATCTGAAGATTCACCTAAAGACATTTTTCGATTGTTTAGACGGTGTTTACAGCCAATCCCACATATTCTCCTTTTCAGCAAAATTGTACACACGCACACAAAGAACAAAAAAACTTCAAATAAGACTTATAATATTCGAGAAAGCAAAAATTCGAGAAATATAGACTTTCTCTCTTCCACTTAAATGATCATTTCTTTTTTTTAGTACTATTGCATAGCTTTTTTCCCCTTTTTTTATTCAAATTCCAGGAAGATATCTCCTAATCATCTTTTTCATAAACATCCTAATAACGTTTTGAAATAAGGGCCTAATAAGTTTAAGCCCTTATTTATATATGTATAAATATATATATATATATATATATATATATATATATATATATATATATATATATATATATATATATATATATATATATATATATATATATATATATATATATATATATATATATATATATATATACAGAATATATATATATATATATATACATATATACGACTCGTTTCCCTGAGGCAGTGGTGTGATTAATTGTGTGGACAATGAAGAGCCAGCAACTCCCATGGTTTCTGGTTCTTTACTTTTTGTTCCATACCCGGGCTGCTGGCAATGTGTATGCTGATTGTGAGAGGGCTAGCGCATAATTCATCAGCAATGAAGCGCTAATAGAAACAAAGAAAGCATTGCGGAATGTTGCAAACTGTTCCAATCGCCCAAGTGAACGACAAAAGGCAGAGGATAATTGTGTTGATATGCTGAAAATTTGTGATAATTGTAACCTTACCGCAAACCCTTAGCGCAGTCTTTACGAACCAGAAAAAGCGTCTACGATTGCAGCGGAATAGTGCTACGTTGACTAGTGCCATCAGGACACTAGATCACTGATCAAAGAACGCCGCCTAATCTGGTTTGTCCATGTTAGTCGAACAGTTGATGATTACCTAACAGAACAAGATAACCCTTATACACAGAGGAAACGTGGTGGGCAGGTAAGACCTGGGTAAACACAGTAAGACGCACCTAGAGCCAATTGACGGCTTCCATCATCACGGTTGCAGATGGTACAAACGTTGACCGGAGATTTCCATATCTGTCACAATTGATGGAGCGGCTTGGTTCTCAAACGTATGTCACATCATAGCGCCAGAGAGAGCTGAAGAGCCTGTGTTCTGATACAAGTACAACTAAGTACAAGTATTGATAAACAAAGTTACACACAAATCACAATAAATTAATTGAACATAAGCAATATCGCACTATTTTCTATACATAAAGTAAGGATCTCTAGAAGCATAGAGTCAGAGGAGCTAGGAACACAAGAGCAAAGATTTCTAAACAATGAGGCAAGGATTTTTTTTTTCTCAATTTCTTTAATGAAGATACAAAAAATTATTTTTCAAATCTATGGGACGGGGGGGGGGGCAGTTCTGTTCTGTTTTTGCCAAATTGTTTTAATGAATATACCAAAAACGGTATTTTTTAAAATGTAGAGGGAGAATGAGATCTAGACTGGTAATTACTCAACAGTACAAGTCACCCAAAAGAACAGAAAATCAAGACAGAAAAAGAAATAGAACGAAAAAAAAAAAACAAATGAGTATAATTTTCAGCCAGTGAATTCTCATTTACTCGCTGAAAATCATCCACCTCTTTTCTTTTCTGTTTTCATATTTATTTTTCTTTCATTGTGTGTGGTCCTAGAACCTTAATGTGAATGGAAACTAGCTGATAAATGCAATTTATAAATCTTCTGAGTGAAAAAATATTCAGGAGTCGTTTTTGCTTTGCTTTGGCGTTTAGGTACATTTTAGCTGATTTGTTCCAGTTGGTTAAAAGGAAAACATTCAGCATCCAACTAATTTTGTTTTAGCTTGTGCGTTTAGGCATATTATATCAAAAATTTCCAATCGGTTCTAAATGAAACATTTAGCATTAAACTGTTTATCATTCTTTAATTTCAGTTTACTTATGAACATACCAATTTAAGAGGGAATTTTCCTTTGGTACAGCTCAATTAACTCCTTCGGCTCAAGGACAACTCCTTCGATACGAAGTGCCCTGGTCTAAACAGCAAACACAACAAAAAATATTACTAATAACTTTCGACTATTAAAAAGGGCACTAGCCTTTCAATTTCCAATCGAATTAGCCTTTTTGAAGTTTATACGACAGCGCCATCTATAAAAACCTTATATGCGCCCAGGGCATAACTTAAAACCCTTGCCCTGAGAGTTGTGGGGGAGTGTCCTTCTCAAAAACATATTTTCTATCTTTAAATCAACTAGCCTACGCTAAACAAAATGGCTATCTCAAAATTTTGATTGGATTAGTTTGGGTGAATGATGGACGTGGGAGGGGGGGCTAGTTGCCCTCCAATCAGTTTCGACTATGAAAAAGGGCACTAGCCCTTTGAATTTCCAATCAAATGAGCCCATTTTGAAGTTTCTATGACAACACCTTCTATAAAAACCTAATATACCCCAGGACATAACTCAAAACCCTTGCCCTGAGGGTTGTTGGTTAGTGTCTTCCTCAAAAATATATTTTCTATCTGGAAATCAACTACGCTGAACAAAATGGCTATATTAAAATTGTGATTGGATGTGTTTGAAGGAATAATGGGCTTGGGGGAAGGGCTTGTTCCCCTCCATCACTTTCGACTATTAAGAAGGGAACTAGCCCTTTGAATTTCCAATCAAATGAGCCTGTTTTGAAGTTTCTACGACAACACCTTCTAATAAATCCTTATATGCCCCAAGGGCATAACTTAAAACCCTTGCCCTGAGGGTTGGGGGGAGTGTCCTCTCGGCGAGTGTCCTCCTAAAAAACATGTTTTCTATCTGGAAATCAACTAGTCTACGCTGAACAAAATGGCTATCTCAAAATTCTGATTGGATGTGTTTTGGGGGAATGATGGGCGTCGGGGGGCTAGTTGCCCTCCAATCACTTTCAACTATTAAAAAGGGCACATGCCCTTTGATTTTCCAATCGAATGAGCCTGTTTTGAAGTTTTTATGACAGCGCCTTCTATAAAAACCTTATATGCCACCAGGGTGTAACTTAAAACCTTTGCCCTGAGGGTTGCGGGTGAGTGTCCTCCTCAAAAACATATTTTCTATCTGGAAATCAGCTACTCTGAACAAAATGGCTATGTCAAAATTTTGATTGGATGTGTTTGGGGGAATGATGGGCGTGGGGGGGGGGTGCTAGTTGCCCTCTAATCCCTTTCGACTTTTAAAAAGGGCACTAGCCCTTTGAATTTCCAATCGAATGAGCCTGTTTTGAAGTTTTTACGACAGCGCCTTCTATAAAAACCTTATATGCCACCAGGGCGTAACTTAAAACCTTTGCCCCGAGCGTTGCGCGGGAGTGTCCTCCTCAAAAACACATTTTCTATTTGGAAATCAACTACGCTGAACAAAATGGCTATGTCAAAATTTTGATTGGATGTGTTTTGGGGGAATGATGGGCGTCGGGGGGCTAGCTGCCCTTCAATCACTTTCGACTATTAAAAAGGGCAAACGCTCTTTGAATTTCCAATCAAATGAGCCTGTTTTGAAGTTTCTACGACGTAAAAAGATAAAATTGACGTTTAACATGATAAAATAATAAATGATAAAGTGACGTTTAAGCGTCAATAAAATGATAAAATGACGTTTAAGCGTCAAAAGATATTGGAGGGTAACCAACTCCCCCCCCCCCCTAAACCCTATTTTTCCAAATACATCCAATAAAAGTTGTAAAATAGCTACTTTGTTAAAAATAGTTCAAAGATCATATAACAAAAATTCCGGTGTTGACACAACCCACCGGGGCCCGGGGGCAGGCGTTGTAAGATATGCCTTGGGGGTATATATTGGTCTTATGGAAGGGATGTTCGTATTAACTTCAAAGGGGATCATTTGATTAGAAATTGAAAGTTCTAGTTCACTTTTTAAGAGCCAAAAGAGATTGAAGGGCACCTATTCCCCCTCCCCTCCACGCCCTTTTTTCCTCAAGCCCATCCGATAAGAACATAGAGATAGCTTTTTTTTAATAGTTCAAAGACCATATAACGAAAACTCAGGGGTCAGCGCAGGGCCTGAGGGCAGGCGTTGTAAGTTATGCCCTTGGGAAAAATATGGTTCTTATTGAAAGGATGCTCGTAAAAAAATCAGAGATGGCTCATTTGATTGGAAATTGAAAGTTCTAGTTAAGTTTTTTCGAGTCAAAAGATATTGGAGGGAAACTAGCCCCCCTCACGCCCCGTTTCCCCCAAATGTATCCAATAAAAATTTTGAGATAGGTATTAAGTTAAAAATTTGTATAAAGTCAGATAAAAAAAAACTCCAGTGTCGTCACAACCTCGAGGGCCTGGGGGCAGGACTTGTAAGTCATACCCTAGGGCATATATTGTTCGTATGAAAGAGATGCTTGTATAAACTTCAGAGAGGGCTCATTTGATTGGATATTGAAAATTCGAGCTCACTTTTTAATAGTCAAAAGAGATCCAAAGGCAGCTATCCCCCAACCCATCTGATGAAAATTTTGAGATATCAAAATTAGTTCAAAATAAAGTTCAGTTAAAAATAGTTCAAAGGTCGGGTAAGAAAAAATCCGGTGTCAATAGAACCCCCCAGGGCACAGGGGAAGGCGTTCTAAGCTATGCCTTAAGGGCATGTATGGTTTTTTTATGAAAGGGATGCTCGTATAAACTTCATAGAGGGCTCATTTGATTGGAAATTGAAAGTTCTAGTTCACTTTTTAAGAGTCAAGATAGTTAAACTAGCCCCCCTCCTGGTCTTTTTTCCCCAAACCCGTCCCCCACAAATTTGAGATAGCCAGTGTTTTGGAATTTTTTTTTAAAATTAGATAACAAAACACCCCCCAGAACCCGCGGATAGGCGTTGTAAGTGTTGTCCTGGTGTCATATATGGTTCTTATGAAAGGGATGCTCGTATAAACTTCAGAAGGGGCTCATTTGATTGGAAATTGAAAGTTCTAGTTCCAATTTTTAAGAGTCAAAAGATATCCGAGGGTAACTGCCCCCCCCCCACACACACACTCTTTTTTCCCCAAGCCCATCCGTTAAAATTTTTAGAATAGCCATTTCATTAAAAATAGTTCAAAGGTCAGATAAGAAATATAACTGTGTCGACAGAACCCGCCAGGGCCCGGAGGCAGGCGTTATGAGTAATGCTCTAGGGGCATATATAGTTCTTATGGAAGGGATGCTCGTATAAACTTTGGAAAGGGCTCATTTGATTTGAAAGTTCTTGTTCACTTTTTGCGAGTCAAAATAGATCGGAGGGCAACTAGCCCCCCCCCCCTCCTCCACGCCCTAAATGTATCAGATAAAAATTTTGAGATAGAAGTTTTGTTAAAAATAGTTTAAAGTTCTAATAACAAAAAACTCCGGTGTCAACACAGCCCCCCAGGGCCCGGGGGTAGGCGTTGTAAGTTATGTCCCGAGGGTATATATGGTTGTTATGGAAGGGATGCTCGTATAAAAGTCCTAGAGGGCTCATTTCATTGGAAATTGAAAGTTTCAATTCACTTTTTAAGAGTCAAATATGATTGGAGGGCAGCTAGCCTCTCCCCACACTCCATTTATTTTTTTTTCCAGAGGCACTCCATATAGAAGATGTCGTCGTAGAAACTTCAAAGGGAGCTCAGTTGATTGAAAATCGAGAGTACTAGTGTCCTTTTTAAGAGTCAAAAGTCCTTTTTCCCCAAATACATCTGATAAAAAATTTGAGGTAGCCATTTTGTTAAAAATAGTTGAAAGATAATATAACAAAAACACCTTTACGTATGGTCATTTCGCTCAAAATAGTTCAGAGATCAGATAAGGAAAACTCCTGTGTCAATACACACCACCCCCCCCTCCCCCAGGGCCGGGGAAGGCGTTGTAAATATTGCTCTGGATACATATATGGCTCTTATGGAAGATATACTCGTATAAACTTCAGAGAGGGTTCATTTGAATGGAAATTAAAAGTTGTAGTTCATTTTCTCAGAGTGAAAAAGATCAGAGGGCAACTACGCCCTCCCATCCTCAACACTTTTGGGCGTATCAGATGGATAAACCCATCCGATAAAAATTTCAGGTGACTATTTTGTCAAAAATAGTTCAACCATCAGATATTAAAACTCCAGGGTCAACACAACCCCCAAGGGCCCAGGGATAGGCGTTGTAAGTTATACTCTGGGACATATATGGTTCTTATATAACGGATACTCGTATAAACTTCAGAGAAAACTCATCTGATTGATGAAAGTTCTAGTTCACTTTTAAAGAATCAAAAGAGACCGAAGCTTAATCTAGTCCCCCCACGCCCTCTATCCCAAACCCATCTGATAAGAATTTTGAGATAGCAATTTTGTTAAAAATAGTTCAAACACCCGATAATAAAAACTCCGAGGTTAACATAAGCCCATTTTTTTACTTTGATATTGTTACTTTGATATCAGTTTTGATACATTGATGAATATTTTATTTTTTTTAATGTTTGATTTTGAATTTTTAAAAGATTGAAATTTTTTGCAATCAAAAATGAACAGAAATTAATTAAAAAAAATTTCCGAAAAATAAGTTTTTCAAAGAAAACTAAAGGCTATTTTAAACTTCTCATTCGATTGGATATTGAGAGCTCTAGCGCATTTTAAAAAATTGAAAAGTAATCGAGAGAAACCATCCACAGTCCGAGAACCTCTTTCGATATATCGTCCTTTGTAACCCATAAAGACATCCGATCAAAATTGTAAGATTCCTATTTTGTTCAGAATAGTGTAGAATATCAGTAAATTGATATGATTCATTGATATGAAATTGATATGAACACTTTCGTATAATCTCAGCACTGGAATAAATTCCGAGCCTGGGTCTTTGCTTATGTTTCGTGTAAGTTGAGGCTATTTAGATAAGTTCCAGATATCTAACATGACAGAAGATGAAAAGAATTGATTGGTTTTTATTCATCAAATAATTCCCATCATCAGCGCTAGAATGATAGGACATTGTTAGCTAAGAAATATCAACTATGAAAGGTAGACAAGTGAATTTCTTGGAATGGTATTCTTGTATAACTAGATTGTTTCAATATAAACAACATAAATACCTTCATCATACGTGACATTTGAAAAAGAAATATATATGTAGTTTCGTCTGCATAGTTATTAGGTTCGTCTGCATATAATTATTAAGTTATCTTCGTCTTTTAATTACAATTGTGACAGTCATATCATACATAGGAAAAATGCTTTCTTTTTTTTCAGCTAGGACTTACAAGACAACCGGTGGGCTCTCTTTGTCCCCATCTTTCAAATTACCCGTCTCCTGTTCCGTCTTCTTACTGGTGTTATCATAAATACCATTGTTAGTCGCATCTTCTATTTTTGTCGATTCAGCATTAGATGTTTGAATCTCATTATCAGGTTCAACATTAAGGGAGCGAAATCCGAGTAGGGGTGGAGAGCTCAAGATACAAGAAGGAATTTTCTTCAATTTTGCAACAGCGACATAACCGGATTGACAATGATCTATTGAAACCAAATGCACATTTTCTTCGTCTATGAATTCGATAATTTTAGCCCTGTAAAATGGACCTCCTTCATCGAAGGCAGCTGCAATTAAATCTCTAGTCTTTGGCTTTTCTTTTAATTGCTCAAGATCTTTCTTTAAAACTCCCCTAATAATCGTTTTTCAATTTCAAAACGTTGACGAAAATCCAACTCTTCTTGTACTTCATTAGCCATTGCTCTGAGAGCAATTAAAGACCGATTAAAAACTTCAGCACGATAGCACGATAGGTCAGAATGATTGTAATCAATACTGAACAATGCCGCAACTTGATCGCCAGGTTGTGGATCCATTAACAAATCATGATTACGTTCCAATTCCTTGTTGATTTTAGGAATTTGTGTTTCAAACTGAGGAAGAGTGGTTGCAGTTGAGCGGTGCTGATTCTTTTTCTCCGCCTGAGGTGGTATATTACGTATGCATTTTGGCATTTCTCGTAAATCTTTAATATCTGTTTGATAATAAAGGCCCAAGTCCATCAGGTAAACAGTCACTGAATTTTTGACAAAACAGGCAATTTCAGCTCGATAGTAAAGACAATCAACACTGAACAATACCGCAACGTGATCGCCAGGTTGTGGATCCATTAACAAATCAAGATCACCTGTCAATTCCTTGGTGATTTAATGAATTGGTGTTTCAAGCTGAGGAGGAATGGTTGCATCAAAGCTTGGAAGTTGGACAACAGGAGTTGCTATAAAAGAAAATGAAAACAGAATTCATTTTACCGAAAAAAACTTGAAAAAGAAAGAGACAAATAGCGGATAGTCACGAGAAAAAAGCCTCTGATATATAATCATCAGGCATTCTTGAACAAGCCGAGTTCCACAGCAATTCTAAAACCGAAAGCCAATCAAGCTTAATCATTACAACGAACTTACTAAAACAGATATAGACTAAAATAGAAATAGCGGGGGCGATGCCAAAAACAGCGCACCGCACCTCCGGTAAGATGTCGGCGGCGCGCCGCCGGTGCGATCAATGTTGACCGAAAACATTAATGTTTTCATCAGTCTTTCTCAAATCACAGCTTAAATTTACAGTAAATTTGAGCCTATTCATGAGGTCAAAACTTCACAAGTCGCTGGCTGGAAACTGGTCTTCTTCGTTATTCATCAAGAGAAGTAGAAATCTGATAAAAACAAAATGGCTAAGGCGTTTCAGAACCCTTGCATAATAGTTGAATTATCTATTAGCTATGTATTCTGAACATTAATAATTATCAAAACTAGTAGTTTTTTCATCGAGCATTACTGCATACAAAACTTCAAGTACCGTATCACAAAATTCGTCAATTATCTGGCTAAAAAATTTGAATATAAGTTTGAACTTAGAAGCTTAATTTTTTCATAATGCCCTTTGCCTATATGTTTTGTCACCTTTAAAATAGTTGAAATGGGCGACTTTGATATTGATTAATTAAAAAAACTTTTTCCGCAAAATAAGTTTTTCAAAGAAAAGTAAAGAACTCCATTAAACAAAAGTGACTAAAAATCAAATCAAATAATCTACCAAGCTCGAAAATACCATAAATCAGCATCGATAAATAAATGAAACCCAAGACGAACAGAAATTACAATAAATAACCGAGTCAAACTCAAAACGAGAGCAGAAATTAACATAAGTTGGGCGCAAAACCCCTATGCCTTCCCAAGGTTATGACTAAATATCAGTATGATTACTAAATATCAGTGTATGTATATTAAACTGACAATGCACATTCATTTGTATTTTTTCAGTAAAGTGCAAATAACCTACCTTAGTCGGTTCAAGAATGCCGCTCGTTTGGCATCCTCAAAAGAGTTGTAAATGAAATTTTAGTTTCTGATTGATTTCTCGGCCATTGCTTGCCGGTATAGGTTATGAGTTATTAGAGGTTTCTAGATTTGAGCTATTAGGGGTTTGAGAATAACTTGAACCTCTAGATATGAGGGATGAGAATAATTTCTTGTAACCTACTGCGACCTTTCCCTCTCTCTTTCTCTCACTCTCTCCCTCTCTCTTTTTTGTTTGTTTGTTTCTCATTTTAATTATTTATCTTTTATGAATTACTGATTAAATAGTATGCGTATTTCTGCTCCTTAAAAGGCCATGAAGCTTTCTGAATAACTCAAACCTCTAGGTTTGAGTTATTAGAGGTTTCTACGTTTGAGTTATTAGAGGTTCTTCTCCTTAAAGGTCATGAAACTTTTTTAATAACTCAAACCTTTATTGCACAAGAAAGAATAAAACCTTGCTACTGCTTCTTTTTCAGTAATTTTTTTTTTGTCTATAAATTTTTGAGGAGTTTTTAATCTTAGTGGGGAAAAGTGTATGGTCCCTGTATGTTTAAAATAAAGAACTCTTTTTTACCTCTTTGATCTAAAGCTGTCTTTTATTAATAATAATAATAATAGTTTATATATAACCCACTTTTACACAAAACAAGCGGAGTAAAGTACACTAAAAAGGAAGAAAAATCAAATACACAGAAACAAAGATAACTTAAACCTTAATCACTGACAAAACCACACGGATAATATTATGGTTTGGGCCTAGGGACACACAGTCATGTCTTTTTAAATTAGTACTCAGCAATTCAAACGATTGGATAATGTCGGCAGCACAATACTTCTCAATAATACGTGTCTTACAATATGAAGTTGGAAGGTACAGTAAAAATTTGCAATATCTAAAATAAGTGATACGGATCTGGCACAAATTATTCTTATTCAATTCACTTATTCACATTCCACTTAAAAACAAGACCACTTAGTACTGCACTTGTTAAGAAGGCCTATTATTATATTGTATTCCTTTGATAGGAAATGGAAAAACGGGCTGGAATCGTCAATCACCTTTCCAAAAAAGATGATGATTTCATCTTAGAAATAGATAAAGAGCTCAACGAAATGGCAGTAAAGCCCAAAGGAATGGCAGTAACTACAGCTGAAAGATCTGAACCATCAGAAGACGTCTTGCCATCTACATCCATGCAATATATGTATTCTATAATATGTTTCTAGTGTCTTTGTTATTAAAACCAGTGCATTAGTTTTTCACTGCTGATGTTTCGAAGACACTAATTCTGTTTTATTTTTAACAGCAAGCAAATGGAGCAGAGGTAAGATCAGGTCTTAGTGTTTTCAGTGTGTGTTTCTGTGTTGCATAGTTTGCAGAACGATGTCAGCTTTCGGTGTTGATTTAGCTGTGATTGTTATTAAATCCTCACAATAGGTACTTTTTAAGGGATGGTGCCGAGAAGCAACGGCTGAACGGAAAGGAGACACTGTGGTGACACGTTTTTAAGACCATGGAACTACCGCAGGTCTTTGCAGACATTTTCTAGGGGTAAATTTATGAAGCTCAAAACATTTTTAGGCAGTGGAAACGTATGAAAAACGCTGTTTGGGGAGAAGTATTTGTCTGGTTTCATCAATGCTGTGGGTTCCCATAACACAATTTAGTTATTCTTTACTTCGAAAATCGATTTATTGGTTTTAATCTGGGTCTAATTTAGACTTGTTGATGGCCCAATTTCAAAAGCTTGGTCCTTTTTGCTACTTACTTGCTGGCCCTGGCTTAAGGACTCATTTATTTAATGGGACTTATTTTATTCTGTTTTATATTCTTTGGTACATCTACTTTAGTCATTTGGAAGGTTTATTTTATAGTATGCTTGCTACTAGGATAATATTTTTTCTAATCGTCCACAGAAATACAAGATATTAGGCTTTATCATTTTTAAATTTCAACCTAAATACATCACGTATAGAAATCACCAAATGTGTTTCAATTGGTAATGTGCTAGTAACTTCAAACCTCAATGGCATAAAACTTGAAGTCATTCCTTAGAGTGTTTTGGTTTTCACAGAAAAATTTCGTTTGTCCAAATGGAATTGAAGATTTCCTTTTTTCTCATTCTTCCTCAAAAGTACAGACTCCTAAAGGAAAAGAAAAATCTTTTTATCGCTAAGAACAAGTCCTTATAAGTAAATATTTGTTGTTTTTTTCCAAACTTAGCGTACGGCCAAGTTCAGACACTTCAGAAATATGGCTCTGAGTATTGAAAACTGTTTCTGTTTACCATTATTTCTAGCTGGCTGTTCTCTACTTCATTTGTAGTTTTAGGCCCCATAATCTGGAGAGGAGGCTAGTTATACCACATGAGTGTAATAATATAAATTGAAAACAATTTAATGTCAGATATCAGAAAAATTGGGGAGGGGGTGACAGATGCCCACCTCGTACCCAGGCCTAGAACCACCGCTTCTCTGGTTGCTGATTCTGTTTTTGACAGTGAGCATGTATTCAGTAATACTGGATTTTGCTAGACTTATCAATAGGCAAAGACATGCATGCTATATTTACTGAAGATTTCACAAGGAAAAAAAGGAGGTAAAAATGAAATAAAAAAAAGATTTTGTGCATGGGATAAATTTAACACTAGTTGGTTAGTGGTGTTGATATGGTGCCATAATTTTTTTTTATTATTTTAAAAAATTGAATTATATCTAAATACCAAAACTAAGGGTTGGGTGATACCCTTTTATAATCCCTATCCTCCATTTTTGGGATCATGAATGGTTTAAGTTTTATAAAGATTCTAAGAACTCAAAATACACTTAGGTTTTTTCTTTATTTGTGTAAATTCATGCATGAAATTCTTTTTCAAAATTATTCAGTTTGCCAATTTTACAATATTAGTAAAAATTGGTCAGTTCAGACCAATCCCTTTTGAAATCTATTCTTAACATAGGAATTTAGAAGATAAATATCAAAGCAAATTGAAATTTAAGTTTTGTCTTTCAGTTTTTTTTCCTTGATCTTTAGTTACACCCGGAAAACGTTGTCTTTTCCTTGGCTGAAAAATCTAAAAGGAATAAAACGAAAGGATATTTTCAAATGATTTTCGAAATAGGAAAAAAATTCGTAAAAAAATATATTTTCCCTCGCCTCCTGCGTGTGACGTGACTTGACGTAGTTTTTATCAACCTTATTTTTTTAATTTGTTCTTTGATCTTTCCTCTTTATTTTACGTGTTTACTTATTTTGAGTACATTTGATATTTTTTTTCCCTTTCAAAATTTGGATTTTTGGATAATAAGTCTGATATAAAGTTGATGGGGTTTGTGTACTAAATAGTTTTTCAATAAATAGTATGACCGTCTTTGTGTCTTTTTTAAAAGTTCGAGCACAGAAAGATGTAATCTCTTATTTTTTTTTCTGGAATATAAAAATGCGTTTACAACTCAGAAGGAAGATGTCTTTTTGATTTAATTTTAAGGTTATTTGAGACCAAACTTTTGTACAAGAACCCTTTTTGCATCTGATCTCGCAGTTGACTTTTAGGAAGGTAATTTTAGAGCTTTATCCAATAACCCCGAGATAGAATATCACATACTTATAAACTATATGGTAATAGAAGTTGGTTTTGGGGAAGGTAAATAACTTTTTATCTTTATACTTTTGTAAGGAACCAGGCCTGATTTCTGATCCGATTTTAGCATAAAAACTGTACCTTTATCAATGCGGCAATATGCCTTTTTTAAGATGCTTTAAAGAAACTATCTTTCAAGTAATTAAAGAAAGAAACGGCAACCTCTTATATCTAAAGTTGCAACAGAAAAACCGGAAAAAATTGTGACTGACTTTTTATCAGCAAGCTTTTTTGAGAAACAATGTCTGGTTTTTTCTCATTTTAACGTCTGAAATTGTACATGTTTCACTTGGGTAATGTACCTATTTTTAAGTACACGAATCATTTGTCGTTAAATTTAAAGACTATATCTTTTGAAAAATGAAAAAAATAAATTTCAGATCTTCTTTTCGTGGTTGCAGCAGTAGTTGCAACCTAGTACAGGACCAACTAGATCCCATAGCAACCAAAAATTAAAAAACACATTTTATAAAACTGGCAAGCGAGAAAGGATCACCATTTCTAGCTGATCCAAGAAAGGCAACTATTATCTAAATTATTCTTAATAGTAAAATGCTATTTTGCAAACAAATTCAAGGGAGTTTCAAAAAAATAATTTGTAACCTCCTTGATCGACTTTTTGGCAGAGGTACCACCATTTAAGTGAATTAAAAAAACACTAAACACAACTTACAAGTACTTTTTTTCTTCTTACGCTGCTAGCAAGGCACTGGGACATAATAAAGAGATAAGAAAATTTTTATATCTAGTGCCTTTGCAATTAAAAAAAAAAACAATTTTTAAAATGAAATCATTCTTCGTATGCAAGATGATGAATGACGTAATAATCGTAGGCTACAACCACAAATGAGGCTATAGTGAAACTATATAACTAAGTCAGTTGCTATGGTGTTTTTAGAATTAGGAATGGCTAACAAGTTAGGTCAGTGATGAAAACTACTAAGAAAAATCTATGAGATTTCTGGGGTTGCAAAATATTATTTTGCAATTTGTGAATATTATTGCAAAAATATATGATATCTGCAAAATGTTTTTGGGGTAGTAACAATGACAAAATAGTTTGTTCTTTACTAGTTTCTACTAAGAATAAGTCGAAAACTTGTTCTGTGTGTAATATGACGGAATAGATCGCTTTTCTATCACGTTAACGATTGAAGTGCCTTCATAGAAAAGGTAAGCTAAGATACCAGGTAAGCTTTGAGGTTTCTGAATACCTCTAACTAAGGTTATTTTTCGAAAACAAGCAATAAGAAGCGGGTACACTGACATGACTTTTACATATTAAATTTTTGACGTATGACGCATTACTAACATGGCATGACGCATTAAATTCATTCAAAACTCCTAGGCTATACGTGCTCTTAAGCGTAACGGAAAACACAGCACTTGGAAAATATTCTTTCTTCATTTGCTAAAAGAAAAAAAGAAGAAAATTCACTAAAATTAAATTAAACTTAATCAGTCTGTTGCAATATGAAAGTAAAAGTTCTCCAAGACTCTGACTCTGTCTTAAATTTAAAGACTATATCTTTTGAAAAATGAAAAAAATATATTTCAGATCTTCTTTTCGTGGTTGCAGCGGTATTCAAGGGTTATGAGTTATGCCCTGGGGGCATATAAGTTTTGAGAAAGGTGGGAGGGAGGATTTAATTAAACTTACATCCACATCTCCACCTGTAGTTACTTGAAGTTTTCGACTATGATAGATAGATAGATGAATGTATTTTAAAGCACGAAATACGGGCTTGACCTAAAAGCCAGAACATAACTTACACTTTACTGAAAAAAAATACAAATGATGTACATTGTCAGTTTTCCTATAAGTATTCCTTAAAATCTTAATTAATTTTGATTTATTAAAGTTATAAAAGTGAAAACATAAAAAAATTCAGTAAAGTGAAAATTATGTTCTGGTTTAGAAATTATAGCCCAGAACAGACTATTCATTTATTTTATAAAGTGTATCCCGCTATTTAATTAGAAAATATGAATCTCCCTTATAGCTTATCCTAGTCCAAATGGCACTTTTAATTTGCATCTCCTACCTATTCTTTAAATCCATAAGGTCAGGGGAGAAATTTACATCACCCGTAATAACTATGATTTTAGCTCTTTCACCATGCAAATCGACGGATAAGTTGTCGCAGTTTATCATCAGCAGCGTTCTTGGATATCTAATTAAGAAATCTAATTTCGAAGCAAAGCTTGTCCATGTGGTGGAAGACAGTTTACTGAAATAACTTGAAAAAAGAGGGAAACTTCCTTTTGCAATCTAGATGGGAACCCTAACCATTCATCTCAAGTGATTTTTTTTTTTTTTAGAATAGACAAAGGTTCGTTTATCTCACTGATAGTTCTTTTAGATCATTTATCCTATCTCCATAGCATTTGCCTGGCATTTCGATGCTCACGCGTTCACGGACAAATACCACATAGAAATCTAACAACCATGATTTGTCAAATCTAGATCATGTCACATATGCAGTATTGTAACTGCCTAACTGGTAAAATTGGTCACGGTAAAATTGGTCACGGTAAAATTGGGTATTTTACCGTTATTTTACGGACCTCCTTAAAATTGGTATTTTACCTATTTTATGTATTTTACCGGTATTTTACGTGTTTTTATCGGTATTTTACGTATTTAACGGTATCTTAAATATTTTACTGACATACGTTACGACGCCTTGAAATTTTCACAGCTTCAAACCATGCTATACTGTGCATAAATAATCTCTCTTTAACTGGTAGACAAAACAGTTTTGAATATTATTTATTGATTTTCTTTGTGTATAGGGGACTTCTGCCCAGCCGTCTTCAGTGCTAAAAAAAAAGAATAAAACTAATTTTTTCAAGTAACTCTGCCAGAGCAGAAGAAAGACTGAATCAAACAAACCAGAAAACCAAGCTAGACTAAATGAAAGACTAACAAGATTGGGCAATAATTCTCGGTTTTTGTTAGAACAAACTCAAGTTTTTGATCTGAATGTAAGATCTGGAAAAAATGGTTTCATAGCCACAAAGACAAGTGACGGGTGACAGAATGTATTAGTCAGTAAGTATGACGGCACTAGACCCTCAAGGTCCAAATCGGCCATGCTTTATCTCCATTTCGTGGTCCTTCACCCAGGGTCCTTTTCGCTCATTCTTCCCCCAATTTCTCCACGTAGGCTACCCATTTAGAGCTGGGTTGACTCTGGCTGAGCTTGCAGAATCACGCCACTGACCCACGTTCCAAACCAAATAACCAGCCACGCCAGGGATCGGATTCCCCCTACTTTCCCCTTGAATAATTCTGGATCTTCATTGGAAGAGAAACTGAAATTTTTACTCTCCTGTTTAATTCTGGAGGCAATCGTATAGCATTTACCTATAGTAATAACCCCTAAGGGTTCAAAGTATTAATATTTGCTCATTTATTTTTTCCCAAAGACACTTCATGCTTAAGGGTGGTTGAATAAACTTTGGAGGGAGCTAAGTCAATTGGAAATCGAAAGTTCCAGTGCCCTTTCTAAGATTTAGCCTGCTTTTCAACCATTTGCAACCGAATGAGTTGTTACCGACTATAGTGTCTTTTAAGAAATTCTTATTCTAGCCTAACGACCCAGGTGTTTCAGCAGTTATTTTGAAAGAATCTTCCCATAAATACATAATTAGCTACTTCCGCATTATACGGAACACACTCGAGAAGAGAAGTTTGGTGAATGCTAATGAAATAAAACAAATATGATGAAAATATAATAGTTTAGTACCAAAATTATGGAAACTGCAACAAAGAATTATAGAAGCAGAGGGGCGCCAAGCCGCATCATCTTAAATACGCAATCTAACCTAACCAAAATACCAACTAAATGTTTAGTTAAAATATAGCTACAATGTAGTTTTTCCACCAGAGCCGAAGCTAATTGCGTGGTATAAAGACCGTGAAAACTGGTTATTGTCTGATCTTCGCAATACAATTTCTCAATACGAAAGTATGTATAATCAGTACTAAGGGAGAGACAACGGGAGGATGGAGGCGGAAATTGATGTATAATCCTCAAGGTCATATCCAGGACTTTTGCTTGGGGGGGGGGGGGGGCATAAAACTTTTAGAAACTCATCAAAAAATATGTGTTAACCAAAGGGATAAACTAGACTGCTAATTAAATTGATGAAAGTCTATATGATGGGGTATTATCTTTTTTAAGCCCAGGAAAATCAGAATCATTAAAAATGTCATTAAAAACTGAAAGTGATGTTTAAAAGGAAAGGCTCAACTGGTCTTGTAGCTACAGGGCAACTATAAAACACCAATTTTGCTATATATTTCCTGGAGAGTCCCTTATTTTATCCATTTTAACAGTATTTTACCTTATTTTACCAATTTTACTTACATTTTTTTATTTTACGGTAGTTTTACAACACTAGACATATGTCAAGCAAATTTATTAAAAAATCCAAAACTTATGTGTCAACAGTAGTAAAATGATTTTGTACATCTCTGTACATCATAACATTGTACGAGACGTTGGCTTGAACATGAACAGGATAGACCAGTTCTGTTATGCGATTCTTGCAAAACTTTGCTGTGCGTTAATAGTTTAGATATGAGTGATTTCAAGTGAATTGTTTGATATTTGGATATGATTTGGATATTGTTTTGATATGGGTGGATATGACCCGACAGCTTGGATCAATCTGACTTTTGTCCACATTTCAAACAGCAAGGGCTAAGTTTAATTCAAAATGAAATTATAGCATCTATTAGTCATCCCTTTGAAAACTTAAATAAAAGACAAAAATTTTGAGAGATCTCTTTACATCTATGATAAAAGTCTGAGAGCAGAAATAAATCGGAATTATAGAATCTATGAAATCGCTTCTTGCAAAGGTTAAATATGAGATAAAACTATGAAAGTTCATTATATCGTTCTGGTTGAAAAACTGAATGAGTCTGTGACATTGTGTCAAAGCAAAAAAATCTCATAATATACGGTATCCCTGAAGATAAGACCCTGAAAAAACAAAAACAACAAAATGAAAAATACTTAAAGCTGATAAATGAGGTTCCTGTTGTTAAATCCGGTTCCTTCTTAAGGCTTGACAAGTTCCAGAGTGGTAAATGGAGGCCAATAAAGGTGTTTTAATTGTCTTACTGAAAGTGATCCGTGTTCTACTATCAAATAGGAAACACAACAAATATCCTACAAATACAGGCTCAAGTCTGTGTTTTCATGACTAAACAGAAATAGCACTTGCTCAACGAAAATGTTACTTGGGCTGAGAGAGCAATTGCAAAGTAAGCTGGAGACAAGTGAAACGGGATGGATAATAAGAATCAGTTTTGAACCTGATTTTTTTTTATGCTGATCGTTTTCATGATGAAAAAAGAATAAGCAGCTACAAATGGGTCGATGCATAAATGGATTAGCAACATCAAAAAGCTTTACACAAATGCTGACTGTTTGTCTCCTGGGTTTGAAGAATTTATAGGTATAACTTCACAGAAAAATTATCCTCTGTTTAAAGTTGATACGGAAATGTTACCAAAAAATATTCTTATTCATTAGGATATTTTCAGGGATTGTCAGGTTCAAGTTTAGCATACAATACCAATTATAAGCGTGAAGCTTATGCTTATACCAAATCAGGTGTTAGTATTTTCAAAATTGTAGGCTTATTCTATGCTTTTATTTCAGAACGTTTTACAGTTTATATAAGGGATTTATTGCTTGCTGCTACTGACAGTTCTCCAGTGTTTATATCACCAGTGTATGTTCAAATCAAATCGGATGTTCTGTAATCTCAAATTTGAGATCCATAGTACGCTTCTATTTCAGAATGTGTTATAGGTTTTTGTAACACATGACAGAAGATCCTTCCCTTCAAATAAATAGTGTTCTTATTGTTGCTATTTAGTCCTGATAAAGGTGATTGGAGGTACATGTTTGTCAGCAGCATGGGTTCTATTGGCCGTCCAGGCCGTCGTTTAAATCAGAGATTTTGAATATTACTTACAATGCATATCCTTGACAATATATTCAACAGCCAGCCCACTTCCGGCAATGCAATTCAACATCAAATTTGATAAAAACAAAGTCCCTAGATGATATACAAAATATTAGATTTATTCAGCATTGAGAAAAGCAGTCCCACTTATTACTGACAAGCTAGTGTGAAGCAAGCCTAAGTGGAGTAGAATCACTGAAACGCATATTACAAGTAAATTAAGAACCATCTAGTGTCACTGAACATCCCCGAGAAATTGAAAGTGGGTGAAATATCTCCAAAAAGCATTCACGTCATTGCAGATATCTCTTAAAAATTACTATGAGTTATACACTACTAACAACTTACTGCAGCACTAAGCCACCTGAGGCCAATAACACTCCTCCTCCATCCCAATCTATTCAAAGCCTCCCTCTTTACACCCTTCCAAAAAGTTTCCATTTCCTTTAAATTTACATCCTTCCACCCTATGCAAATTGACTTGCATTTAGAACTGCCCTAGATCGTTAGCCGACAAGGACAATCTTTGGTAATCTGTTCCAATGTTAATATCCCAAAGCTAAAACCAGTTGCTGGTAAAACAAAACAGATTTGTATTCCCAAAACATATTTGTGATGCATTTTCTGTAAGAAATACATTCTTGAGCAATTGGGCTGATGCTAAAAAGCTTCTTCGCCTGCTGAATCTGGTATATTCAGGCATGAATAAGGTATATGGCTCTGTAGATAAACAGCGAGACCTCCTCCTCCGTATTTAGTGCCGTCAGTACGCTTTCGATCCCACCTGAGGAGCGTGTATTCCTGTATGGCAACCTCACTGCTCTGTATTTCTTGGTTTAAATTGGATTCATTACTCTTGTTTTTTTTTCTCAATATATTTCTTGGTTTTAGATTGAATATTCATTTATTTTTGTGATACACACTAAAGGCTACGAATCAAATTTTTTTTTTCGAATATATGAAGAAGGAAAAAATACACCCTAAAAGTGAAATAATATTAATGAAAATCACACCATAAGATTCAGCATATCAGAGAACCCTAGCTAAGAGGTTCCAAGCTCTTGTCTGCCAAAATGCGGAATTTTGTATATATTTTTGCCAGAAAAAGTGATCGTATCAAACCAATGGTCCTAGAACATTGCAAAAGGCCTAATTCAAACGGAAAATAAATGTTCTAGTGCCCTTTTGAGGTAACCAAAAGGACTGAGGGAGCACTTAGACCTTTTGCTTCCGACTTCCCTCCCCTAAAGTCGTCCGATCAAAAATCGGGAAAGCTATTTTTTCAGCATAGTTCAAGAGCCCAATGATTATACTTTTGGTGATGATATAAACCTCCATTGTCCCAGGGAAAAGGGCTATACAATTATGATGATATAAGGGGAATATTATTGAACTAATTTTTCTAGAAGATTGGCATTCGGCTCATTTGAACGGAAATTAAAATTTATAGTTCTGTTTTCAAGTTACTAAAAAGATTTGGGGGTGGTAGCTAGGGGGCATCCTTTCCTCATATGCGGAATAATATTTGTTTGTTTTAAATTTTTATATTGCTCCTGACTTCTGGTAAAAAAAAAAATCGGTTTTTAACTCAATGCTCAATAAAGACCATATCTCGAAACTAATGTTCTTGACTATCCTAAAGAACTTATACAAGTCTTTACATGAGCGGATATAAAAAGCATTTAAAGAGAGATTTACAAAAGCAAATTAAAATAAATAAACCCTTTTTTTTATCTAGAATTGATTAACGATAGGGAGGCATCCGTTTTTTGTTGGGAGGGGGGGGCTGTAAAAAAATTAAAACATCAAAAATATGTTAATATGAATTTTTATTAGGTTTCTACGAGTCGGATAAACATTTCAGGTGAGGGGGAGCTCACACATTGTAACCTCCCCTATTCCTTGGATACAGCTTTGGATACAATGCATACAGGACGCAAAGCACTCTTTCTAGGTTAATATCAGTTCACGTACACAGTGGAGTCGATTCAAATAAATGTAGGGGAGAGGGGGCAAAATGTCTCTTTCAAAACCTAGGGTGGGGGTAAATTTTTCATTTTTATAAAATATTCAACATAAATACCAAATAAAATATTTTCAGTGTAAATTTCTTTTTAAAGGAAACTTCTTCTAAGAAAGTTCATAAAAAAAACAGCTCATGTTAACACTTTGCTTGTAAGTAAATACATAATTTACAATTTACCATTCTTAAGTAATACATATAAATAAAACAATGTCGGCCATTCTCTCACCAATCAATTAATTTTGTATTCCAAAGATGGTAAGAGCACCTAGGATATTTTGTCTATTCCCATTTCTCTGTTTTTGGCTACAGGAGAAGCAGCTGGTGTTTTTTCGTAAAAAAAACGGTTTGAAAATCCCTTCTGCTATTTTTGGCTGCATACTATTATTTGTGTAAAAATACATTATGAAAATATGCTTAAGCTGTTATACAATTATAGATAATGGGAAAACGGTTAATTAATATATTCAATTGAGCAGCCTTCTTGCTACTATCGACTTTCTGATCATAAGAATTCGGAAAAGGTTTTTATCTTACATATTCAATATCTTCAGGAAACATGTTCTGAAATTCACTTAGGCTATTTTTTACTACATAATATTACTTGTGTAAAAATACATTATGAAAAATGGCTTAAGTTATTATACAATTATAGATAGTGGGAAAACAGTTAATTAATGCATCCATTTGAGCAGCCTCTTAATACTATTTACTTTCTGATCAGAAGTATTTTAAAAAGGTTCTACTTATATTCAATATCTTCAGACTCAAATATCTTTTCAAAACAGTTGCTAATGTGGGTATCTGTAACGGTCACGGGTAACTGTAGTGTTTTGAATTCCTCACAGACCTGTGAAGTTGCTCCATAATTATAACAAGTGCGAGCATGCAGCATCATCCCTGAGAAAAGGTTTTCTGGCACCCCTTCTTCTTCCAATTTGATTATGAATTTGTGTAAGAATTCAGCACAGTCATTTTGCACGTTGATGGAAAACGGACCAATTTCTATAAAATGTAAACTGTTACTAAAAAAAATTCAGTTCTTGATAATGAACTTTAAGAAATGAATGGTGTGGCTAAATAGTAACCAAAACTAAAAAAAAATACGAATTTTGATATTAATAAGTATATCAAAAAGGACATTTCTGATTTCCTGTCATTATTTAAAAAATACACTGACGAAATACTCGTTATGCATTTTTTGTTTCTGAGTTTTAGAGTGGGAATCTTTTAGCTCTTCGCTTTATTTTTTCATTATGTATAACTGTCTTCAGAATTGTGCTGTAGGCCCTACTCTCAATAAAGAGAAGCCTACTTATAAAAGCACTTTATAGTTTTTACTCTGTAAAAAGAAACATCATAGGCAAGGGTGGATCCAGGGGGTCTGGAGGCACCCCCCAATATTTTTCAGGGGCTCTTGCTCTATTCTTTTTTCTTTACTCTTTCTAAAATCAAACTTGTAAATTGTTTGTTGCATGTCAGCTAGAGGCTTGATATGTATTTATTTTTGAAACTAAGTGCAGTCGTATTTCATTCAGACTCTAAAGCTGTTTAATTAAGACATTTTTCTTCATCTACCCCTACTTTTTCTCGCCCTTTTAGGTTTCAGATGACAGCCCGCTAAGTTCAGGACGGGGATAGAAAATCTGGAAGAAATACGGACACCAGGCCTTAGACCATTGAGTCTGAGTTAAGTGGATATTTTTTTTTTTTACCACTATCGCCAGGGTTATTCAGAAATAGTAAAGAGAAAACGCAAAGTCGAGGCTCATTAGTATTCATATAACTGAAAAAAGTATAAGAAATAGCAAAACTTTCAGATACAGCATTACGTTCATAATATGTCTCTCTCGTATGTTTTTTTTTGTGAGCAGCCCACTCTGATCATGCAGTAACAGTAGAAACCCAATCAAAGTGTTCTCACTCCTTGAATTCTATTCTCACACTAATAACAACTATAGCAATAATCCTTCCTTATATTCACTGCAATCATGTCCCGTTAATATTTCCGACTCCCTGATTGGCCTAGAAAGAGACACATGATCCTGTCCCGTTAGTGGATCAATACACATAGAAACATCCCGTGATTGACCGTGAAAAAGACTCGTGATCTTGTCCCGTTAGTGGATCAATAACATTGTCCCGTTAGTATTCAGTGCGCATGTGCATTTTCCCCACAGCATTTCCAAGTTACTTGATTTACCTTAAAAAAGGTACCTTTAAAGTACCAAATAGTACCTTTCTTTTCTGGCAATGTTGTAAACTTAGCTTCGGAGTCAATAATGGGTTCCTAGTAACTCAGCTGTGCTGGCAGACGTGACTACTCCTTATAGTCTCTTTCCATGGGGCTGGTCAACCGTTATTGTGTCTGCTGTAACTCCGGCTCGTTTCGTCTGAATTGTGGAAGCCAAAGTTACTGTTACCAAACGATTCTTTCTGTCTGTTTTTATTTCATTGAGTAAGCTGAACAGTCTTTCTGAAGCTACGTTCGAAAATGGCAAGAAAAATAAGTATTGTACAAACTTGGCTAAGTTTGGTTTCCATGGTGGTCCCTCACACCTAAAACCACTTTTCAGTAATCCACGGCTGTCACAGTTACTGTTTCATCACCATTGACACTATCGGAATGTTCTTGCCACTCTTTGTCAATGGGACTTCTCGACCACCCTGGCAACGAGTAGCGTCTTAAATATGGGCCACGGGTGGGTGGGTGACTTAGCTGTTTTGGGTTCAATAAAACTAATTTCAATTTTTTCACTGGCTGTTAATTGTCCTCGTTTTTATCCTTTCTTCGCCATTTTATATTTTATAATACACTGAAGGCCCTGGCGGACTATATTCGTCACTTTCTGCTTACCCAATCTTACTTTATCAGTAACATTCTTATGCGGCATATTTTTCAGGAATGGGATTAACTGGTCAACAAGCAAAAATGGTAAATTGTTTTCAAAATGCTGCAATTTCGGTCTCTGTATCTTGTACTAGATCATTTGATGCAAACCCCTTCAGTTCTTCAGAGCAACTGCAGATAAAGTCTAATATTTGTTATATTTCTTTAAATTTGCAGTAATTTTGGATCGTTTTGAACCTACTGAGTCAGCTGGACCCATATAGTGCTAGTTCCTATCTTCTTGGTGCAAGCCGACCTCTTTGGTTGGCTTATGAATTGAAAATAATTAGTTAATTACAAACCTTGAAGGTGCTTGAATGATCAAAAACAGAAAATCAATGCAATCACTGTGGAATGGATAATGGGCAATGTTCATACATATGCCAATAAATTCAAATCGTGCTACCTCAATTGCCTGGGACGTTAAGGAAAATTCCTAAAAGACAACAGACAGCGGTCAGGTAATAAAAAAAAACAAAGAATGACCACAAAGTAAAATTTTCCGGGGATTAAGTTTTCGGGAGATTCGGTATCTTTTTTTTGTTGGGAGATGGATTAAAAATTCGGTAGATATCCCGAAAAATCGGCAGAAGTGGAAACAATACCCCTCGTATAATTAGGCAGGTCAAAACTAAGGAAACACTATCCTAGTATTAGTCAACCGAAATAATAGTTTCAACCGAAATAAGATCAACCGAAATAATAGTTACTATTGCTAAATTAGTGTCAGATGACAATTTTGTTTCACTCAGCATTTTTTTTTTTTCTAAACGTGTTTTTTTCAACTTTTGGTTACTATAGGGTGTAGTTCGCTCTTTACTAGGTTGCAGGTACCACTGCAACCATGATTTCTTGAGCAGCCATGCTAGGAAGCATGAAAAGAATACCATACAGATCTAAATGGTAAGAAATCATGAACCAGAAGTTTACAGTCCCTCTTTTAAAATTTCTCTTCTGCATTTTTGCTCTCTTGTTAGGTCGCTTAGCTTACCTCTTAATGCAGTGCAAAAATCATCAGGCTTAACTACACCTCCCTTGCAGTATTCTATATAAAATTGATGTGTCTTACAAAATACACAAAGATCATTGCAAACCTCCAATTGTGTTCCTCTTTTCGTCTCCATCCACTCTATGAATTTTTTGGATTGAAATAACACCTAAAAGGCAAAAATTAATCACAAGATTTTTTTATTTTACGACGTTCTCTAACATATAAAAATTAGAGAAATATACACATGTAAATAATATGCGTGGTGGAATATTGCGCATATGATTTTATACAGCATATATTACTTCCATATTAGTTAAATGGGGAATGAAATAATATGAACAGTACCTCAGATCCACATAGTAATGAGAAAACTCGGAAATCCTTATAAATATTTTCTTAAGTCTTTTTTTTTATCAACTTACTTTTGTAAATATTAATTAGTTTCATAATTGTTTTAGAAATCATGTCAAACAGCTTTTGACAGCAAACTAAGTGTAAACAGTGATCCGTGCCGACTGTAAAAAAATATTAACTAAAACAATAACTTTTCATACAGTTCGTCGTAACGAAGTGTAGGCAAGGAGTGACGCGGCTCAACAGTAACCGAAACTAAAAACGGGATTTTAATATTAATACATATATCAAAATGAGATATAGTCATACTATGTAAAATATATACAAATATTTACTTAACAAGAGTCATGCTTATAGAACAATAGTTTATCCTAACGCGTCGTAATCTTCATTTTTAGAGAGATCAAGTAAAAAAAGTTTTTAAGCTGAAAGTAAGAATCCACATTAAAACTTAAAATGAGCAGCAATTATTCTGTATATGAGGAGGGCTACCCCTTCCTCAACCATCGGTCTTTACGCAAAAGTCTTAAGGTTCTTGTTAAATAGTTCTCATTAAAGACCGAATTTCCAAAGTTCATGTTAGGGTTGATGTTCTTCATTTTTCAGCAATAGTAGGTGAGACCAAGATGTTACCTGATGAATCAGTCCATTATTTTATATGCTGTTCAATGACTTTAAATTTATCATTTTTATGTCAAAGTTTTAAGATAATTTTAATTGTATACTGAAAGTTACTGATATCACATCTCCTGAGAGACTATAAAAATCGGTATAGATTGGTTTATTTTTGGGAGGCTACGTACATACTTTTGATTCCTAAATAAATATTCTTTTTTTTATCCTTGGCTTTTTTGTAAGGGGTCAGGTTTAGGAATATGAAACTTTCAGGGAAGGGTCTACAGGCTAAAGTATGTCCTGGGAAGATATTTTGAAGGGTTCTAGGCGTTTACCCCCGGGAAATACCCCTACAGTAAATACCCCCCCCCCGGAAAATACCCCCCTCCCGTGGAAAATAAGGCTTTCCAAATTTGAGAATTTTGTTTGACTTTAATTTTTTTATCTTTCCGTAGGGGGAGGAATTTTGGTACTTGTGTATTATGCGCCGTACACTCAAGTTTACAATGTGTAAAATTCGAGAACGCGCCAGTTTTTATGTTAGTTTCTTCATTGCTTTAGAAATAAATTTGGGCTATATATTTGCATATTAGGGGGGGGGGGGTGGGTTAAAGTATAGCTGGTTTGCATGCAAAATGTGTTTGGTACAAGTATTCTGCATATTATATAGACAGATACAAAAGTGTAATTTAAAGCCAAATATACGGCTATGAAAATAGTAAAATAACATCAATGGAAGGCACAAATAACATAAACTTTGATCAGCGATCATCATAAAATACTTAAATGAAACAATGCATTAACCTAATAATAGTACTTAATGCTTGGAAAAAAGCTCATTGAAAAAAAAATTAACACTTGGAAAAAACGCTTAAATGAAACATCACATATACTTTATACTTGGATTTTCTTTTCATTTTTATTTTTTAGTTAACCAAATTTTCAGATACCTCGCCATTCTTCTGTAATTTTTATGTGGCCACACCTAAAAAGAATTGTTTTCTGACTTCAAACTGTCCAAATACTTTACCACACCCCCCCCCCTTATGCGCAAATATATAGCCCAAATTATATATTTCCCATATATTCTGTCACTTCTCTTTGTGTTGTCTTATGCTAAGCTGAAAAAATCTAACAAGAAACTGGTTTGTTCTCGAGTTTTACACAGCATAAACTGTAGTGAGGGGTGCATAATACACAAGTACTAAAATTCCTTCCCCCTACGGAAAAAAAACTTAAATAAAATTCTCAAATTAGGAAAGCCTTGTTTCCACGGGGGGTTTTCCGCGGGGGGGGAGAGGTATGGCCCAGGGGTATTTTTCGGGGGGGGGGCCGTGAGGGGGGGGGGAGTATTCGCCGGGGGGGGGGGGGTTAAATGCCGGACACCATTTTGAAGTACCTACTTCTACTCCTTCTCCGTCGGTAGTGTTATGTCAATCTATTCAACGAGACAGTCCCCCCGCCATACAACAAGACAAGTACTGTGTCAATTAAAGGTAGCAGACAGTCACCCCACCATACAACAAGACAAGCATTGTCTTAATTAAAGGTATGTTATGTTCATGTTTTTATGGCTATTGTTGTTATGTTATGTTGATGTTGTTATATGGTTATTGTTGGTTATGTTATGTTTATTTTGTTTGATGGCTATTGTTGATATGTTATGTTGATGTTTTGTTGATGTTATGTTATGTTGATGTTATTTTATGTTTGTTATGTTATGTTGTTTGAAGGTTATGTTATGATGATATTGTTTCATGGTTATTTTGATGTTAAGTTACGTTGTTATGTTATGTTGATATTATGTTATGTTGGTTATGTTATGTTAATGTTATTTGATGGTTATTGTTATTATGTTATGTTGATATTGTTTTATGGTTATTTTGATGTTAAGTTACGTTGTTATGTTATGTTGATGTTGTTTCATGGTTATGTTATGTTGATGTTATGTTATGTTGGTTATGCTATGTTAATGTTATTTCCTGGTTATTGTTATTGTGTAATGTTGATATTGTTTCATGGTTATGTTATGTTATGGTGATGTTATGTTAATGTTGTTTGATGGCTATTGTTGTTATGTTATGTTGATGTTATTTCATGGTTATTTTGATGTTATTATATGTTATGTAATATTTTTATTTGGGCAATTCTCAACTGTGTTCGGTATAATGCACAACTACCATTTGAACAGTGTTTTAAGGTCCCCTACCCCAACCCCAAGGACCCTCTCCCCTAACTTTTTGCCCCTAACCACCCCCCTCCCCAGCCCCCTGTTCACCCCCACCCTCCAACCCCCCTCCCTCCGATCCCTCCCCCCTCATACCCCCCAACTTCTTTTTTTTGATGATATATTTTTTCAATTTTTTTTACATCTCTTAGAATGACAAGTAACATACTTACTACATAAAAAATCACATTTATCGTATTTAAATTTTCCGAACTCAAAATGAGAATTATATAGAAATGTTACTCGTGACTTTTACTAATAGAAAAATAATGTTTGTAGTGACCATTTTTTTGGGCAGTTTTTTTTTACAGTTTTTCCAACTTTTTTTTACATGACTAAAAATCAGCACTCAACATGTTCCATCTACAAATTGTTTTCACGAGGAAAAAATAAAAAAATCAATGTACAAAATTTATGAAGAAAAAAAACAACATGCAACAAGTTTCAAGATTAAAAAAAATTAACATTCAACAAGTTCCATGAACAAGTCCAGTTTCATTTGGATAAAAATCAGTGTATAGGTTTCACAAAGATTAAAATCAACATGTAACAAGGTTCATGAAGAAAAACCAGCATGCAACAAGTTACACATACAAAAAAATCAGCGCGCAACATTTTCCAAGGAGAAAATCAGCTTCAAGAGGAGAGAAATCAATGTGCAAGTTTCTCAATGAGAAAAGTCAACATGCAACAAGTTACACGAACCAAAAAATATACAACAAGTTCCATTAACAAAATCAGCCTGCAAATAGCCCACTGCAACACGTTTCACGAACAAAAGATCATCACTCAAGAATTTCCACGAACATAAATCAGCGTGCAACAAGCTCCATGAACAAAACCAGTTTTATCAATGAGGAAAATCATTGTAGAAGTTTCATGAAGATAAAAAGCAACATTTAATATGGATCACGAACAATGAAATATGCATGCAATAAGTTCCATGAACAAAGTTAGTTTCACTAGGTAGAAAGAAAAATTAATTTACTTGTTTCACGAAGAGAAAAAATATACATGCAAGAAGTTTCAGGAATAAAAAATCAGCACGCAACAAGTTTCACGAAGAAAATCAGTTTAGCTGGGAGAAAAATTATTGTTTAAGTTTCGCGAAGAGAAAAAAAATCAGCATGCAACAAGTTTCATGAAGAAAAATCAGCACTCAACAAGTTCCACAGGCATAAATCAGCACGGTCAAGTTACATGAACAAAATTGGCTTCAAGAGAAGAAGACAAAAATCAATGAGCAGGCTCCACGAAGAGAAAAATCCACATGCAACAAGTTTCACGAATAGAAAATCATCATGCAACAAGTTCCTTGAACAAAATCAGTTTCATGAGGAGAAAAATCAGTGTACAATTTTCACGAACAGAAAAAAAGCAACATGCAACAAGTTTCACGAACGAAAAAAAAAATCAGCACGCGATAAGTTCCTTGAACAAAATCAGTTTCCCGAGGAGAAAAATCAGTGTACGAGTTTCGCAAAGAGAAAAAAATCAACATAGAACAAGTTTCACGAACAAAAAAAAAACAGTCAGCACACAAAAAATCCACGATTAAAAAAATATGAATGCAGTATGTTCCATGAACAAAATTGGTTTCAGGAGGAGAAAAATAATCAATGTACATGTTTCTCGAAGAGAAAAAATCAACCTGCAACAAATTTCACGAATAAAAAACAGCAAGTAACAAGTTCCACGAACCAAAAACAATACGCAAGCAACAACTTCCATTAATGAAATCAGTTTCACGAAGAGAGAATCAATGTACAGGTTTCGAGAAGAGAATAAACAAAATCACACTGCAACAGGTTTCCCGAACAAAAGATCATCACTCAATAATTTCCAAGAACCTAAATAAGCGTGCAACAAGTTCCATGAACAAAACCAGTTTTCTTAATGAGGAAAGTTATTATGGAAGTTTCACGATGAGGAAAATCGACATTTAACATGGATCACGAACTAAGAAATATTCATGCAATAAGTTCCATGAACAAAATCAGTTTCACTGGGTAGAAAAAATCAATGTACTTGTTTCACGAAGAGAAAAAATAAAGATGCAACAAGTTTCAGGAATAAAAAAATCAGCACGCAACAAGTTCCACGAACAAAATCAGTTTAACGGGGAGAAAATCATTGTTTAAATTTCGCGAAGAGAAAAAAAATCAGCATGAATCAAGTTTCACGAAGAAAAATCAGCACTCAACAAGTTCCACAGGCATAAATCAGCATGTTCAAGTTCCATGAACAAAATTGGCTTCAAGAAAAGAAGAAAAAATCAATGTGCAAGTTTTACGAAGAGAAAAATCAACATGCAACAAGTTTCATGAACAGAAAACCATTATGCAACAAGTTCCTTGAACAGAATCAGTTTCACGAGGAGAAAAATCAGTGTACAATTTTTGCGAAGAGAAAAAAAGCAACATGCAATAAGTTTCACGAACAAAAAACACAGCAAGCAACAAGTTCCAGAATCAGGAAAATATACATGTAGTATGTTCTATGGACAAAATTAGTTTTATGAGGAGAAAAAAAATCAATGTATATGTTTCACGAAGAGCAAAAATCAACATGCATCAAGTTTTACGGATAAAAAATAACATGCAACAAGTTGCACTAACTGAAAAATCATTGTACTTGTTTCACGAAGAGAAAATATACATGCAACAAGTTTCAGGAATAAAAAATCAGCACGCAACAAGTTCCACGAACAAAATCAGTTTCACTATGTGAAAAAAAATCATTGTTTAAGTTTTGCGAAGAGAAAAAAATCAGCATACATAAGTTCTCTGAACAGCAATCAGCACGCAACACGTTCCTTTAGAAAAACCAGTTTCACGAGGAGAAAAAAAATCAATGTACTTTTTTCAAGAAGAGAAAAAAAATACATGCAACAAGTTTCAGGAATAAAAAATCAGCAAGCAAATCAGTTTCATGAGGAGAAAAATCAGTGTACAAATTTCACGAAGAAAAAAAAGCAACATACAACAAGTTTCACGAACGAAAAAAAAAATCAGGACGCGATAAGTTCCTTGAATAAAATCAGGTTCACGAGGAGAAAAATCAGTGTACGAGTTTCGCAAAGAGAAAAAAAAATCAACATGCAACAAGTTTCACAAACAAACAAAAACAGTCAGCACACAAAAAAAAATCCACGATTAAAGAAATATGCATGCAGTATGTTCCATGAACAAAATTGGTTTCAGGAGGAGAAAAAAAATCAATGTACATGTTTCATGAAGAGAAAATATCAACCTGCAACAAGTTTCACGAATTAAAAAACAGCAAGCAACAAGTTCCACGAACCAAAAACAACAAGCAAACAACAACTTCCATTAATAAATCAGTTTCACGAAGAGAAAAATCAATGTACATGTTTCGAGAAGAGAATAAACAAAATCACACTGCAACAGGTTTCAAGAACAAAAGATCATCACTCAACAATTTCCAAGAACATAAATAAGCGTGCAACAAGTTCCGTGAACAAAACCAGTTTTTTCAATGAGGAAAGTTATTATGGAAGTTTCACGATGAGAAAAATCGACATTTAACATAGATCACGAACAAAGAAATATGCATGCAATAAGTTCCATGAACAAAATCAGTTTCACTGGGTAGAAAAAAATCAATGTACTTGTTTCACGAAGAGAAAAAATAAACATGCAACAAGTTTCAGGAATAAAAAAATCAGCACGCAACAAGTTCCACGAACAAAATCAGTTTAACGGGGAGAAAATTATTGTTTAAGTTTCACCAAGAGAAAAAAAATCAGCATGAAACAAGTTTCACGAAGAAAAATCAGCACTCAACAAGTTCCACAGGCATAAATCAGCATAGTCAAGTTCCATGAACAAAATTGGCTTCAAGAGAAGAAGAAAAAAATCAATGTACATGTTTCACGAAGAGCAAAAATCAACATGCATCAAGTTTTACGAATAAAAAACAGCATGCAACAAGTTCCACTAACTAAAAAAAACAATCAGCACGCAACAAGTTCCTTTAACAAAACCAGTTTCACGAGGTAAAAAAATCAATGTACAAGTTTCGTGAAGAGAAAAAAAACAAACTGCAACAAGTTTCACAAACCAAAAAGTCAATATTTAACGTGGATCACGAACAATGAAATAAGCACGACAAAATTTCCATGAACAAAACCAGTTTTCTCAATGAGAAAAATCATTGTACTTGTTTCACGAAGAGAAAATATACATGCAAAAAGTTTCAGGAATAAAAAATCAGCACGCAACAAGCTCCACGAACAAAATCAGTTTCACTATGTGGAAAAAAATCATTGTTTAAGTTTCGCGAAGAGAAAAAAAAATCAGCATGCAAAAAGTTCTATGAACAACAATCAGCCCGCAACAAGTTCCTTGAACAAAACCAGTTTCACGAGGAGAAAAAAAATCAATGTACTTGTTTCACGAAGAGAACAAATATATATGCAACAAGTTTCAGGAATAAAAAATCAGCAAGCAACAAGTTCCATTAATAAAATCAGTTTCACGAAGAGAAAAATCAATGTACAAGTTTCGAGAAGAGAATAAACAAAATCACACTGCAACAGGTTTCCCAAAACAAAAGATCATCACTCAACAATTTCCAAGAACTTAAATAAGTGTGCAACAAGTTCCATGAACAAAACAGTTTTCTCAACGAAGAAAGTTATTATGGAAGTTTCACGATGAGAAAAATCGACATTTAACATGGATAACGAAGAAAGAAATATGCATGCAATAAGTTCCATGAACAAAATCAGTTTCACTGGGTAGAAAAAAATCAATGTACTTGTTTCACGAAGAGAAAAAATAAACATGCAACAAGTTTCAGGAATAAAAAATCAGCACGCAACAAGTTCCACGAACAAAATCAGTTTAACGGGGAGAAAATCATTGTTTAAGTTTCGCGAAGAAAAAAAAATCAGCATGAAACAAGTTTCACGCAGAAAAATCAGCACACAACACGTTCCACAGGCATAAATCAGCATGGCCAAGCTCCATGAACAAAATTGGCTTCAAGAGAAGAAGAAAAAAATCAATATGCAAGTTTCACGAAGAGAAAAATCAACATGCAACAAGTTCCTTGAACAAAATCAGTTTCACGAGGTGAAAAATTAGTGTACAAGTTTCGCAAAGAGAAAAAAAAGCAACATACAACAAGTTTCACGAACAAAAAAAAACAGAAAGCAACAAGTTCCAGAATCAGAAAAATATGCATGCAGTATGTTCCATGAACAAAATTAGTTTTAGGAGGAGAAAAAAAATCAATTTACATGTTTCACGAAGAGCAAAAATCAACATGCATCAAGTTTTACGAATAAAAAACAGCATGCAACAAGTTCCACGAACTAAAAAAAATCAATCAGCACGCAACAAGTTTCATTAACTAAATCAGTTTCACGAGGTAAAAAAAATGAATTTACAAGTTTCGCGAAGAGAAAAAAACAGGCTGCAACAAGTTTCACAAACCAAAACATATCATCCCTCAACAAGTTCCACGAAAATAAATAAGCACGGAACAATTTCCATGAACAAAACCAGTTTTCTCAATGAGAAAAATCATTGTAGATGTTTCACGAAGAGAAAAATCAACATGTAACATGAAACACGAGCATAGAATATGCATGCAATAAGTTCCGTGAACAAAATCAGTTTCACTATGTGGAAAAAAAAAAATCAAATTTCATGAACAAAACCATCATGCAACAAGTTCTATGAACAACAATCAGCACGCCACAAGTTCCTTGAACAAAACCAGTTTCACGAGGAGAAAAATCTGTGTACGAGTTTCGCGAAGAGAAAAATATCAACATGCAACAAGTTTCACGAACAAAAAAACAGTCAGCACACAAAAAAGTCGACGATAAAAAAAATATGCATGCAGTATGTACCATGAACAAAATTAGTTTCAGGAGGAGATATAAATCAATTTACATGTTTCACGAAGAAAAAAAATCAACCTGCAACAAGTTTCACGAATAAAAGAAAGCAAGCAGCAAGTTCCACAAACGAAAAAAAAACATGGAACAAGTTTCACGAACAAAAAAAATCAGCACGCAACAAGTTCCAGAATCAGAAAAATATGCATGCAGTACGTTCCATGGACAAAATTAGTTTTAGGAGGAGAAAAAAAAATCAATTTACATGTTTTACTGAGAGAAAAATCAACATGCAACAAGTTTCACAAATAAAAAACAGCATGCAACAAGTTCCCCGAAATAAAAAGAAAACAATCAACACGCAACAAGTTCCATTAACAAAATCAATTTCACGAGGTGAAAAATCAAAGTACAAGTTTCGCGAAGAGAAAAAAACAGGATGCAACAAGTTTCATAAAAAAAAAATCATCACTCAACAAATTCCATGAACATAAATCAGCATGCAACAAGTTCCAAAAACAGCATGCAACAAGTTTCACGAAGAAATATCAGCATTCAACAAGCTCTATAAACATAAATCAGCACGGTAAAGTTCTATGAACAAAATTGGCTTCAAGAGAAGAAAAAAAATCAATGTGCAAATTTCACAAAGAGAAAAATCAACATGCAACAAGTTTCATGAACAAAAAACCATCATGCAACAAGTTCCATGAACAACAATCAGAACGCAACAAGTTCCTTGAACAAAATCAGTTTCACAAGGAGAAAAATCAGTGTACAAGTTTTGCGGAGAGAAAAAAGCAACATGCAACAAGTTTCACGAAAAAAATTCAGCAGGCAGCTAGTTCTAGAAAAAAAAAGCAGCACTCAACATGTTCCAAGATCAAAATCACTTTCACAAGGAAAAAATCAATGTACAATCTATCATGAATAGAAAAAAACAACATGCAACAAGTTTCACAAAAAAAACTTTAGTAATCCACAAGTAAATCAACATGCAACAAGTTACACGAACATAAAAATAAAAAGAGCGTGCAACCGGATACCTGCAGCCAACCTACAATACCACCCTTTTTTCAAATAACTGCATTCAAGTCAGGTTCAATTAGGTTCACTTGGTTGGGTGCGCCAAGTGAATACATTGATTTTTTATTCTCCTCCTGAAACTAATTTTGCTCATGGAACATACTGCATACATATTTTTTTGATCGTGGATTTTTTTGTGTGCTGACTGTTTTTTTGTTCGTGAAACTTGTTGCATGTTGATTTTTTCTCCTTACGAAACTCGTGCACTGATTTTTTTCCTAGTGAAACTGATTTTGTTCAAGGAATTTGTTGCTTGCTGATTTTGTTAATGGAACTTGTTGCATATTTTTTTTGGTTCGTGTAACTTGTTGCATGTTGACTTTTCTCATTGAGAAACTTGCATATTGATTTCTCTCCTCTTGAAGCTGATTTTCTCCATGGAACTGGTTGCGCGCTGATTTTTTTTACGTGTAATTTGTTGCATGCTGGTTTTCTTTCTTGAACCTTGTTACATGTTGATTTTAATCTTTGTGAAACCTATACATTGATTTTAATCCAAATGAAACTGGATTTGTTCATGGAACTTGTTGCATGTTAATTTTTTTTATTCATGAAACTTATTGCATGTTTTTTTTTTCTTCGTGAATTTTGTACATTGATTTTTTTATTTTTTCCTCGTGAAAACAATTTGTAGATAGAACATGTTGAGTGTTGTTTTTAGTCTTGTAAAAAAAAAGTTGAAAAAACTTTCAAAAAAAACTGTCCAAAAAAATGGTCACTAAAAACATTATTTTTCTATTAGTAAAAGTCACGACTAACATTTCTATATGATTCTCATTTTGAGTTCGGAAAATATTAAATGTGATAAATGTGATTTTTTATGTAGTAAGTATGTTACATGTCATTCTAAGAGATGTAAAAAAAAGTTGAAAAAATATATCATGTAAAAAAAGTGGGGGGGGGCTAAGGGGGAAGGGGTCGGAGAGAGGGGTTTGGAGGGAGGGGGATTGAAGTGGGACTTAACAGGGGGTTGGGGAGGGGGGTTAGGGGCAAAAAGTTAGGGGAGAGGGTCCTTGGGGTTGGGGTAGGGGACCTTACAACACCGTTCAAATGGTAGTTGTGTATTATACCGAACACAGTTGAGAATCGCCCAAATAAAAATATTACATAACATAACATCAAAATAACCATGAAATAACATCAACATAACTTAACAACAATAGCCATCAAACAACATTAACATAACATAACCACCATAACATAACATAACCATGAAACAATATCAACATAACATAATAACACTAACCATCAAATAACATTAACATAACATAACCAACATAACATAAAATCAACATAATATAACCATGAAACAACATCAACATAACATAACAACATAACTTAACATCAAAATAACCATGAAACAATATCATCATAACATAACCATCAAACAACATAACATAACAAACATATAATAACATCAACATAACATAACATCAACATAACATCAACATAACATATCAACAATAGCCATCAAACAACATTAACATAACATAACCAACAATAACCATATAAAAAAATCAACAGAACATAACAACAATAGCCATAAAACATTAACATAACATACCTTTAATTAACACAATGCTTTTCTTGTTGTATGGTGGGTTGATAGTCTGCTACCTTTAATTGACACAGTACTTGTCTTGTTGTATGGCGGGGGGAGGGGACTGTCTCGTTGAAAAGATTGACATAACACTACTTCCATCTCGAGGGTCCTGAAATTTGCCTACATGACGGGTCTATTTTGACCTCTTAGAATAGAAATTTTGACAAAACAGTATTTTACCTTAATTTTCGGTTATCAGTTTCTTTTTATCTGGCGTTAGTTCCGAAAATACAATTCTTCTTATTTGAGTAGAATTTTAAACCTTAGAAATGTTTTTTTTTCAAATTTAGGAAATGTTTTTCATATCTTTAAAACCTTATAAATTGGGATTGATTAAAGTTGTAAAGGTGAAAACAATTTTGTTGAACCTCATTTAAGCAGAAGATCTATATATCATGAAAAAAGTTTTAGAAAAGTTTAGGGTTAACATATTTTGCTGAGAAAAAGTTAGAAATTCAGAAACTGCATTATGAATTTTATTATATAAAACATCAAGTGAAGGCGCTGCCAGAAAGAGCAAAGTGTCATCTGCAAACAGGATGACACCAGCCTATGACAGGTAGTGTTTCACTCCATCAATGAAAATAATGAAAAGTAGAGGTCCCAAGATTGACCCTTGTGGGACCCCACACTATATTTTCCTTTTTGAAGATAAAAATGACCCATTCTGAACTGTCTGATAACGATTGTGTAGATACGATGACAACCACTCCAGATTTGAACCCTTCACCCCAATCGAGTCAAGAGCTTGAATAAGCTCTGAGTGGGCCACCGTATCGAACGCTTTTTTCATATCCAAAAACACAGCTGCGGGTATGAGACCAGCTTCAAATGCATCACTAATCCAATCAACCAATTTCAGAACTACTATATCCTTATATAGCCCTTTTCTGAACCCAAATTTGATTTTCCATTAGAATTTTATTCTTTTCAATATAATAACTTAACTGGGCATGTACCACTTTCTCATATTAACTTAAAGAAAAATGGGAGAACAGATATAGGTCTTCAATTCAATGGGTCATCTTTTTTCCCTCCTTTATGAAGAGGAACCACTCTTGCAATCTTTAGTTCTTCTAGGAAAACTCCAAGATCTAGAGAAAGGTTGATGAGGTGCGTCAACACAGGTAAGACACTCGTTTTTGCGGCCTTTATGAGTTTCAGGGAAAACTCGTCCATCCCGCTAGAGCTTGATTTCATCGTAGCCAAGAATCTTGCAACTTCCTGTTCCGAATACCTTGCAAACTCAAAGGAATTCTGACTTACAGGCTGTCTTTCAACGACAGATCCAAAACTCGCAGATGTGCGTAGTTTAGGCCGCGCTTGATCGCAAAGTCTTTTTCCTTCATTTGCAAAATAACCACAGAGAAATTCAGATATGTCTTAAGAATCAGTAAGACGAACTCCTGTTGTCTCCATGACTCTCACCTCCCCCTTACCTCCTTACTATGAACACGGTTAATGCATTTAAATTATATTCTCTGTCTCATTTAATTCATGCTATTTTACATAATAAATTCGTATCGTAAACATCAGTCCCCCCCCCACTAATGAGCTTTTTTGGGTGCAGAGGCAGTGGACTTTTGTAGCCTCAGCCTTGACTCACTTTGGTGAAGCCATACATAATAATAGAGATAATAATACTAGTAGTAGTAGCAGCAGTTTCCATTAATAGGTCAGCGTTTCCATTTAATTAATTTTTTTGTACAAAAGATTTATGATCTGTATAGAATCTATATTTACCATAATGCAATTGGTATTTATAGGGTTTAAATTTCTATGTAAAAGTTTTTCACTAATGTTGAAAAATTAAAGATAGTCATTTCATATTAACAAAGAAAGCCTTGATAGAATATGAACTAGAGCACTTGTAAGTTATGCTTACTGGAAAAGACTATTGTAAAGAGACCAGATGACCAAGTAAATCGGCCCTTATCCTTCAATGCTTATTTCTTAGTATTTAATCAAAGTAGAATGAGCTTTTGCTGAGAACATTCTGTTTTTGAGGTGGCCCTATAGCCAGGGAAAAATCTCCAGGATTTTTATTGGGAGGGTAAGAGAGTTCCCAATCTGGATAGTCAAAGGGCATGGGATGCATAATATTTTTCTCTCCACATTATTGGGGGAGGGGGAGGGGGCAACTGACCCCCCCCCCCTCCTTGCCACCCCCAAATGACGCCCCTGCCTATAGCAATAATCTGGGATGTTAGGTGCCCACTCAAATCAATCTCGAGACTGATCAAGCAATCTCAAAAGATAACTTTTAAACTGTTAGAGAAAAGGATTAAACTGCCAAATTGGTGTGTTTACCGAAACCAGAATTTTATTTTAAACGAGAAGTGCTTTTAAGCAAAGTTTCCAACACACCTCACAGGATGCAAGGGTGCAAAGGGTGGCATTGCCACCCTTTGTGTGAAGAATATCTTGGACACTTCCCACGCTGCTGCATTAAATTATTCTTGACCTGATAGCATTTGACATATTTTTTTTTCACTTGATTGAACTGATTTACATTACACAGACATTACTCCTTTCATATCCTCGGAAATAAAGATGATTGGTAACTGAAAAGAAAATATCGCTAAAAACGACAGCAGGACCCGTTGTTTAGGTCACTTTATAGTATAGAAGCCTATATGAAAACTTAAAATGGCCAGAGGAATCCAGTTTGAATTCAATAATTTATTCTCTCAAATGAAAAACACAGAGCACCTAATTAATCTGAAAGATGACAAAAACTATTGTGTTGAAAACGGTTCTAAAGTTGTACAAAGAATAAGAAATAAGAGTTTTATCAAGCACAAAACAGCACTTACTACTACTACTACTACTAACAACTCACCACAGCACCAAGCCGCCTGAGGTCAACACAGCTACGCGCGCTCCTCCTCCATCCCAATCTATTCAAGGCCTCCCTTTTTACACCCACCCACGAAGTTCCCATTTCCTTTAAGTCTTTCTTTATGACGTCCTCCCAACCCAGACGGGGACGACCTGCTTTCGGTTTAGCCCTAGATGGTTGGCCGAAAAGAGTAATCTTCGGCAATCTGTCATCCTTCATCCACAAAACGTGCCCTAACCACCTCAACCTTTCTTTCATTATAGCCCTAGAGAGCGGTATTGAACCACATTTTTCGTATAGCCTATTGTTTGAAATACGGTCAGTCAGCCGGGTACCCAGAACAATCCTTAAGCAATTTCTCTGGAAAACATCTAGCAAATCTTCATTCGCTTTTCGGAGCGTCCATGCTTCAGAGCCATATTTGACCACTGTCATCCCTGTAGCTTCTAATATTTGAATCTTGGTTTGCAGACTTATCTTCCTATTCTTCCAGACTTTTTTTAACTGTGAAAAAACACCCTAAGCCTTGGCTATTCTATTTTTAACATCTTCACTGCTCCCACCATCTTTACTAATAATACTACCAAGGTAAGTGAAACTGCCCACCTGATCAATCTTTTCATTACCCAACGTCACCTTTTCATCTTCACTTATTCCTAGCCTTAGTGACTTAGTCTTCCTAACAATAATTTTCAAACCAATTCTAGTACCCTGAACTCGCAAAACCTCTAAAACTTCATTCGTTTTGCTCACACTTTCATCTAGGATGCTTAAATCATCAGCATAATCCAAGTTCAGGAGACTTTTTCCTCCCCATTTGATTCCCTGGTCTCCCATTGCCTTTCCTGTGCTCCTTAAAACAAAGTTCATCAAAATAATCCATAAAAAGGGGGATAGAACACAACCCTGCTTAACTCCCGATTTAATACAAAACCAGCTGCTAACCTCATTTCCTACCTTAACCGCAGCAGTGTTATTCTCGTACATAGCACTAATCACTTTAATGTATTTGTCTGGTATACCGTACAAGGATAAACCCTTTACTAAAGCCCTTCGATCAACAAATTCGAACGCTTGCCCATAATCTATAAAACTGAGGATCAAAGGTGTTTGAAAACTCAGGCACTTCTCAATTATTAGCCTAAGAGTGAAAATTTGGTCGACACAACCTCTACCTTTTCTAAAACCGCACTGCTCTTCTCTTAAAACTTTGTCTACGGCATCTCTCAGTCTAAAAAGTATCATATTACTTAGTAATTTGCTACCTACAGAGACCAGACTAATGCCTCGATAATTACCACACTCACATTTATCACCTTTCTTATAAAGTGGCTTAATTAAGGTTTTCCTAAAATCGTTAGGTACTTCCCATTTTAAAACTCATATTCATAATCTTCAATAACTTATTTCTAACCTCAGAGCCACCATATTTAAGAAACTCATTTACCACCCTATCAGCACCTGGAGCCTTATTATTCTTTAATCCTTTTAATACTGTTGCTAAATCCTCCTCACAAAACAAATCTTCCTTCACATCCAAGGTATCACAAACTTTTTCATTTTCCTCTATATTTTTTCCTGCAACTCTATCTCGTTTAAGCAAGTTCTCAAAATGTTCAGCCCATCTCTCTTCAGTTTTTTCTATATCGCTAATTGCGACCCTATTTCTATCTTTAACTGGGACAAGTCCATATTGACTACTCCCTCTCAATTTGTTAACGTGCCAGTACAATATTTTAATATTGTGCCGTCTAGCTGCGTCATCCAGATCCTCGGCAACTTTATCCATGGCCTCCACTTCACACCTCCTTAGTTCATATTTTAATGTTTTCTCCACTTTCTTTACATTTCTTTTGTTTTCATACTATCTATCACTCAGATAATTCTTGTACAAGACCTTTCTCCTTTCTATTAAACATAAAGCTTTTTCACCAATATTCTTAGCTGCAGTTATAGCTTTCTTCCCTAATACGCCTTCCGCAACTTCACAAATTATTTTTCTAAAATTATTCCAACCATCTTCCACATTATCAAATTTTAAACTCTCAAGTTTAGCACTCAACTGTTCCTGGAAAGTTTCTCTCAAATTCTCATCCCGGAGTCTACCATCAACATAATTTCCCGGGAGGTAGTTACCCTTCCGATGTTTCAGTTTTAAATTAACCCTTGACACTACTAGATGGTGATCTTTACTTTTAACATCAATAACAGCACTCCTATATACCCTAGTATCTTGTATTGATCCTGCCAGTCTTCAGTTTACTATAATATAATCAATAAGGTTTGCTGTCTTACCATCACGTGAATACCATGTTAACCTATGAGCCATTTTATGACCAAACACCGTATTGGATATAACTAGATTGTTATACCTAGAAAATTGCAAAAGTCTGTATCCATTACTGTTTTCTTTTCCTACACCAACTTTACCTAGGCTAGGATACCATCTATCCCTATTTCTACCAACCTGGATGTTAAAATCTCCCAGTAATAACATCATATTTCTACATGGGACCCTGTCTATTTGCTCTTGTAACTGTAAGTAAAATTCATCTGAGTCACTAGTATTTCCGTCAGTCGGTTCCACAGGGGCGTATACTGCTATAACTGATACCCTGAACTTTCTAGTCATAAAATGAGCAATTAGTATTCCATTATTAATACCTTCCCAGCCTAAACAAGACTTAGCAGCTTCCTTATTCATCATCAGCCCTACTCCCTGTCTATGTACCCCATCCTTCCTGCCTGAGTAAACAAATTCTATATCACCTAATTTCATGCTTCCTACCCCTGGGATATGAGTTTCTGAAACTCCTAATAAATCCAGTTCGAATCGTCGGAATTCGTCAGTCAAAATGTCAATACGGTAGTCATTTTTTAATGTCGTAACATTCCAAGTTCCAATTTTCATGTTCTTAAATCATTGAAATTATTTTCGCCTCAGGAAAAGCAATGATCCCGGATACCAGTGCAAGACGGGGATCACATATCTTCTCAAGTCTACACCGAAGTGCTTAAGCTGGCTTAGAACCAGACAGCAAGAAGTCGCTGGGACCTCCATGAATGGAGGCTTTGTGCAATCCTGGGCCCATCTTGGTCACAGTACTTGGCGATGTATGGTTTTCAGTACTTGGCGATGCTCTTCTATCAACAAGAATCGAAATCCTGCACAGACAGCACTTACATCACTTACATCTTGTTTAAATACTTGATCGACTTCAATAGTCAAAGTCGTAGATATAGCACAGGCTAACTTATCCAAGGAACTAACTCCATTTCAAATTGAAAATAACGTAGCCCAAAACTGCTAAAAAGAGAACTTGAATTTTGGGCACTGAGCATTTAAAAAGCAATGCAGCAAACTCCCCAGCATATTGCTGGAAAAACATACTATTAAATTTAACTGACACGACTTCTTTTTTCTAGTAAGAAGTACAATAAAAAGACTTAAATCTGTCAAAAACAAAATCCCCAATTGCAAAACAGGTTTTAAATCAGTCGTAGTCTGAATTTATGAGGAAACATAAAAAGAAGACGAAGAAAGAACAAAAAGAATAAGTGATGCTTAGCAGTTTTTCAGACTTTCTCAATTGATACATCAGGGCGAGTTGGTGCTATTTCATTCAAAATCACGAACAACGAAAATTAATATTTATTCGTTTCTTTCAAGAAAGATCTCACATCCACAATCACATAAAGAAAGAAAAATAAACTGAAATATTGCCCACTACCATCCTTGAGGATGAAATCCGACGAACATTAAAAAAAAAAAAAAAAAAAAAAAAAAAGCGCTGGCAAAATCAAAGCAAACTATGAGCCAATAGATGGCTTTAAAAATTTTTGATAGTGCAGAGATAGACAATGGATGCAGATAATTGATCTATTAGTAACTGACAGTTCTCATGGAAAAGACGCGTCCAGAAATCTTGGATACCACAACAAGCTGTTCACCGTTTTTACTTCACCAAATACAAGTAAGACAAAATGATTTTTGCACAATGACATAGAATCTAAATTACAGTATCACTCTATTATAAATTATTTGAAAAAAAAAACTGCGTTTTCTAAAGAGTTAAAGAGGCTGAGTCACAAGCTCGAACCTTAAAACGTACAGGGATTAGGAGGTACAGTTGGGGGGCTGCCATCCCCCAAACCCCCACTTCCGTATATGAAAGGGGTTGTGCCCTCCTCAACGCCTCGCTCTTTGCGCTAAAGTTTTTATTGTTTAAAAAAAGAGTTGTGAGAAAGTCAAACTTTAGCGTAAAGAGCGAGGGGTTGAGGAGGGCACAGCCCCTTTCATATACGGAAGCGGGGTTTGAGGGGCGGCAGCCCCCCAACTGTACCTCTTAATCCCTGTACGTTTTAAGGTTCGAACTTATGACTCAGCCTCTTTAACTCTTTAGAAAACATAGTTTTTTTCAAATAATTTCTGCACGTTTTTGTACAGTTTATTACCTATTATTGCTTGACTAACTGTTAGCTGATCGTGTCAGGAGTTAAAGTGGGGGGCTGTTTTCGTTTTTCGACAAAAAAACTTCTGGGAAAGAGCTGGTATTTTTGGAAGCTTGCAGTCGGTCTTGTCAGGTTAAGAGGACTATTTTGATCTAATTTAATAATGAAATACTATGCTTTTAGGAATTTCAAAAATTAACATGGGCTCTTATAGGAAAATGAGGTTTTTCGTAAATGTAAATTCGGGGGATAATTTTTTCAGTCTGAAAATATCAAAAGGCTCTAACAGGTCAATTTTCGCTTCGAATGAGCTCTCATTCACCCTGATCCGTTGCCAACTGTGGCCTGTAGGTGTGGCTAACAAAAAATAATAATTTGATGAACATTAAGTGGGTATATTTGTTTTTTGGAAAACAGGGAAAGAGTGATCGGATTGAGCTGAAATTTGAGGACAAGCTCCCAGGTCCTAGGAAAGCTTATCCTCTAAATTTCAGCCCGATCGAACAACGTTAAAGGGGGGGGGGGGGGCTGTGGTGGGAGGTTCGAAACTTCCGGCCCAGTTTCCCCCATGAAGATAAAGTCGGAGGGGGGTGAAATTTTGCATGTTTCTTAGTTTGAGCTTAGGCTACAAAATGCGATTACCGCCGTCTCTTTGCGACCGCTAGGACCGGAAATCGCTTAACATTGCGGTGGGTCGCCTCTTTAAAGAGGCACAAGTGTGCCTCCTTGATCATACAGTAATCTACGAGTGTCTTCAATTTGATAAAACAATAGCAAAAAATTAAATGACGCATATTAAAGATGGCAAATCAAATTGAAGTAAAAACAAACCATTTCCGGATTTAGGTTGGTTGAGTTTAATATAACAAAAGAAACAATTGCTGTAACTTTAAGAAATTAAATGCCTAAGAAAGATGATTAAAAGCTTCAGTATGATCATATTAACTGATTATATCATCCTTTTAATTGCAAAAGGAAAAATACGTTAGATATGTTAGAAACGGGGTTAATGGTGGCAAACTCCTCGTGGTGCCCCTAAGAGTAACAAGTACAAATAGAGACTTTTTGCTGCTTGTTTCAACCATCGTCTAGCCACTGGCCGTTCTGCCTAATATCTGACATACGAGGAAGGCTATTTTTTGAATCACTACAAATATTGGATGGATTGAAGCCAGTAACGGATGCCAATATTATGTCCAGGAGGGGTGGGATATTCCTCCTGGGAAAATGAAGTACCGACATTAGCACAAGCAAAGATTTCTTGAGGAGGAATCCGAAGTGAAAGAACGCAGTTTTCTTGTTAGTACCTGTTCTTAGGATCCAGTACCGCTGGCTACTGACAGGTAGGGACGAGTGTTGACTGCCAGAATTAGTCAGAAGATGGCGAGTGGCATTCTCGGGATGGCAAAAAACAATGGTGGACACCTTGAAATTATCAAGGAAGGCTCTTTTACTAGAGTGAAAAAAGAGATAGGCAAGCCAAATCTCAAAATGCCAGACTCAAGGGGCACCAATAGCCCAGCGACTATTTGTTGTTTGGGTAGGGAGGCAATGGGCCTTTGTCATCTGAGCCTCGACTCAGTCTTGTGAGTCCACCCGTAGTGATAATAACTATAATAAGTTAACAACGGATAGAAAGAAGCTCGTATTTGACGGGCAACGTTATTTGATAGAGAAGTATTGTAAAAAGGGAAGACACAAAGCTGCAAGACAAGACACCATGTTATGAGTAAGAGAATCAGATTATCTAAAGATATTAACTTGAGGAAATATATTCTTATCGAAAATTGTCTGAAAAACTTCAATTCTTCTAATAGTGTTATTATCTACAGATCCTGTTGAAAAAAAAAAGAAAAACAGATCCCACTGTTAAGAAACTCAAAACTATGGCTGAAAAGAAGCTCGTATAACCAAAAACACTTTAGTGGATGGAGCCAAAAGATTAAAAAAAATATCATGAGCCAAAACCCAGCGGTAAGTATCAACCGAGTTTGACTCTTGTTCCCAAAGCGCGAAGAATTACAGAAAATTATTTAAAACCACATCTCTTAAGTTGATACTTTCTCCATCATTAAATATGTCTCAAAACCAAATACTAAAAGGACTCCCTGCAGCGACAAGAGTAAAACAGCTAATTTCACAAAAGAGGTTTATTTAAGAAAAAATGGGAAAACAGAATAAAAAAAAGAAAACAGAATCAGTATGAATGGATTTGAACAGGACGAATAGATAATATAAATTGTAGTTGTCTCGAACTTTTTTTGCAGATCTCTAGTAATTGCAAAACAATTGCTATTGAGGTAATTTTTCAATTACCTCAGCTAACTTCAAAATATGTAAAGGGTAGTCAATGAAGCTAAATGCAGGATGCAAGACAGAGAAATCCAAGCGGAGTAAGATATACTCATCAGATTCCTTTAAGGTTTCTTGCACCAGATATGGTGAGACTAATTAATTTTTAATTTAAACTCAATTTGAACTTTTGGCTTCTCTGTTTTGTCAGAATTATTCGCCAGTGGCGCACTGCTGCCGAGCGTAACTGCGTCCGCCACTGCCAAAGTTTATATCGGCGCAGTCACAGTTTCAGGATCATTGGCAAGTTTAACGTCAATGCCATTATTGAAGCCTGTTTAGAAGAAGTGAAATAAAACTGCTTTTTTATACCATTTGGAAATGTTAAGAAGAATAAAAGACACAGCCAAGAACCTGGAAAAAGATGACAAAGAAAAAATGTGAATTTATCTCAATTCTTTCGATAGTGTTTTATATCTTATGAATTATAGCCTAGTCCTGTCAGGTTATTAGTCTGGCATATCTCCAGGGTCCTTTCTAGGATTGCTGGTACTCAGGACAGTCAATTATAATACAATAATACCCCCTTCTGATTCAGTCATACACAGAAAAATCCCATCTGTGGTGCCCCCAGCCATGATGCCTGGGGCAGCTTTTCCTGGTTGCCCTCACCCATTTGAACAACCCTGCCTATCTTCTTTGAGGATAAAGTATTCTTTGGTAAAAGGTAAATATTTACCAAATCATATTTTTGAGTAAAATCTAAAGTGAATATACCATTTGATGCCTTTTTGGTAAATATTTACCAAATCATATTAGGCCTATTGACTTACAAATAAAGTGATATAGGCCTACCATTTGATGCCTTTTTTATGCTAATTACAAATATAATAATCATTTCTGTCAGAAATTAATTCTAGCCCCCCCCTATATATGTCAATTCAGGATATATTTTTGCACATTTGGGGGTGGGGGTTAGGTTAGGGGGGGGGGCTAAAATTCGTTTCCAATAGAAATGATTATTATAATTGTAATCAGCATAAAAAAGGCATTGAATGGTATACCATATTCACTTCAGTTGTTACTCAATAGGCTAATATGATTTGGTAAATATTCACCACCTTTTTTTATGCTGATTACAAATAGCCTAATCATTTCTATTAGAAATGAATTTTAATTGACATATTTAGGGGGTGGGGGGGCTAAAATTAATTTCCAATAGAAATGATTAATATATTTGTAATCAGCATTAAAAAAGACATCAAATGGTATATACACTTTATTTGTAAGTCAATAATATGATTTGGTAAATATTTACCTGGTAAAATTCTACTTTTGGCTATCTTGGGAAGGAGTTAGGTTCAGAAAATGAAACTTTCAGGGATGGGTCTACATGCTAAAGTATGTCCCAGGAAGGTATTTTGAAGCACCTACCTCCACTTTTTCTCCCTCTAGTGGGTCCAGAAATTTGCCTACATGACAGGTCTCTACCAAAACAAAATTTTACTTTAATTTTCAGTTATCTGTTTCTTTTTCTCTGGCTTTTGTTCTGAAAATGCAATTCCTGTTATTTGAGTACAATTTTAAGCCATATCAATGTCTTTTTTTTCAAAATTTAGGAAATATATGCATATCTTTAAAACCTTATAAATTGGGACTGAACAAAGTTGTGAAGCCAAAAACAATTTTGTAGGGTAAATGTTTTGTTATTCATATCATTGACTTAAAAATAAAGTAAACATACCACTTGATGCCTTTTTTTGTGCTCTTTCCAAATAAAATAATAATTTTTGTTAGAAATTAATTTCACCCCCACCCCTATATATACCAATTCAGGGTATATATTTGCACATTAGGGGTATGGGGGGAAAGTTTAAACATACCTCTCATTTATATCAGAAATAAAATTTACCCCCACCCCCTAATGTGCAAATATATACCCTGAATTGGTATATATAGGGGTGGGGGTAAAATTCATTTCCAACAAAAATGATTATTATATTTAGAAAGAGCATAAAAAAGGCATCAAGTGGTATGTTTACTTTATTTGTAATTCAATAATATGAATAACAAAAAATTTACCTTTTGTTGTATTTCATTTAAGCTGAAAATCTATTTTGCAAGGTTTCACTTTTAACACACACAGATTTTTAAAGGTCATCAAAGGTCAGGACCCTCTAGAGGGAGAAGAAGTGGAGGTAGGTACTCCAAAATACCTTCCTGGGACATACTTTAGTCCTTAGGCCCATCCCTGAAAGTTCTAAACCTAACCCCTTTCCAAGATAGTCAAAAGTAGCTAAAGTAGAATTTTACCTTCATTTCTTTGAGCCTCTTTTTGGTTATCCTTTAAAGATTGCTTGTCTTATTTTTTTTACATGAAATAAGGACTATTAGGTAAATATTTTGCAGTTCATATTATTGATTTACAAATAAAGTAAACATACCAGTCAATGCCTTTTTTTATGCTCTTTCCAAATATACTAATCATTTTTGTCACAAATGAATTTTACCCCCAACCCCTATGTATACCAATTCAGGGTATATATTTGGACATTAGGGGGTGGGGGTAAAGTTTATTTATGATGAAAATGAGATGGGGGTAAAGTTTATTTATGATGAAAATGGATGTAAGTTTAAACTTTACCCCCCCCCCCTCCCTAATGTGCAAATATATACCCTGAATTGGTATATATATAGGTTGGGGTGAAATTTATTTGCAAAAAAAATGATTAGTATATCTGGAAAGAGCATAAAAAAGGCATCAAGTAATATGTTCACTTTATTTGTAAATCAATAATATGAACTGCAAAATATTTCTCAACTATTTTATAGCCTGTACTAGGCTATTCTTCAACAATGCAGAAACTTACCAATATTAGGCTAACCTAGCCTAGGCTGGTGGTTGGTTGTGGTAAATTTCAAACTTACCTCTATAGTCATAATTGCACCCTGAATCCAAATTGAATATTCATTTGCATCAGAAATGAGCTTTAAGCCAACCCACCTAATTTGGAAATGTATACCCTGAATTGGAATATATTCTAACTTGGTATATATAGGGGTGGGGGTAAAGTTCATTTCCAATGCAAATAAATGTTAAATTTGGATTCAGGGTGTAATTCTAACTATAGAGGTAAATTTTTTTCTTAGCTACTCAAATAGTCCATCAATATAAACACTACCCATATTTCCTTCTCAATAGCCCATAATTTAGACATATACCATTGCAAATCCTTTTGTTCTATTTCCACTTAGCTCCATTTAAGGTTAATACTTAGTGGTTTTATAAAATACTAGATTACTTTTAGGGCTCTTGCTGATCTAGAAAAGTGGTCAAGAAAGGTGAAAAAAACTATCAGGAATATATCCAGAGGCTCAATGATTCCCTAAGAAGACATTTGAAGTTTTTACCTCCATTCCTCCAAAGATTACCAATATTTGGTAAACTTTTACAATCAATATAGCATAATCATATTGTCAGTTGTTATATTTAGGGGGCCCTGAGCCCCCCCCCACAAAAAATTAAGAGTTTGATTTCTTGCTCTCAGCAGTCCCCCTGAGTTTGTGTTTTGTGCTTTGATAATAAATTTGAAGTGCCTTTTTTTGCTTTTATGTATCTATTTAGATCCTATACTTTCAAGATATCTATCACATTCTTAGCCATGAGCTGTCACTCCCCTCAGTCCTTCCATCACTTTTCTCGAATTTCCAACAACTTTGATTTCACACTTATTGCAATTACCTTTGATCAGGGTTATGAAGCAGATTAGCCCTAAAACAGTATTGTATTGGCACTTCCAAATCAGTTTTCTACTTGGTTTAGGTAAACAGTTGTGCCATTATGAAAACCTCAACAACAGTTTAAATAACTTATTTCACTTCAAATTTCAATTGAATAGTATACTTGTAAATCCTATCCTTATTATTGCTACAACTTTCTTTAATACCTTCAAGAAGTTCAGACATTTTTAAAACTTTTGGTAGTAATGAACCAGCTGCTGTAAGTCTAGAACTGTGTTAGGAAAATCTATGCTGCACAGCAGAATAGTTTCTTTGACAGAGATTTCTTATTAACTTAGTAGTTGTATAACACAAAGACCATACAATTTGATTTAAGGTCAGTGCCCTTTGGAGGGGTAATGGGTACCTCAAATCACCCTCCCAGGGAATTAGAAGGGCACTAGACCCATTCTGTAAAGTTTCATTTGGCTAACCCAATACTTTCCAGGATCAGTAAAAGCCCTTAACACACAATTTTATCATTTCAAGTACTAGAGCTAATGAAAAACATATCAACAACCAAAATTTAGGCAAAATGGTTTTTGTTAAAGTTCAGATGTATATACACCTGCCATGTACCATATGCAATATTTTATTCCCTAAAAATAAGGAAAGGGCAGAGATAGTAGCTTGGCAACATCTTCACAGGGGTATACTTCAGGCCCTGGATTCATGTACTAAACTAAACCTAAATGTGTTTATTTTCTCCCCCCTCCCCATCTAATGGACAACTATAGTCAAAATTATATATGCTCATTTTATTTTCAATAGCACAACTCTTTTCTTCTTACTAATTTAACTGCAGTCTTTAATGGTGTGGTGGGTTTGACCTCAGCTTGGTAATACAGAACCCAGAGATCAAACCTAGCTGTAGCAACATGCTGCAGAGATTCTTGTAACTGAGATTATATGAAAGCATCTCTATATCAATCCAAATATGAAGAAAGAAGAAGACTTCAAAAGCAAACAGTTGCAATTGGCAGGAAGAAAAGAAATATGCAACTGAAAGGATAATGTTCATATATAGTTTGGGCAATATAATTGTCCATTAGAGGGTGGGGGTTTTAATGTGAAACAAAGTACTTTTGGGAACAATATAAATAAGTATTTTAGGATGTTTAAAGCAATTTCCAGAATTTTATAGTACTTGCTTATGGGGGTAGAATCACTTAATATTTACTGCATTTAATGTTGCCATGAGAGCAAAATGAGATTTGACTTGTCTATTTTTTCTAAACCTAATCTAACCTTGTTAAAGTTGGTTTCAAAGATCACTTTTTAATATTTACTTTGAACATGGATCTATGTATTTTTTAAAAATGTCACACCAAATTTTCCAGCAATATTGTAAAACATGAGTAGGTCTAATGGGCAGCCTAATAGTAGATTTTATATCCTGTTTTGCTTCTGAAATAGGCCTAATTAATAGGTATCTATTTTGTTTCATTCCAATAAATTATCTTTATTATATTTTCAGGTTTACTTTCAATTTAAATGCTTCCTAGTCCTCACCCCCTGATGTTTTGCTGTTTTTATTCAGTTTGGCATTTATTTTCTTAAATCACAACATACAGTAACAAGGAAAACTTATAGATACAAGGTCCATAGATTTCTTAATGTTTGGATCATTCTGACTAACATGTCACATTGTATAACATCACATGACAAACACACACCATGTCATACATGCATAACTTTTGAGTGTGGTCTAACTTAAAGGTGTCTCAGGGATAGACATGTATATAGAATTGATGTTTAAATTTTCATGCAGTTCTTAGGTTAGAATTGTTGCAAGGAAAGTTCTCCAGACTCTTCTTATCAAGGAGTCCTCCCCCCTTACGTCCAATTGTTTCCAGGTAAAGCTCATTTAATGGGAGGTATTGCTAATACTTGTTGATTAGGTAATTTTCACTTTAATTGTGAAAATCTTAAAAAAAAATTAATATTAAAGAGTTTTAGAAAACATCTGTATTAAGGAAGGAGTTCTAGAAGCAAAGAAGTAATTTCTTCATCCTAATATCCTGATTTTTATGTATTGTTGTCATGCAGTTGCCCAAAATTTCCATGGAGTAAAATTAAGACTGACTTTGGGAGAGGAATGCCCAACCACTTCCTGCAGGGCATTGTGCAAGTACCATTCAAGTCAGCTCTAGATTGAATTGGATTTGCTATAACTAATGGCTCCTTTTTTTCTTTAGTTTAAATGTCTTGGAGGAGCAGGCCAAAGCAACAGATGAAAGTGAGAGTAAAAGAGCAGAAATAATCAGCTCATTAATTATGGTGGCACTGCAAGGCACAACTAAAACAGATACCATAATTTCATCAATTTTTGAGCTAAAGGTCAGTGAATTATTTTACAGCTAGTTGGTGAAGCAACTAAATTGTGTTAGGCTTGCTTGACAGCCAAATTTCTTTAAGTCCCAAGAAACCCACTTATTTTTCCAAAATCTAAGTCTAAATCATCAGAATAAACGGAAAAAACAGTTTATTGATAAGCTTCCTGAATATGTTTATGGCACTGGGGAGATGTCAAAATTAGTTCTTATTGCTTAAATAAAGTCTTCTCTTCAAAGTCTAATTAGAGGCAATGTTACAGTGTTGCCCATAGTAGGCTAAAGGCCATAAGGCTTCAATTTTCTTTCCCCAGAGGTACTTCGTATAGAAGGGTTGATTGTATAAACTTTGGAGGTGGCTCATTTGATTGAAAATTGAAAGTTCTAGTGGCCTTTTTTAAAGCGAAAAGTGATCAGAGGACAACTAATTATGCCCTTGGGGCATATAATGTTTCTTATGGAAGGAGCAGTCATATAAACTTTAGAGGGGGCTCATTTGATTAGAAATTGAATGTTTTAGTTCTCTTTTCAAGAATCTGAAAGGACCAGAGGGCAACTAGCCCCCCCCCCTGTCCTGCCATGCCCTCTTTTCCACAAATATATCCAATCAAAATCTTGAGATAACAATTTTGTTTAAAATATTCCAAAGACAAATTTTGGGGTCAACACAACCCTCCAGAGCCCAGGAGCAAGTGTTTTAAGCTAAGTGCTGGGCGTCTATAACGTTTTTATGGAAGGGGAGTTTTTTAATGTTTTTTTTTTTTTGTATAAACATATTATAACGTTCATTATTGTCATATAATCTTTAGAGGGTACTCATTTGATTAGAAATTGAATGTTTTAGTTCTCTTTTCAAGAATCTGAAAGGACCAGAGGGCAACTAGCCCCCCCCCCTGTCCTGCCATGCCCTCTTTTCCACAAATATATCCAATCAAAATCTTGAGATAACAATTTTGTTTAAAATATTCCAAAGACAAATTTTGGGGTCAACACAACCCTTCAGAGCCCAGGAGCAAGTGTTTTAAGCTAAGTGCTGGGCGTCTATAACGTTTTTATGGAAGGGGAGTTTTTTAATGTTTTTTTTTTTGTATAAACATATTATAACGTTCATTATTGTCATATAATCTTTAGAGGGTACTCATTTGATTAGAAATTGAATGTTTTAGTTCTATTTTAAGAGTGAATAGTGACAGGAGGGTAAATACCCTCCCCCCTCCATGCCCTTTTTCTCAAAATGAATTTGATCAAACTTTGATATACTCCTTTTATTCAGAATAGTCCATGTATTATATAACAATGCCTCTGAGGTTGACACAGCCCTGCAAAGCCTGGGGTCAAGGGCTGTAAGTTCTCCAGGGGTATATAAGGTTTTATGGAAAGGAAACATTGTATAAACTTTCAAGGATGCTCATTAGATTGGAAATTGAAAGTTCAAGTTCCCCTTTTAAAGAGTCAAAAGTAATAAGAGGGCAAATAGCTCTCCCCCCCACGCCCTCTTGTTCCAAAATACATCTGATCAAACTTTTGAGATTGCCATTTTGTTCAAAATAGTCCAAAAATCAAATAACAATGCCTTCAGGGTTGACACAATTCCCAGAGCCTATATAGATCAGTTGCATATCAGGTTTTTATGGAAGTAGTAGTCATATATATTTTGAGGAAGCTTATTTGATTGAAAATAGAAATTTCTTGTTCCCTTTTAATAGTCAAAAGTGACCAGATGGCAACTAGACCCCCCCCCCCCCACACACACACACAAACCCTCTTTTCCCCAAATGTATTGGATGAAAATTTTTGGATAGTCATTTTGCTCAAAATAGTCCAAATTTAAAAAAACTACGGTTTTATGTTTGAACCCCCCTCCAGCCTTTTGGAAAAGGGCTATAAATTATGCTTTTTACCCATTGTTAACATATAAAAATTTTATGGAAGGCATGGTTGTATAAACTTTGGAGGTGGCTCATCATATTGGGAATCAATATTTCTTTTGCCCTTTTTAAGAGTCGAAAGTGATCAGAGGGTAACAAGCCCCCCTCCCCTCATTTTGCCCGCTTTTTTCCCAAATGCATTGCGTTAAAATTTTTAAATAGCATTTTTGTTCAAAATAGTCCCAAATTCAAATAAAGAGTCAAAATGATCAAAGGTCATCCCTCCCCCCTACCCATTTTCCCCCAAGGCATCCAGTTAAATTTAGAGATAGCCATTTTGTTCAAAATAGTCTTAAGGCCAAATGATTATGCCTCTGGGGTCGAACACCCCTCCCCCCTGCCCTCAGGGAAAGGGGTGTGAGTCATGCAAGCTGCTTATTGTTACTTTTATGTTTTGTTTACTTTGATACTTGGATTTACTGATTTACGGGTCAACTTTGATTATGGGGGCAAGGGTTGTGAGTTATGCAAGTTGCTTGTTGTTACTTTGATACTTTTTAAATTTGATATGGTTACTTTGATAATAGTTTTGATACTTTTATTTTGAAAAATGATTGATTTTGAAACAGGGAACTTTGAAAAACTTGAAACTTTGGCAGTAAAAAACAAACAGACATTAAATAAACAATCATAGCAAACAAACATACAACAGGTATCATATAAATGAACAAATAAATCTTAGAATGAGTAAAACTTGAATTGAATGTACAAATCAAGCTTAAAAAAAAACAATAAATCTTTTACTTTTAAAGAATAAATTAAACCCAAAATGAACAGAAATTAAATAAACAATCATAGCAAACGAACTTACAACAAATAACAATATAAATGAATAAACAAATCTTAAAACGAGTAAAACCTATATTGAATATGCAAATCAAGCTTTAAACAAACAAAAATCACTACAAACAAGAGTTTGGCTACTGCCCCCTTCCCTAACTGTAACAGTATAAAGCTCTGTGTCATTGGTGCTTTACTGAAAACAAATTATATTACAAATATTTTCTTTTGTACATATTACAGCATTGGAAATAAAATTAAAATTAAAATGAAAGAAAATCTTGAACTAATGAGCTTTCAGCAATTAATATCATTATGTATCAAATATTCTGTTCAATTTTATTAGTTCTTTCCTAGACTATTCAATGCACATATAGACTCAAATCATCTCCTATAGATCTGCCAACATCTTACCTGCAACAATGCAGTTGTAACAAAGTTTAAGTAGTAAGTACTATTACATAATAAAGACCAATTCTATGTTATTTGGTTATTCCCTGTATCTGAAAAATAACATCTTCAACTTGAACTATTTTTAAAAGATTTTGTCCAAATAGTTTCTTTGGTATAAAAACTGAAATAACAAAATTTAGACCAAAGGACAATGTTTTTGAAAAAAATCTTCTATTTACCATAAACTTTGTTTAATGGTAAATTAGTATAGAGTAGTGATACCAAGTGGAGATAAAATTTGAGCTTTTTTTCTCAGATGCCATGTGCCAACAGCCTGTTTTTATAATCCACCATTCAATTTATAACTGAGTTAATACATTGTAGATTATCACATATCTTGAATGTATCTTGAACTTGGGATAATTTTAAAATATTCTGGTCAATTAGCGTGTTTGATATCAAAAGAGCAATGTGAATACAATGTATTATTTGTTTATTTTTTGTCCTTTTTTTACCAAGGCACTTTGTATAGAAGGATTTGTTTTAGAAGCCTGAAAAGGAGCACATTTGATTGGAAAGTGAAATTTCTAGTGCCCTTTTTAAGAGTCAAAAGTGATTGGAGGGGAGATGTCAATCCCAACAGCCCTCAGGGCAAGGGCTGTAAATTAGGCAACTCGTCCATTGTTTACCTATAATGTGTTATTGAGAAAGGTGGGCATGTTTGACCTTTACTTTCCAAAAAGACCAAGGGTATTTAGGTGAGCCTTTCAGAGAATATTGAAGGTAGTGTTGAACTAAATCAAAACATGTTATGTGTGTACAGGTTGTTTAAAGGGCGTAATTTAGGAATGACTGAGTATATTAACTTGGAACTTTTAGGAAACGATAAGGGGAATGATCAATTGATCAAAAAGGCAGTATTTGCTAGCCACTACGACTACTACTAGCATTACTAGTGGAAGTAATACTGCATCGGTAGCGAGTGCTACCAAGGCTGAGGACACTGAAATGAACATATGAGGAAAAGTTGAGGGGAAAGTTAAACTAAATCGAAACACACTATGTGCATAAAAATTGCTGATAAAGGCGTATCAGCAGTGCTACTACTTCTATTGCAACTATTGAAAGGCTAAGAGTATTAAGACAAAAATTTAGGAAAGTATATGAATATACAGGTTTTCAAAAGGACATATCAGCAATGTCATAGCAGTAGTTAATTGTATTAAGTTGAAACTTCCAGGACTTGATGAGAGGGATGCTCAACTGACCAAAAGGCAATGTGCTGAAACTACTGCTTCTACTAATACTAGTGTTAATACTATTGATACTAGTACTAATAATACTACTACTGTGACTACTATTACAACTATGCCTAAGGGTATGAAGGTGAACTTACCTGGAAATTTGGGGGGGGGGAGGTAAACTGAATCACAACAAGCAGTTTATATGCATTTTGTCAAAAAGGCGTATCAGCAATATCTTAAGACCAGTTTGGTGTGTGAAGTTGAAATTTACAGGACAAAAAAAAACTTACAGAGGAAAATCAATTGACCAAAAGGCATATTTATTTTTATGCTGTTACTAATACTACTACCACTGCTACATATACTACTACTATTACTGCTCCAACTACTACTTGTAAGGTTAAGAGCATTAAGATGAAAATTTTAAGAAGTATATGAATTTAGAGGTTTTCATTGAATTTAATTTAAAAAACAAAACAAGAAATATATTAGTGTTTTACAAGTTCCACAGTGTTTTTCATATAACAACAACAAAAACAACAAACACTTCAACTTAGTCACCCCTGTAAGGCTCTATGGCCAGGAAAAAACAGGGGAGACACAAAACAAAAATTAAACAAATAGATTCTCTAAATATTTTTAAAATAATGCACTCACATCGCCAACCTAAACAATGCCAAAAAATAAGTAAACATATTAAAGAATAAAATCCAATCTAGACAGGGAAGTAATACATTATTCCAACTACACAAATAAACAGCATACCCAATCGGGAGACATCAATTCCATGGAAAACAAGGGGAAACTTAATTATTAGCAAGAAATTCTCTAACATATTTTTTGAAGATGAAGAAATGTAATTTGTTTTCAGTAAAGCACCAATGACGCAGAGGGCTTTATACTGTTACAGTTAGGGAAGGGGGCAGTAGGGCCTAGCCAAACTCTTGTTTGTAGTGATTTTTGTTTGTTTTAAGCTTGATTTGCATATTCAATATAATTTTTACTCGTTCTAAGATTTGTTTATTCATTTATATTAGTATTTGTTGTAAGTTCGTTCGCTATGATTGTTTATTTAATTTCTATTCATTTTGGGTTTAATTTATTCTTTAACAGTAAAAAGTTTATTGTTTGTTTTAAGTTTGATTTAATTTTTACCCATTTTAAAATTTATTTGTTCATTTATATGGTACCCGCTGCATGTTTGTTTGCTACGATTGTTTATTTAATTTCTGTTCGTTTTTGATTGCCAAAGTTTCAAGTTTTTCAAAGTTCCCTATTTCAAAATCATTTTTTTTCTACATCAAAGCTTCATCAAAGTATCAAAACTAGTATCAAAGTAACCATATCAAATTTAAAAAGGATCAAAGTAAAGAAAGTATCAAAGTAACAACAAGCAACTTGCATAACTCAAGACCCTTGCCCCCATAATCAAAGTTGACTTGTAAATCAGTAAATCCAAGTATCAAAGTAAACAAAACATAAAAGTAACAATAAACAACTTGCAAGACTCAAATCCATTTCCCTGGGGGCTGAGGGGGGGGGGGCTGTTCAACCACAGAGTCTAAAGCCTATCAATGCAAGAACTGAGCGTTACAGAAAAAGTTTTGTGCTGGGGTTTGTTGAAATCCAAAATAAGTGAAAACTTTGTTTGTTAGCGTTTTTAAATGACAGGCCAGTCGGGACCCTTGTTGTATGTTTTTATAATGTACCTGATGAAGAGGGATGACGTTTCTATAATGTTATGTGTTGATGTAACTGACAAAAAAATGATGTACTGACAATGTTTATAACATACCGACAATGATATATGTTTTCTTTTTTATAATCTACCTAACATAAAACGATAAATTAGGCAGTTTGATGTTGTTTGTAAATAAAGTATCATTCTTATACCAAGAGCGTGTTGTGTTTCAGTCGCCCCCCCCCAAAAAAAAACTAATAAACTTCCCTGATAATTTCACCTTCATACCCTAAGGTATAGCTGTAATAGTAGTCACAGTAGTAGTGTTAGCATTACTAGTAGCAGTACTAATAGTATTAACACGAGTACTAGTAACAGCAGTAGTACTAACACATTGTCTTTTGGTTAGTTGAATATCCCTCTCATCAAGTCCTGTATATTTAAATTGCTGTGACATTGCTGATACGTCTTTTTGAAGACTCTCCCAGACCCTGCACAGAGCTGGCATCTTCAAAAAATATGTTAGAGAATTTCTTGCTAATAATTAAGTTTCCCCCTGTTTTCCATGGAATTGATGTCTCCCGATTGGGTATGCTGTTTATTTGTGCAGTTGGAATAATGTATTACTTCCCTTTCTAGATTGGATTTTATTCTTTAATATGTTTACTTATTTTTTGGCATTGTTTAGGTTGGCGCTGTGAGTGCATTATTTTAAAAATATTTAGAGGATCTATTTGTTTAATTTTTGTTTTGTGTTTCCCTTGTTTTTTCCTGGCCATAGAGCCTTACAGGGGTGACTAAGTTGAAGTGTTTGTTGTTGTTGTTGTTGTTATATGAAAAACACTGTGGAACTTGTAAAACACTAATATATTTCTTGTTTTGTTTTTTAAATTAAATTCAATGAAAACCTCTAAATTCATATACTTCTTAAAATTTTCATCTTAATACTATTAACCTTACAAGTAGCAGTTGGAGCAGTAATAGTAGTAGTATATGTAGCAGTGGTAGTAGTATTAGTAACAGCATAAAAATATTGCCTTTTGGTCAATTGATTTTCCTCTGTAAGTTTTTTTTTGTCCTGTAAATTTCAACTTCACACACCAAACTGCTCTTAAGATATTGCTAATACGCCTTTTTGACAAAATGCATATAAACTGCTTGTTGTGATTCAGTTTACCTCCCCCCCCCCAAATTTCCAGGTAAGTTCACCTTCATACCCTTAGGCATAGTTGTAATAGTAGTCACAGTAGTAGTATTATTAGTACTAGTATCAATAGTATTAACACTAGTATTAGTAGAAGTAGTAGTTTCAGCACATTGCCTTTTGGTCAGTTGAGCATCCCTCTCATCAAGTCCTGGAAGTTTCAACTTAATACAATTAACTACTGCTATGACATTGTTGATATGTCCTTTTGAAAACCTGTATATTCATATACTTTCCTAAATTTTTGTCTTAATACTCTTAGCCTTTCAATAGTTGCAATAGAAGTAGTAGTACTGCTGATACGCCTTTATCAGCAATTTTTATGCACATAGTGTGTTTCGATTTAGTTTAACTTTCCCCTCAACTTTTCCTCAGATGTTCATTTCAGTGTCCTCAGCCTTGGTAGCACTCGCTACCGATGCAGTATTACTTCCACTAGTAATGCTAGTAGTAGTCGTAGTGGCTAGCAAATACTGCCTTTTTGATCAATTGATCATTCCCCTTATCGTTTCCTAAAAGTTCCAAGTTAATATACTCAGTCATTCCTAAATTACGCCCTTTAAACAACCTGTACACACATAACATGTTTTGATTTAGTTCAACACTACTCTCAATATTCTCTGAAAGGCTCACCTAAATACCCTTGATCTTTTTGGAAAGTAAAGGTCGAACATGCCCACCTTTCTCAATAACACATTATAGGTAAACAATGGACGAGTTGCCTAATTTACAGCCCTTGCCCTGAGGGCTGTTGGGATTGACATCTCCCCTCCAATCACTTTTGACTCTTAAAAAGGGCACTAGAAATTTCACTTTCCAATCAAATGTTCTCGATAAAAATTACTTAATAGAAAATTACAAATGTTTTCTTTTTTACATATTACAGCATTGAAAATAAAATGAAGTTAAATCTTGAACTGATGAGCTTTCAGCAATTAATATCATTATGTATCAAATTTTCTGTTTAATTTTATTAGTTCTTTCCTAGATTAAATAAAAAAACAAGTTTTTTTAACTGAAAGTAAGGAACGACGTTAAAACTTAAAACGAACAGAAATTATTCCGTATATGAAGGGGGCTGTCCCCTCCTCAACGCCTCGCTCTTTACGCTAAAGTTTTTTTATTGTTTAAAAAAATAGAGTTGTGAGAAAGTCAAACTTTAGCGTAAAGAGCGAGGCGTTGAGGAGGGGACAGCCCCCTTCATATATGGAATAATTTCTGTTCGTTTTAAGTTTTAACGTCGTTCCTTACTTTCAGTTAAAAAAACTTGTTTTTTTTATTTAATTTTTGAACGTTTTTGAATTAATGCAGGTTTTGATTTTGGCTCACCGTACATGAATAATTAAAACAAAATTTGCATGTTATATTTGGTTAAATGGCTTTCTCGAAACTTGTTTAATTTTATTTACGAACGTTTTTAGTAGTAATAAATATACGTAACTTAGAATTAACTTACGTAACGAACTTCTATATTCATAAATTTTTAACACGTATATTAGGGGGTTCGCCCCCTAGTCAATACCCTGCTCTTTAAACTATAGTTCGAATTTTTTTTCCAGGTCTTTAAAAATGACCTCTTAATCACAATCAGTTGATCAGTTGAAAAACTTGTTTTTTTTTATTTAATTCCTGATCTTTTTCTTTAATAATGCTGGGAAATCTGGCGCCCCCTTCATAGCAATGTCCCTTCCCCCATGAAAACTTCCTTCATGGAAAGATCCTTCCATATAGCCCCCGACCCTCTCCTTCCTCCACCTACCAGAAAAAATCTCCTCTGAAAAAGTCTGTATACTTCCCAATAACCAATACTATATGTTAACATTGAGTAAAGTTCATAACTTTCAGCCCTCCCCCTGGGGACTTTGGGGGATCAAGTCATCCTAAAAGACATTTTTATCATATTTTCGACCATGCTGAACAAAATGGCTATCTCAAAATTTTGATCGGGTGATTTTGGGAAAAAAATGAGCGTGGGAGGGGGCCTAGTTGCCCTCCATTTTTTTTGGTCACTTAAAAAGGGCACTAGAACTTTTAATTTCCGTTCCAATGAGCCCTCCCACGATATTCTAGGACCACTGGGTCGATACGATCACCCCTGGGGGAAAAAAAAAAACAAAAAAAAAAAACAAACAAACAAATAAACACGCATCCGTGATCTTTCTTCTGGCAAAAAATGGAAAATTCCACATTTTTGTAGATAGGAGCTTGAAACCTCTACAGTAGGGTTCTCTGATACGCTGAATATGATGGTGTGATTTTCATTAAGGTTCTATAACTTTTAGGGGGTCTTTCCCCCTTTTTTCGAAAATCAGCTAAATTTTCTCAGGCACGTAACTTTTGATGGGTAAGATTAAACTTAATGAAACTTATATATTTGAAATCAAAATTAAAATCTGATTCTTTTGATGTATCTATTGGTATCAAAATCCCGTTTTTTAGATTTTCGGTTACCATTGAGCCGGGTCGCTCCTTACTTACAGTTCGTTACCACGAACTGTTTGACTGTTCAACGCACATATAGACTCAAATCATCTCCTATATATCTGCCAACACCTTACTTGTAACAATGGAGTTTTAACTACGTTTAAATAGTATGTACTATTACATAATAAAGACAAATTCTATGTTATTTGATTATTCCCTGTATCTGAAAAATAACATCTTCAACTTGAACTATTTTTAAAAGATTTTGTCCAAATAGTTTCTTTGGTATAAAAACTGAAATAACAAAATTTAGACCAAAGGACAATGTTTTCGAAAGAAATCTTCTAGTTGCCATAAACTTTGTATAATGGTAAATTAGTATAAAGAGTTGTGACATCAAGTGGAGATAAAATTTGAGCTTTTTTTTCTCAGATGCCATGTCCCAACAGCCTGTTTTTAAAATGCACCATTCAATTTATAACTGAGTTAAAAAATCATAGATTATCACATATCTTGAATGTATCTTGAACTTAGGATAATTTTAAAATATTCTGGTCAATTAGCGTGTTTGGTATCAAAAGAGCAATGTGGATGCAATGTATTATTTGTTTATTTTTTGTCTTTTTTTTACCAAGGCTCTTTGTATAGAAGGATTTGTTTTAGAAGCCTCAAAAGGAGCACATTTGATTGGAAAGTGAAATTTGTAGTGCCCTTTTTAAGAGTCAAAAGTGATTGGAGGGGAGATGTCAATCCCAACAGCCCTCATAGTAAGGGCTGTAAATTCGGCAACTCGTCCATTTGTTACATATAGTGTGTTATTGAGAAAGGTGGGCATGTTTGACCTTTACTTTCCAAAAAGACCAAGGATATTTAAGTGAGCCTTTCAGAGAATATTGAAGGTAGCGTTGAACTAAATCAAAACATGTTATGTGTGTACAGGTCGTTTAAAGGGCGTAATTTAGGAATGACTGAGTATATTAACTTGGAACTTTCAGGAAACGATAGGGGGAATGATCAATTGATCAAAAAGGTAATATTTGTTCGCTACTACGACTACTACTGCCATTACTAGTGGAAGTAACACTGCATCTGTAACGAGTTCTACCAAGGCTGAGGAAACTGAAATGAACATCTGAGGAAACGTTGAGGGGAAATTTAAAGTAAATCGAAACACACTATGTGCATAAAAATTGCTGATAAAGGCGTATCAGCAGTGCTACTACTTCTATTGCAACTATTGAAAGGCTAAGAGCATTAAGACAAAAATTTCGGAAGTATATGAATATATAGGTTTTCAAAAGGACATATCAGCAATGTCATAGCAATAGTTAATTCTATGTAGTTGAAACTTCCAGGAATTGATGAGAGGGATGCTCAACTGACCAAAAGGCAATGTGCTGATACTACTACTTCTACTAATACTAGTGTTAATACTATTGATGCTAGTACTACTAATACTACTACTGTGACTACTATTACAACTATGCCTAAGGGCATGAAAGGTGAACTTACCTGGAAATGCTGAGGGGGAAGGTAAACTGAATCACAACAAGCAGTTTATATGCATTTTGTCAAAAAGGCGTATCAGCAATATCTTAAGAGCAGTTTGGTGTGTGAAGTTGAAATTTACAGGACAAAACAAAAAACTTACAGAGGAAAATCAATTGACAAAAAGGCCATATTTCTATGCTGCTACTAATACTACTACCACTGCTACATATACTACTATTATTACTGCTCCAACTATTGCTTGTAAGATTAAGAGCATTAAGATGAAAATTTTAAGAAGTATATGAATTTAGAGGTTTTCATTGAATTTAATTTAATTAAAAAAAAAACAAGAAACATATTAGTGTTTTACAAGTTCCACAGTGTTTTTCATGTAACAACAACAAAAACAACAAACACTTCAACTTAGTCTCCCCTTTAAGGCTCTATGGCCGGGAAAAAAAAGGGCAGAAACAAAACAAAAATTAAACAAATACATCCTCTAAATATTTTTAAAATAATGCACTCACATCGCCAATCTAAACAATACCAAAAAAAAATAAATAAACATATTAACCCTAGAAAGGTAAGCTTCCTAAAAAGTTACGTAGATGGTAAGCTTTCGTAAAAATTACTACTTGCAGAAACATTGACTTTTAAAACTCATCACTTAAGTATATTTTAAAAGTAAGTGGGAATTATCAAAAACAGATCTTCAGATAATGTTTTACACAGCACAAAAGGTTGCTTTCATTTCTTGGAGTCACATGGTATGCATGACTTCGCACGGTGTTCACCACAGATCGGCTTTTTGCAGTGGTTGCAAAAATTGGTAGTCATTCGGCGAATGCGCGCTGGGCAAAGGCTGCAGGTCGTTCTTCTCCTTTCCACAGACGTTCCTGAACGTATTTCACCTGTCACCTCCATTGTTTGACTGATATCGAGTCTGATCGAGCGCTGCAAAGTGGGGGTTTCTAAGCGAGTGGTCATATGCGGCTGGGTCAACTCTTTGAACAGAACATTCATGAAATCCTTTCGTGAAAGTGGTCTTCCACCAGATTTGGAGATATTGAAGGAGTAGATGACATAACTGTTGATACACGCGATGTTGATCAGCCCATAAAACATGCACATGGGCCACCTGTTGGTCTTCCGAGCCGCTGACATTGAACTACACATTTGGTCAAATGTGTCTACACTGCCTTTGGTGTTATTGTAGTACTCAATGATCTCAGGCTTCCTGCTTGGATATGTGATACTGGTACCCTCATGGCAAGTTGACAGAAGCAGGACTATTTTTGATGGCTTAGGAAGATAAGACACTAGAGTCAGCTCCCGATCGAAACAGAACATTGAGGTTCCTGTGATTCTCCCTTTGCTTACAAGCAGCTCTTCCGGAATTTCTCTCTTGTTTTTTCGTACTGTACCAACTGTAGTCAGTCGATACGGTTCTTTCAGTAGTTCTGCTGCAAACGGAATCGATGTAAACCAGTTGTCAGTCGTGACATTTCTATTTGTCCCCCAGATAGGTCTTGTGAGCTCTCGCACATAGTATGGTCCTAGTGAAAATCCGTCAGTCCTTGTCGCCTTTCCCAAATATGGCATTGCATTCACCATGTACTTTGTTCCAACGTCGCACATCATGACAATCTTAAGTCCGTACTTGCTAGGTTTGCTGGGAATATGCATTCTAAAAGGACAGCGTCCACGGAATCCTAAAAGCTGCTCGTCGATAGTGACGTTGATTCCTGGGCGAAAATGTTCTTTACAGCTCTGTATGATCAATTCCCACGTTTCCCTTATAGGTGCAAACGGATCATGTTTTCTTCGTTCTTCCCGACTATTTTTGTCGTCGAACCGAAAACAATTGACCAAGAATCTGAAGCGCTGACGGCTCATGGTGGCATGGTATGCAGAGCCACTCAATTGGGTGTCAAACAGCTCCTCGGTCGAAAGATGCCCATCTTTGAGTGAGCCTGAGAGAATGACGATACCAACTAGGGCCCTAACTTCTATCTCAGTCGTTGCAGCAGTGGTTGCACTTTGCTGTGAATACGAGTCTTTTTTCCTCACTATTTCCTCGTTCGTATGTTTCGTTATTTTCTCGAAGACAGCGTTTGAAAAAAACAGGTGAAATGCTGACAGTTCACTTTTGGCCGCTTTTGCATCGCCACTTACAGGACCAGCTACACCTCTAACAATGTTTCTCGCCTTTGCCTTGTTAGGTCTGGACGGCGGGACAGCCGACCATCGATGACCATTCTTTCCTTTCAAAGGTTTTTTCCTTGGAATGACAATGTGTTCGTCCCCTGGCAGCTGAGAGGATAGAGGAGGGTCGTCATCGGTCTCATTTGACGATTCAGGAGATGTAGGACCTTCAGCAACGGTTTTTTTTACGCTTCGAATACGGCTGGCTTAAACTCACTGTAGTAGAAAGGTTTTCATCAGGGCTGCTATATTCGTTCTCGTCTGGAGGAAAATAGTCATCATCAGAATCTTCGCTATTAGAAATGTCAAGGATTTCCTGGTCCTCCTCATCGTCTGTACAAGAATCCTCTGCTGCTTCACCATCTTCTGATTCAAGCAGACGCAGGATTTCCGCATCTGAAAGCCGTCGCGAAGTCATTCTGCAAAAAGAAAAATTTTTGCTGCTCATTTGTTAAATCAGAAAATAGCCAAATTCAGCATTTTCATGTGCTATTTCCTCACGAAATTTGCTACGAAGCTTGTCAACAACGTTAAAAAACTGATCTAACCTCATTGTCCGAAGAATCTTACTAATTACCAAGTTTTGATCAAAAAATCCCTTTTCCTGAAATAGGTGAAAAAGTTACGTAGATGGTAAGCTTTCGTAAATTTTACTACTCACCCTTAATATCTCCCCAACCGGTTCAGATAATAAAACCTCGGTGACGGCACAAGAACTGGCTAGTCATAATATTAGCATATCAGGGAGGTCGGTTCGCGCAATGCATCCGTTTCCATGGCAACCGCCAAAAAGTGTTTTTGCGTCGTAAAATTTACGAAAGCTTACCCTTCTAGGGTTAAAGAATAAAATCCAATCTAGACAGGGAAGTAATACATTATTCCAACTACACAAATAAACAGCAGACCCAATACAAAGACATCAATTCCATGGAAAACAGGGGAAACTTAATTATTAGCAAGATATTCTCTAACATACTTTTTGAAGATGCCAGCTCTCTGCAGGGTCTGGGAGAGTCTTCAAAAAGACGTATTAGCAATGTCATAGCAATTAAAATTTACTGGACTTGATGAGAGGGATATTCAACTATCCAAAAGACAATGTGTTAGTACTACTGCTGCTACTAGTACTCGTGTCAATACTATTAGTACTGCGACTAGTAATGCTAACACTACTACTGTGACAACTATTACAACTATACCTTAGGGTATGAAGGTGAAATTATCTGGGAAGTTTTTTTTTTTTGGGGGGGGGGTGAACTGAAACACAACACGGTCTTGGTAAATGAATGATACTTTATTAACAAACATCAAACTGCCGAATTTATTGTTTTCTACCAGGTAGATTATAAAAAAGGAAACATATAACATTGTTGGTATGTTATAAACATTGTTGGTACATCATAAACGTTTTTTGTCTGGTACATCAACACATATCATTATAGAAACGTCATCCCTCTTCATCAGGTACATTATAAAACATACAACAATGGTCCAGACTGGCCTGTCATTTAAAAACGCTAACAAACAAAGTTTTCATTTATGTTGGATTTCAACAAACCCCAGCACAAAACTCTTTCTGTAACGCTCAGTTCTTGCATTGATAGGCTTTAGACTCTGTGGTTGAACAGCCCCTCCTCAGCCCCCAGGGAAAGGGATGTGAGTCTTGCAAGTTGCTTATTGTTACTTTTATGTTTTGTTTACTTTGATGCTTGGATTTACTGATTTACAGGTCAACTTTGATTATGGGGGTAAGGGTGTGAGTTATGCAAGGTGTTTGTTGTTACTTTGATACTTTCTTTACTTTGATACTTTTTAAATTTGATACTTTGATGAAACTTTGATGTAGAAAAAAAATTGATTTTGAAATAGGGAACTTCGAAAAACTTGAAACTTTGGCAATCAAAAACGAACAGAAATTAAATAAACAATCGTAGCAAACAAACATGCAGCGGGTACCATATAAATGAACAAATAAATTTTAAAATGGGTAAAAATTAAATCAAGCTTAAAACAAACAATAAATCTTTTACTGTTAAAGAATAAATTAAACCTAAAATGAACAGAAACTAAATAAACAATCATAGCAAACGAACTTACAACATATACTAATATAAATGAATAAACAAATCTTAGAACGAGTAAAAATTATATTGGATGTGCAAATCAAGCTTAAAAAAACAAAAATCACTACAAACAGGAGTTTGGCTAGGCCCTACTGCCCCCTTCCCTAACTGTAACAGTATAAAGCCCTCTGCGTCATTCGTGCTTTACTGAAAACGAATTATATTACAAATGTTTTCTTTTGTACAAATTACAGCATTGAAAATAAAATGAAAATTAAAATGAAATTAAATCTTGAGCTTATGAGCTTTCAGCAATTAATATCATTATGTATCAAATTTTCTGTTTAATTTTATTAGTTCTTTCCAAGACTGTTCAATGCACATATAGACTTTAATCATCTCCTATATATCTGCCAACACCTTACTTGTAACAATGCAGTTGTAACTACGTTTAAATAGTATGTACTATTGCATAATAAAGACCAATTCTATGTTTTTTAATTATTCCCTGTATCTGAACAATAACATCTTCAACTTGAACTATTTTTAAAAGATTTTGTCCAAATAGTTTCTTTGGTATAAAAACGGAAATAACAAAATTTGGACCAAAGGACAATGTTTTTGAAAAAAACCTCTAATTACCATAAACTTTGTTTAATGGTAAATTAGAAATCAAGCAGAGTTAAATTTTAAGCGTTTTTTTTTTTTTTTTTTTTTTTTTTTTTTTTTTTTTTTTTTTTTTTTTAATCTCAGATGCCATGTACCAACAGCCTGTTTTTACAATGCACCATTCAATTTTAACTGAGTTAAAACAGCATAGATTATCATATATCTTGATTGTATCTTGAACTTGGGATAATTTTAAAATATTCTGGCCAATTAGCGTGTTTGGTATCAAAAGAGCAATGTGGATAAAATGTATTATTTGTTTATTTTTTTGCCTTTTTTTTACCAAGGCACTTTGTATAGAAGGATATATTTTAGAAGCATCAAAAGGAGCACATTTGATTGAAAAGTGAAAGTTCTAGTGCCCTTTTTAAGAGTCAAAAGTGATTGGAGGGGGGATGTGAATCCCAACGGCCCTCGGGGCAAGGCTGCAAATTAGGCAATTCGTCCATTGTATACATATAATGTGTTATTGAGAAAGGTGGGTATCTTTGACCTTTACTTTCCAAAAAGAACCAAGAGTATTCAGGTGAGCCTTTCAGAGAATAGTGAAGGTAGTGTTGCATTAGATCAAAACATGTAATGGTTGTATAAAGGGCCTAATTCAGTATATTAATTTGGAACTGTCAGGAAACGATAAGGGGAATGATCAATTGACCAAAAAGGCAGTATTTGCTCGCTACTACGACTACTACTACCATTACTAGTGGTAGTAATACTGCATTTGTAGCAAGTGCTACCAAGGCTGAGGACACAGAAATGAACATCTGAGGAAACGTTGAGGGCAAAGTTGAACTAAATCGAAACATACTATGTGCATAGAAATTGCTGATACAGGCATATCAGCAATGCTACTACTTCTATTGCAACTACTAGAAAGGCTAAGAGCTTTAAGTCCCACCCGTAAGGCTCTATGGCCAGGAAAAAAACAGGGGAGATACAAAATAAAAATTAAACATGTATCCTCTAAATATTTTAAAACAATGCACACACGTCGCCAACTTAAGCAATACCAAAAAATAAATAAATAAACATGTTAAAGAATAAAATCCAATCTAGACAGAGGAGTTGTACATTATTCCACCTACACAAATAAACAGCTGACAACAATCGGGAGACATCAATTCCATGGAAAACAGGGTAAGTAATTCTCTAACATACTTTTTGATGATGCCAGCTCCGTGCAGGCTCTGGGAGAGTCTTCAAAAAGACGTATCAGCAATGTCATAGCAGCGGCTAATTGTATCATGTTGAAATTTCCAGGACTTGATGAGAGGGATGTTCAACTGACCAAAAGACAATGTGTTAATACTACTGCTGCTACTGTAGTTGTTAATACTATTAGTACTGCTAACACTACTACTGCGACTATTATTACAACTATACCTTAGGGTATGAAGGTGAAATTATCAGGGAATTTTTTTCAGAGGAAGGGGAGGGGATGAACTGAAACACAACACGCTCTTGGTGAATGAATGATACTTTATTAACAAACGAACTTTTTTAGCATCAAACTGCCGAATTTATCATTTTCTGTCATGTACATTATAAAAAAGAAAACATATAATATTGTCGGTATGTTATAAACAATATCAGTACATCAGGTTTTTTGTCAGGTGCATCAACACATCAAGGAAGCACACTTGTGCCTCTTTAAAGAGGCGACCCACCACAATGTTAAGTGATTTCCGGTCCTAGCGGTCGCAGAGAGACGGCGGTGATTGCATTTTTTAGCCTAAGCTCAAACTAAGAAACATGAAAAATTTCGCCCCCCTCCGACTTTATCTTCATGGGGGAAATTGGACCGGAAGTTTTGACCCTCCCACCACAGCCCCCTTTAATGTTGTCCGATCGGGCTGAAATTTAGAGGATAAGCTTTCCTAGGGCCTGGGTGCTTATTCCCACTTAATGTTCATCAAATTATTTTTTTGTTAGCCACGCCTACAGGCCACAGTAGGCAACGGATCCGGGTGAATGATGATTCATTCGAAGCTGAATTTGACCTGTTAGGGCCTTTTGATATTTTCAGACCGAAAAAATTATCCCCCGAATTTACATTTACGAAAAGCCTCATTTTCCTATAAGAGCCCATGTTAATTTTTGAATTTCCTAAAAGCATAGTATTTCATTATTAAATTAGATCAAAATAGTCCTCTTAACCTGACAAGACCGACTGCAAGCTTCCAAAAATTCCAGCTCTTTCCCAGAAGTTTTTTTTGTCGAAAAACGAAAATCTTACTTTGTATTTGCTTGCGTCGAAAATAGATTGCATAGACTAAAAATAATTTACCAAGAGTCTCTCATAGTACAGTGGTCACTATTGTTGTCTGTTATGTGGAAGACTCGGGTTCGATTCCCCGTAGGAGTAGATTTTTATATAGAATTTAAAGCCCCCCCCCCACTTTAACTCCTGACACGATCAGCTAACAGTTAGTCAAGCAATAATAAGTAATAAACTGTACAAAAACGTGCAGAAATTATTTGAAAAAAAACTACGTTTTCTAAAGAGTTAAAGAGGCTGAGTCACAAGTTCGAACCTTAAAACGTACAGGGATTAGGAGGTACAGTTGGGGGACTGCCGCCCCCCAAACCCCCGCTTCCGTATACGAAAGGGGCTGTGCCCTCCTCAACGCCTCGCTCTTTACGCTAAAGTTCGACTTTCTTACAACTCTTTTTTTTAACAATAAAAACTTTAGAGTAAAGAGCGAGGCGTTGAGGAGGGCACAGCCCCTTTTATATACAGAAGCGGGGGTTTGGGGGGTGGCAGCCCCCCAACTGTACCTCCTAATTCCTGTACGTTTTAAGGTTCGAACTTGTGAGTCAGCCTCTTTAACTCTTTAGAAAACGTAGTTTTTTTTCAAATAATAACATCAAAGAAACATTATCCCTCTTCATCAGGTACATTATAAAAGCATACAACGATGGTCCCGTCTGACCTGTCATTTAAAAACGCTTACAAACAAAGTTTTCATTTATTTTGGATTTCAACAAACGCCAGCACAGAGCTCTTTCTGTAACGCTCAGTTCTTGTATTAATAGGATTTAGAAGTGGAATTTTTTGCTTTTGATCGAGGTAGACGGGGCTTGGGTGGGCAATAAGGGGCTGGGAGTAGATATTGAACTCGTGGTTTAAGACACAGATATTTTCCAAAATTAGAGCAGAGTAACACGTCAGGCTGCCAAGGTTTGGAGGTGAAATTCCTTGGGGAGGAGAATATAAGGCACTTTGCCTTAACCGTAAATAATTCTCAGGGCTCTCTTCTGGAAAATTTCTAGCCTATTGGACTGATCCACCGTAAGGACAAAATGCCATACCGGGCAAGCCTTCTCAAGCAGTGGACGGACAAAAGATATGTAAAGGCGGATAATATGTGCTTTTAGGCATGAAACTTTAGCAAATTGCTTAAGGAGAGACAGAGGTGCACTAGCGTGTTTAATAATAGAACAAACGTGGGCCTCCCATTTCAAATCGCTCGTCAGTGTGACCCCTAAGAGTTTAGTTTTTGCTGTAATTATTTCATTACGTATTGGAGTTGTAAACGATGGCTTTGATTTAAGAAAACTAAGGGCCATAATATTATAATTTTGGGAATTCATTTTCATTTTTGACTGGGCTGCGTCACTTGCAACGTCTTCGAGAATTTCCATTGCACTGCTGTTAATATTTCTTTTGCACCTTTCGAACAATGACATATCATCCACAAACTTTTATCGATCGGCTGATTCATTAGCAAGATTGTTGATCATTACCAAAAGTAGTAAAGGACCTAAAAGTGTACCCTGTGGAACTCCGCAAGAAATAGGGAGTGAATCAGAATAAACATTTTTATACCTAACAACTTGACTTCTTTTTGACAGAAAAGATGCAAATAATATTGACTAGATAATGAGGTCCTTTAAATTCATTCAGCAATTTTTCAACTAAAATATTATGACTTACAAGATCAAAAGCCTTTTGGAGGTCAATTAGAAGGAGATTGAGCCAGGTATCTGGCTCGTCAAGTAGTTTATATACAGTATCGAAGAGACTGGCCAGGTAATGTGTCGTTAATAAACCTTTCATGTTTCCGAATTGTTGTTCATCTACAAGTTCTAGGATCGTGTCTTTAAGCCAATCTACTGCGAAGCTTTCACACAGCTTATAGAATATTGGTGTTGAGGTAATTCGTTGGATTCAATAGAAATTCAAAATAACCCCTTTCTTCTGTATTGGTGTGACTTATCCTTTTTTTCCAACACTTAGGAAATGAACCATTTCTAGTAAGTTTGTTAAAAATATTTGACAAAGGTTTGTATGCAAGTTGTCAAATGGCGTATCAGCAGTTGTTCAGCAGCTGTTCTTAATATATTGATGATAGGCCCTTTTGACAACCTGTATACACACTGCGTGTTGTAATTCTGTTCACCCCCCCCCCCCAAAAAAAAAAAATTATCTGATAAATTCACCTTCATACTCTTAGGAATAGTTGTAATAGTAGTCATGATAGCATTGGTATTACTAGTAGTAGTAATAAAGTAAGTAATTAAATTAAGCAACTATTGTGTTAGGGTTAAAAATTGTTGAAAAAACCTCCAACATACAAATAGCAAGCCAAACAATGGATTCTTACAGAAAAAAAAGATGGAAAATATTTGTTTTTTTTTTCCATGAAAAAGGCTATGTCAAGAAAAACGAACAGAAATTAATTTGAAAAACTTGTTCCACAAAATAATTTTTTAAGAAAAGTAAAGAGCTCTATGAAATGAAAAATGAGCAGAAATTCAATTAATCTTCCAAACATAAATCACCATCCTTAAATCACCATCAATAAATTAATGAAGCCCAAAACGAACAGAAATTACAATAAATAACCGAGTTAAAGTCAAAACGAGCAGAAATAAATACGAGTACGGCTGACAACCCCCATGCCTTCTCAATACCAGAAGATAATTTGCACTTTACTGAAAACAGAATACATCTTAAATGTTTTGACTTTTTGACTTTAATCAATAAAACATTATTATGGCTTTAAGGAATGAATATCAGTATATGTATATGAAGATGTCAACCCACATTTTTTTTTTTCAGTAAAGTGCAAGTTATATTTCAGTCTCGAGAAGGCTTGGGGGTTGTCAGCACTTCAAATATAAATAATTTGCCTTTAAAACACTTAAGAGTGATCCAAAGTTTATCCATACTGGAGTCCATACTTAAGTCCAAAAGATCAGCAGAATCGGATTAATTGTAACAAAGTCAGATAAAATTTCGAAAGAAAAATATTTGCGCCAACTTGTGTCTATGTTACATTTGTTATTCATCGGAAAAAAGAAGTAATGAAAATTCTTGCATTAAAAATATTGCAATTATAGGTTTTAATATTTGCCTACGTTTTATTCTTGAATATTTAAGAAGCAATGAAAACCACTAGCGATAATGAGACACCCTCTTTCTAAAGAGGTCTTAAATTTTCTATTATGTATAAATTTGTTTTTTGTGTAACATGTTTCCATAAACTGTTTTATTAAGTTGAGCAAGACTCTCGTTAACAGTTATGTTATTTACATTGAGTATCTTATGTTCTCTATTTTGGTGGTAAGAGAAAGCCTCGAGGATGCACTATAATACATTTATGTATTATAAAAAGATTGCTTCTGTGTATTACTGATTCAGCTTGTCCCGGTTGTGGGTAATACTACCTAATTAAGACAGATCTTTTGGGAAGATTGGACCTGCATTTTACCTTATTTAGATCTGTCTCTCATGCGAGAATTCGTGATATTACGCATTAGTAATCAGGTAATGTCATAAATGTTACAGATTTTCTTTTTTCTATAAATAATCATAAATTATTATATTTATTTTGTAGAAAAAGGATCCTGATATTGTGTCGTCATTTACTGATGCACTAAGTATTGTTGATGGTAATTTCGGTATTTCTAATTGTCTTGGCTCAAAAGAGAAGTTTTTTCAGCTGGTCAAAGAGTTTGAAAAGGTAATGTAGTTCAGCGTTATTTGTTTTAAGTTTTTTTTTGTATTTCTTTATCAGGGCTGCCACTCCTAGCTAGTTTTAGCCTTTTTTCTTGCAAGTGACTTCTGCTATGATCACTTGTGCAGATGTTTTTTTCTACTTTCTTTTTGTCTTCAATTTCTTAGTCTTCACAAATAATATCTAGCTGAAAACTCATATAGTTTATTTTGAAGTCGCTCAAAGACGGGATAAAAACACACTTTGGCAACTACGAACAAGGAACAAACAGAAATGATCAAAGGTGGGAAGACTTATGGCATTCAGTAGAGAAATCACGAATACGCTTCTCAATTAGAACATATGATATTAGAAGTGTTGAGCGGTTAAGAACTGCGAAGATTAACTGATGGGAAACCGCAAAACCGGAGTGTTTCTCTTGCAACGCTTTTATCGTTGAGCCCGACAGAAGGTTGCGGTAACACTTCACAGTGCCCAAGCAAAGTTTGTTTTAACATCTGTTCGTTTTTTATCTAAGGAAGAGTTTATTCCCCTAGATTAAACTCTAGGGGAGTTTGTCTTCTCCATTTGATTCTGTGTTCTCCCATTGCCCCTACCGTGCCCCCTAGGACAAAGCCGATCAAAAAGATCTATATCAGTGGAGATAGAACGCTACCCTGCTTAACTCCTCATTTAATATGAAACCAGTTACTAACCTCATTATGTATCGCAGCATTGTTGTTCTTGTATATAGCACTGATCAATTTAATTAATTTATCTGGTATACCATGCCAGGATAGGACCTTCGCTAAAGCTTTTCTATCAGCTGAATCAAACGCTTGCTTACAATCTATAAAACTGAGAACTGCAGGGGTTTGATTACTCAGGCACTTCTCAATTATTAATCTATGAGTGAAAATGCGGTTGATGCATCCTCTACCCTTTCTAAAACCATACTGTTCTTCTCTTAAAACTTTATCTATAGCATATCTAAGTCTAGAAAATATCATCATGCTAAGCAATTTGCTTCCTACAGAAACCGGGCTAATGCCTCTATAATTACCACACTTAATCTAATCATCTATCTTATCGAGGGGTTTAATGAGTTTTCTCAAAATCGCAGGTACTCCCTCTTTTTCAAAGGTCGCATTCACTATCTTCAGTAACTTATCTCTACCCTCACAACCATCATATTTAAACCTCGTTTACAACCCATCATTCCCTGTGGCTTTATTATTTTTTTTTATCCTTGTAGTACTCTAACTAGTCTCACTAATGCTTCCTCACAAAATAGATCTTCATTGACATCCAAAGTGTCACAATTTTTTTCATTATTTTCTATATCTTGTCCTGTAAGACTATCATGGTTTAGCACATTCTCAAAATGTTCTGCCCATCTCTCTTTAACTCTTTCCTTATCAATAAATGTGACCCCGTTCCTATCTTTAACTGGGACAGGTCCAAATTGACTATTTTCTCTCAATTTATTAACATCTCAGTACAAGATTTTACTAATATGCCATCTGGCTGCATCTTCCAAACTTTTGACAATTTTTTCCATAACCTCACACCTCCTTAGTTCACATTTTAATGCTTTTTCCATTTTCTTTACATTCCTCTTATCTTCATATGGTCTGTTTCTCAAACAATGCTTGTCCATGGCCTCCACTTCACACTGCCAGTTTAGTATTTAACTGTTCTTGGAAAATGTCTCAAATACTCATCCTGGAGTCTAGCACTTCTCGTTAGGTAGTTACCCTTCCTAGATTTCAGCTTTTAATTAACCCCTAAACACTACTAGAAGATTACCTTATCCATAAGGTTATCTGTCTTACCATCATGCAAGGGAATATTGACACGGGCAGTGAACGGGAATGAAAAAACCGCATTCCATCATTATCTGTGTGTTTAAACGAACTCCAGACAGCAATTTAGATTCTTTTTTTTTTGGCTGCTGCAAGCGCCTTTTTGGTGCTTGTTGCAATTGCAGCAGCCAAAACTTATGGTCCATTTTATAAACAAATCTGTGTTGGTTATAAATAGATTGTTATACCTGTAAATTTGTAGCAGTCTATAACTATTACTGTTTTCTTTTCCTACACCAAATTTACTAAAGCTGGGATACCATCTATCCCTGTTTTCTGCCGAATCGGGCGTTAAAATCTTCTAATAAAACACTGTGTTTCCAACTGGAACACTAGACCCCGGTGCCGCGCCAATGAGAGAAGACCGAGGACGGCGGGGCCCAAAACAGCAGCGGCGGCGCGCCGCCGGCACGATCGATGTTGACCGCAAACATTAATGTTTTCGTCAGTCTTCCTCAAATCACAGCTTAAATTTACAAATTTACTTTCTCTACTCATTGACAGTACACTTTCATAGGATACTCCAACTAGTAGCTACTGGTAGCAACCAAACTGTCATATTCTTGTAAAAATCTCACTTCCCTTCACACTCCCTTTTGTATTTTTTTTTTTTAAAGCAGCCATATAATGTTCTATAAGATCCGTCTCTGCTTTAGTTAAAAAAAAAAATAATTTACTTTTTGGCATCCCTGCTTTCAATAAAAAAATTCAAGATATTATCATTTAAATATAATGCTTCCCTATCCCCGCCCCCCCCCCCCCTCAGGATACCACCTTGATAGGATACCGTCTCTGCTTTAAATTAAAAAATAATTAACTTTTTGGCATCCATGCTTTAAAAAGTAAATAAATTTGAGATATTATCATTTAAATATAATACCTCCCTACCCCACCCCCTCTCCCCTCTGTATACCACCTTAATAGAATACCGTCTCTGCTTTAAATAAAAAAAAAGTTTTTGGCATCCCTGTTTTCAATAAAAAAAATTCAAGGTACTATCACTTAAATGTAATAACTCCCTCTGCCCTCCCCCTCTGGATACCATCTTGATAGGATACCGTCTCTGCTTTAAATTTAAAAAAAAATTAGCTTATTGGCATCCCTGCTTTAAAAAAATCGACTTATTATCATTTAAATATGATAGCTCCCTACCCCCCCCCTCTGGTTACCACCATGATAGGATACCGTCTCTGCTTTAAATAAATAAAAAAAATATAACTTTTTGGCATCCCTGCTTTCAAAAAAAATTATTCGAGATGCTATCATTTAAATGTAATACCTACCTACCCCCTTGCCTCTGGATACCACCTTGATAGGATACCGTCTCGGCTTTACATTAGAAAAATAATTTACTTAATAATTAACTAGGTCACTATATGGTTCAAACAAAGACGCGAAATAACGTTAAACAGCTTAGTGTTTCTTGAAAAAAAAGTTGATGGTATGAGTAAAGGGGTACAATGAAAACAACAAAAATGTCTAAATTATTCAGATATACCTCAAATTATTAGAAAACTGAGTCATAGATTCGCCGTGGCATTCAATAAGATCCAACGAATCTAATTAAAAGGGAGCACACACAAAAACTAAATTAGGCCAGTAGCCTATGAGAAATTGCAAAATACCCAAGACAATGAACAAGTCCCAATGGGGGGCCCTGTGTCTATCAAAATATTTCAATGGTTTCCCAGGGAGTTTGATATCATTTTCTTCTGTCTCCAATCTAAATGAAAAAATAATTGTCTTTTTGGCATCCCTGCTTTCAATTCAAAAAAAAAAAATTTTAAATGAGGTAATAACATTTTAAAATGATAGCCCCCCCCCCCTATAGGCAAAAATTTACGATTTTTTATGAATCATATTTTTGGGGCAACTTCCGTTGCCTCAAAAATATTCCCCAACCTTGTACATAGCTTAGTCTATAGCTAAATTTTGTCTCAATAGAAGTTTTTTTTTTGGGGGGGGGTGTAAAATTATTTCAGAAAGAAGATTGTATTTTCTTTAATCTATCAGGCGTTCAACAATTGTGTATTAAGCATTTAGAAAATCTTATCTAAAAACAGCAAAAGAAAACAAAATTCTGCAAACTTACGATTCAGCTGTAGAAACAGTCTGTCGACTATCAATTTCAAAATCCAACTGAAGCTGTATAGTAGTGAATGCGTTCTATTCAACTTAAAAATAAAATTCTTGACTACAAATGATATAAGAAATAGCAATTGGGAAACTGCATTCGAAATGATTTAATCTCATTTCATAAAGACGATACTTTTTTTGTCAACATATGAAGAACTGTGTATATTGTAATTGCGTCTGTCTGGTTTTTATGCAAAGTAACAAAAGAGACAAAAATTAACGAACAAGAGAGTAGTGAAGAATTATAGTAGTGAATATCGTCGGTGTTTTAGTCGCTATTTGGTGCCATGTGTTTTAGTTGATATTTGGTGCCATGTGTTTTAGTTGCTATTTGGTGCCATGTGTTTTATATATGATGGCGCCGTATACATTTGTGTACATTTGTTTGCCATGTGGTTTAGATATGGTGCCATGTGTTTTAAATATGATGGTGCCATGTGTTTTAAATATGATGGTGCCATGTACAATTGTGTAAATGGGTGTACATTTGTTTGCCATGTGTTTTAGTTTCTATTTGGTGCCATGTGTTTTAGTTGCTATTTGGTGCCATGTGTTTTAGATAATATGGTGTCATGTACACTTATGTACATTTGTTTGCTATGTGTCCCCAGGTGGCGCATAGGGGAACGTCCTACAGGCATGTAGGATTCCTCCATGGTGATGGGAGGCACGGACCAAGGGGGGGGGGTCAGTTTCTGGGGGTCCTGAAGTTTAACTGGAATACCTTCACCCGGGGGAAATAAATACAGGTGGTGGAGGACGATGGCCACTCTGATGTGCCCTGGGCAGGGCCCACCACCATGTGGACAAGTCCCGCCAGTCGAAATTCATTCCCCCAGCAATGGGTAAATTGTCGGTGATTCATGATGTCATAAAAGCGTATTATCCGTAGGAGATATAGTCTGTCCCTGCTAGGGACAGAGAGGAGTGGCTTACCGCTGTCCTGAATTCAACCGAGAAACCCCTTTTTTCACTTTCATGATGATTATGAGCAAACAAATGAATGTGAGAACCAGTGCTACTACTACATCTACCACGTCCGGGACAGCCGACGATATTCTTCACTACTATAGTAGTGCATATACTGCGATGACTGATTGTACTTTTTAGTTGTAAAATGAGTGACTTGTATTCTATTATTAATACCTTCCCAACCTAAAGAAGACTTGGAAGCTTCCTTACTCATCATGAGCTCTAATCCCTGCTTGTTTACCCCATCCTTCCTGCCTAAGCAAATAAATTTCATATCACCTAATTTCATGTTTCCTACCCCTGGAAAATGAGTTTCTGAAACTCTTACTAAGTTCAGATCGAAGAGTCTGAATTCATCAGTCAAACTCGATACGATAGTGTTTTTTTTTGGTTTTGTTTTTTTTATTGTCGTAGTATCAATTTTCATATTCTTTGAATGATTTAAATTATTATGGCCTTAGGAAAAGCAATGGTACCAGAACTAGTGCAGAAAGAGGACTAACACAACTTCTCAACCTTACACGAAGCGTTTAAACCGGCTTGGAACCGGACAGTAAGAAGTCTGGAACCTCCAGTTCAATGGAGGTTTTGTCTTTGAATCTGTTTGTTAACGGCCACTTGTATTCTTAACCCGGTCCTTAGCATCCCACCTAGACCCCGGCGCCGCGCTGATGAGGGAAGACCGGCGGCGGTGGGGCCAAAAATAGCGACCCACGCCGCGCTGCCGTTAAGATGTCGGCGGCGCGCCGCCGGCGCGATCAATGTTGACCGCAAACATTAATGTTTTCATCAGTCTTTCTCAAATCACAGCTTAAATTCACAACAGATTCGAGCCTATTCACGAGTTCAAAAATTGACAAGTCGCTGGCTGGAAACTGGTCTTCTTCGTTATTCATCAGAACCCTTGCATAATGCGTATACCCTTATAATGCGTATAACCCTTGCATATACGTTTCAGAACCCTTGCATAATGCGAGTAGTTGAAGTATCTATTAACTTTGTATTTTTAACATAAATAATTATCAAAATTAGTAGTTTTTTCCATCGATCATTACTGCATACAAAACTTCAAATACCGTATCATAAAATTCGTCAGTTATCTGGGTAAAAACTTTGAATATAACTTTGAACTTAGAAGCTTAATTTTTTCATAATGCCCTTTGCCTATATCTGTTTTGTCACCTTTAAAACAATTGGAATGGGCGACTTTGATATTGATTGTTTTTTTTGCTCTTTTGGATTCCTAAAAAGCCTTATTGTATTAAAAACTGGTTTTTAATAACAATTAAAAAAAAGGCATTTTAAAGTTTTTCTTTTGCTTCTTTATAGAATATATGTCATGTAGGCTAAGGCCGAACTGCTGCTTTTTATTGGTTTTGGCTGCTCTTTTGGATATTATTCATTTTTTCTTTTGGGGATTCATTCCAAATTATAAACAGATAAATAAATAATATCAGTCAAGTTATAAACTGCATCCAAAAGGAGTAAATTTATCAAATTGAAAAATACAGGATGAACACTTCACATGAGAACATTTCAATTACAATGAAACAAAAAACACTTGATGGTTTATTCGGTATGAAGAAAAATGAAGTGCCAGCTCTTATCTTAGGTAAAAAAATGAAAAGCTCGTCCGTATTAAATGTAATTAAATAAAATAATATGCAGACTGAAGTAGCTCCAGGAAGATGTTGGGATTTTCATCCTAGTTCATCACTTTTAATCCAAGCAAAATGTTAGGACACTTAGTATCAGTTATTGAGTTTAAGCTTTGATTTCCAAATGCTCCCAAAAATTACCAAATTTAAGAAAGTCGCAACAATAAGTCACATGTGGTCAAAATACTCAAAGACTCCTCTTTGATCTCCACCCAGGCTCAAAGCTTCTGCTATGGTCATTTCCATGGAAATCTCCAAAGAGTTTCTTTTTAAAATAGCTTTTAAGTGTAGTTAAGGGTATTTAGCCTTTTTGCTTTTCTTCAAAGCTTTGAAAAAGGTGTTATAATATTCCAAATGTTACATTTGTTATATTTGTGCATATTTTTGGTAATCATTTGTGGGGTGATCGAATTTTTTAAACCACTTTAGATAGTTAAGAACGTTGCAACATCTAGTACCCTGAGGTCATAAGACTGTCAAAGACTCCTTCTTGAACCTCTCAAATTGAAAGCTTTTATTATGACCTGGCCTTTTAATGTAACTTGGGGTCTGGACAAAGGGCGCTATTGTCACTCGAGCGCAACGTTAGGTGGGGATGTCGATATCGCTTTTGTCACACCAATTCGTTTTAGTGTGAATCTTCCTGGTACTCATGAATGGATGTTTTCAAAGTAAACCCGTTTCATCAATAAGAAAAAATGGGTTAGACGCATGTGTCCCTTTCCCTTTGGACGACAAAACCATGCAAGTGCTGTATCAAGTATAACTCACGAAAATCTTGTTAATTTTTGTCAACTTTTCAACTTTTTGGCATCCCTGCTTTCAATACAAAAAAAAATCAAGGTATTATCACTTAACTATAATTACTCCCTATGTCCCCCCCCTCTGGATACCATCTTGATAGGATACCGTCTCTGCTTTAAATAAGAAAAATAATTAACTTATTGGCACCCCGGCTTTAAAAAAAAATCAAGGTATTATCATTTAAATATGATGGCTCACTACCCCCCCCCCCCCCGGGATACCACCTTGATAGGATGCCGTTTCTGCTTTAAATTAAAAAAATTAACTTTTTGGGATCCCTGCTTTCAATAAAAAAAAATTCGAGATATTATCATTTAAATGTAATACCTCCCTACCCCCCCCCCCCTCTGGATACCACCTTGATAGGATACCGTCTCAGCTTTCATTAGAAAAATAATTTACTTGATAATTAACTAGGTCACTGTATGGTTCAAACAAACACGCAAAATAAGGTTAAACAGCTTAGTGTTCCTTGAAAAAAAAAATTAAGGGTATGAGTAAAGGGGTACAAAGACAATAACAAAAACGTCGAAATTATTCAGATATACCTCAAATTACTGAAAAACTGAGTCAGATTCACCGCGGCATTCAATAAGATCCAAAGAATCTAATTAAAAGGGAGCACACACAAGTGTCTCTGTTTTGATTTAGGCCAGTAGCCTATGAGAAATCGCAAAATACCCAAGACAATAAATAAGTCCTATTGGGGGGCCCTGGGTCTATCAAAATATTTCAATGGTTTCCCAGGGAATTTGATATCATTTTCTTCTGTCTCGACTTTAAATGAAAAAAATAAATTATCTTCTTGGCATCCCTGCTTTCAATAAAAAAATGAGGTATTATCATTTAAAAATGATAGCCCCCTATCCCCCCCCCTATAGGCAATAATTTACAATTTATTTATGAAGCACATTTTTGGGGTAACTTCCGGTTCAATCTTTAATTCCCCCAACCTTGTACTACATAGCTTAGTCTATAGCTAAATTTTGTCTCAATAGAAGGTTTTTTTTTTTTTTGGGGGGGGGGGGTAAAAATGTTTCAGAAAGAAGATTGTATTTTCTATCAGGGTTCAACAATTGAGTATTAAAAATCAAGAACATCTTATCTAAAAACAGCCAAACAAAATCTGCAAGTTTACAATTCAGCTGTAGGCTGAATCAGATGAAACAATCTGTCGGCAGATGAAACAATCTGTCGGCTGTCAATTTCAAAATCCAACTGAAGGCTGAAGCTGTATAGCAGTGAATGCGTTCTATAATTCTATTCAACTTGAAAATAAAATTCTTGACTACGAATGATGTAAGAAATAGCGATTAGGAAACTGCATTTGAAATGACTTAAACTCATTTCATAAAGACGATTCTTTTTTTGTCAACATGTGAAGAACTGTGTATATTACAATATTTGCAATTGCATATTGGATGTGTCTGGTTTTTATGCAAAGTAACAAAAGAGACGAATATTAACTAACAAGAGAGTAGTGAAGAATTATGGTATGCAAAGTAATATTTGGCAGAGAAAGTCACTGGTGATAAGTCGCTAGGGGTGGCAGCGTGATTGCGTGATTTTCGTGGATTCGGGAACCAGGGTGACACATAGATTTTTAGGAAAATACCCGAAAATTCGGGGATAGTGCCAGCCCTGCTTGGTTTCTAAATAGGCAAATCGAAATACTAAACCACACGAGAAGAAAAAGCTCCGACTTTGCGGTTGACGCAATAAAGAATTGCCGCAAAATTAATTTGAAGTCGACCGAACGCCTCTGCCGGCGGTGGCGCGCCTGCGGCACGCCGGTGGCGGTACGACACTTCGGCGGCGTTCGACCGGGCCTCTCGTTGGCGGTGTTCGGTCGATCCGTCAGCGCGGCGCCGGGGTCTAATCACACCATTGTGAAATAATGAGAATGGCTCGATAAATATATTATCTAATTTTGATTTAGTACTGTCAATCAAAATAAAAGACTACACGAAGATCTGATAAAAGGAAGTTTGTGCAAAGTATTAAGTAAGAATTTTATTGGTAGTGTTTTCCTATAGTTTTGTATATAGTCTAAGGCTAGATCTGGCCCCATTTTTTTGGGGGGGAGGGGGTATTCTAATAGTGACCATTGTGTTTGGGAATTGGGCTGATCAGGGAAGCGAATGGTAACGCTGTTTTGTTATCATAGTATCTATTTCAGAAGAGTCCATAGACCAGAATGTAACCAAATTTCGAATCAACCTGACGGTAAGAAGTTGTTGAAAAAAGTAAACAACCCTATTTTTGTGACAGTGCAGTGGATGAAACTCTGTGTCCTTACATTGCTTCATTTTGGGAGCTTCACTCAGCTTACTTGTATATTCACTTTACGAAATCTTGTTGTATCTTTATTTTTCAGGTTGCATTGTTTTCTCGATATTATAGACAATTATTGAAAAAATAGCAAAAAATGCCTATTTTTGCGACGGCGCCGAGGACGAAACTGTGGCCTTTCATCGCTTCATTTTGAGAGCTCCATTCAGCTTACGGGTATATTCACTTTACGAAATGTGTATTATATTTATTTTTCAGGTTGCTGGCGAGGCTCTGTTGAAAGAAAGACTAGACTTCGAAACACTGGAGAACTCTGGAGTCTTAAAGGCCAAGGGCAGTAGAATTCTATCAGGAAAACACATTAAGCTTCGAACAAAACTCTAGTATGATTTTTTTTTTTTTACCTTGGTTTTTTCCGTTTGTTTTGTTCAGTTTGTATAGTGCTTTACTTTTTTTTATATGATTACTATACCAGCTTGGGATCCAATGGGATAGAAAATCGGTCAAAAGAATGTCAAAACTTACTTTATTCGATAGAGCCAAGCTTAGAATAGGACCGTGTAGAATCATGGATGAGCTGAGTAAAGCTAAACGTTTGACTCAGGAATTAGTAATTGGTAGCCTACTTTTCAGACAAAAGTTTATTGAAGAAGTTTCCAATGCCAGTATTGAGCAAGTGCTGAATCTGCATTCCTTATTTCAAATACACCTTGTGTAAAGCCTTGGAATAAAAGTATATCATCCAAGACCTAAAAATTGCTACCATCTGGTGGTGAGCTCATGGCTTTCTGATCTCTATTGGTCTCTCTGCGTCGGGGTTTCATCTTTTACCTCTGATGTTCGAAATTATGCCATTCGGACATTGTTAACCAGTTTTTCTGCTACCTCTAGTCAATGATATTGGGCCTTCCTGGCTCTGTTGACCCTTTGCTGTCTCTTTTTTCCCATTTGTTTAGTGATTGATGATTACTTATATTCGAAAAACCGATTTTTTTTTTAGAATTGTGATGGGGAAAAATTCCAGATTCTCTAAATGATTCCACAACCACTATTTTTGCAATGAAATAAAGTGGTATCTAAGGTTTTTATTTATTGTACAAACATGTCCAATACTTGACTTTTGACTTAATAAAACAGTTTATGCGAATCCTAAGGATTAATATTCATGTAATAAGTAAGTAATTAATCGGATTAACGACGCTTCTTGGCTACTAATGTCTCTGCGTCGGCCCTGCAAGATGTGTTGCTACAGCAAGGTTTGACCTAATTACCAAGCTAACGCCAACCCACTGCGTCACTACAGGACGGATCAGTATTCATATTTTAGAAACAAATATTTTTTTAATCTTCCCTGTCTTTGTATAGAATTCGCATAAGTTGCGAATTCGGCTTCTTTCTTTCAAATCGTATAGTACCAAGGAGGGTGAGAATCAAATCTGACTGTTCCAATAGGTTAAACAGCAACTTTGTAACCATATATGTTTTAAAAAGTCAGAAAAGTCGAAAATTCGATGTCCAATGAAAAGACCTCCATGATGGCCTTCAGATGAAGTTATGGATCTTTCGTTAGTAGGAACCACAGAACTAGACAAAAAAATATGGGTGATAAATCGGCAAAAATAAGCTAAAAACATAAAGTACCAATCAGCTTAAGAAGGTGCAGCTTCCCTTAGAAGGTGGAGTTGACTTTGGGAACCGACAAATTAATAGTCTTTGTATTTATACCGTCACACTGCGCTGTCAAATTTAACTAGTTAGTTTTGCTTATTTGTTTTCATGGTTCAACTAGGTACCACTGATGAAAACCCTGAAGACTTGTTAGTTTGGAGACGACAAACAAAAAATAATAGAAAATCGCTTCCCTAATTATCAGATTAATGTCCCTTTTCTTAACTTTATTCCCTCACTAAACTTATTGTTCGCCACTAGCCCTTGCTATTGATTAAGTATTTTTTCCCATATCTCTAATCTAAACATAAATTTAATCTCGTCTTTTTTCATGCTAAATTACTCTGTTGTAAAAAGTGATTAATTAAAGTAAGGATAAAAATCCAAATAAACAGCGACTCATCGAGCCAAATGTAACGGTTAAAAGACTACGCTTTTGGCCAGGGTCCAGCTTCAAGCATGAATTCATTGATTTTCGAAATGGCACAAATATGAATTTGGGCAAAGAATGGCTATTGGTTAGAACCTCGAAGAACCCGCCCCAGAGGCAGCGGAGATTTGTATCTTTTTACTATGTTAGAGTCTCTGTTTTGACTTTTATTGATTTAATAATAAGTTTATTACCTTTTACAGTCCCTATAATTTATTATTCTTGCCTGTGTTATAGGTTTCATTAGCTTTTAAAAAGTTCACTAAAAAAGTTAGGTTTCTGGGGCAATGTAGAGTAGCCCCTACATTATTGAGATATATTCTACGAGAGAAGATTGTTTCGATAGTACGGCTCCAAGCTCTGAACCAGCTCCTTGAATGTATAAGAATGTCCTTCGCTAATACCGGAGGGTTTTCTCCTCCACTTCAGTTCTGGAGTGTGGGGATCAGAATCGGCATGAGAATAAAGACGTTTAAGGGAGATTCACAAGAATGATATTTTTTCTCCCAATAGAGACGATTCGTTTGGTTGTAGGGACATAGCCGCACCAGGTGTAGTTTATTTAGATTATTTTACGTTTAAAGTGTACTGAGGGAGCCCTAGTACCATTCTGGTTCATCTCCTGCACCATCTAATACTGGTGGCAACCTCAGTTGCCTCTAATACTCTTGGCAGAGAACCAACGGAACCAGCAGCTCTAATAATCGCCGTTTTCAGGTACACATAGACCTAAGATGGGTCTATGGAGTAAGAAACATTATCCTTTATACTTTAAGATAATTCTATGCTACACAGAACCAATTTATAATTTGGTTTAGTTCTTTTTATCTTTGTTGCTAAGCCTTTTTATTTCATTCTAGCTTTAAGCAACACAAGTTCAACTTATTAAGAGAAGAAACAGAAGGATTTGCCAAACTTATAACAGATGTTTCTGAGAGTGAAAATCATTCAATTCAAGAAAAACTTCAAGCCCTGGGATCCCTTATTGGTATTTATTTATCCTCTTACAATTTTTTTTCAGATTTGGTGACAAGATTTTCATGATTCGCAGTATGGTTCTTTTCTTTGTGTTTGTGTGTTGGTAACCTGTGGACGATCTTTGGTCTGATTACCAGTTTTCATTGTTCGTAAAGTTTTCATTTATCTTTGAGATAATGTGTCGAAGGGGAACAAAGTATGGTTATGGGATCCGTTTTATAGTGCAGCCTTGTACAAAAAAAGGGCCTGCCACTTGGCTATTGACCCCATAGAAAAACTTCTGTGTGGCTTTTGTGAGTGGTAAGGAACAAAGCATGGGGGCATTTAATTCCCCAGCCCCCTCTTGTCTCCTTTTCCTGTGGGATATTTTCTGGTAAAAAGTTTCCAAATTTTCTTTTAATTTTTTTTTTTTTTGGGGGGGGGGGGGTATAAAGGATGAGGATGGTGGGGTTAACTCCCCTCGGCGAAAGAAAATATTTCAATTAAAACTGTGAACTGGTTAAAAATAAATAAAAACAAGTCATGCTCATGAAATTGAAAATTAAGTTAAAGTATAAGAATTGTGCAAGCTGCCTTTACCGACGATAAAACTTAAACATATTCGAATCTCCCCTAGATGTCGGGGAGTGGCCCCAATCCTCCTGTCCTCATGAAACCCTACTATTTATGCAAAAAAGTAAAATTTGCCGTGCTAGAAACAGCATACAATTGATTTTTTCAGGTATTAAAATTAGTATGCATTTCAACGGATTATTTATTAAAGATGTATTGCTTAAATAGTTGTATTTATTTATTTTTTTTTTATCCAGGGGTTCAAAAATTGGAATGGCTGTCATTCCATAGGAAACTGTGATTGCTTTTACTTTTTCTACGTAGCAATAGAAATTACACCGCAACAAAGGACTGTTTTCGGATCAGGACTCTTAATATCCCCAAGATTAAACAAATTATCGCAAATAAAAAAAAATCAAACTGACAGAATTTTTATTAATATAAATCATGGTTGTAAGGTGTAATATGAAGTCTGAGGCACGAGCATACGACATTCGTAGCAGCGCTAAAGCTCAAAAATGTACATCCTAAATGTGAGATTGGTGTCAGGTATAGCAATGTCAAAGTTAGATATCACTTAGATATCAGTCTGATACTGCCCATTGAACCACTGCTTTCTGTGCTACAATTACTTGTGCTTTATAGTTAACAACACATAGTAGGCTATGTTTATTTGGTTATCAAAATTATATGTTTTTAGAAGGATTAATTTTCCCCTCGATTTGCTACTGCTATTTTCAGTCAGCAGAAACAGCAAGGGAATTCGGAACGGTAGCCGTTCTGATTTTAGGGCAATTTCTAAATTTTCTTAGTTTTACTATTGATCTTTAGTTTCACAAGAAAAAATACCTTAACTTAAGAAAAATCAGCATACAACAAGAAACTAAATTACATTGGTAGCTTGTTTAATTGCTAATTAAGTAAAATTATTGAATACAAGATGTCAGGAAGTACAATTGGACTTAGATAAAGATATATTGGGATTATTTACCTTTCTGATTGATCCTCCCTATCTCTTTCTTCTGTCTCCATTCCTTCTCCCCCTTCTTGCTGTCCTTTATCCCTGCCCCTTCTTTTCCCACTTCAACCCACAAGGGATTGCCAACTGCTGAGTTTGTCAATCCCTTGAGTCTTTGCTGTATTTAAACCTCCGTTAATTTTAATATAGCTCAAACCCCCAGATGGCATTGCCTGCTTGACGCCAAAGCCTAGATGTAGATGTTCAGCAATTTCCTTCAGCAATCGCCGGAAAGCAATTCTTTTATTCCGTTTTGTATCATCAATCATGCTTAGTGTTTTTTATGTGTTGTCTCAATCATGCGTATTTTTTTTGTAAGGAATAGCGTAATTTAGTTGAGGCTTTTGCCAATACTATAAAAGCTGTTTTAAATAAATGAATCTTGAATGTTGCAATTTATGCAAATGATCAGAAGACGGAAGATATACGTGAAGCACATGGTTGTTCAACGAAAATATAAGGCAGTATCAACTATTTACTCGAATTGACTCATTTAATGAATAAATATGTTAAATAAACTTAAAAGAAAGAAAGAAAAACAACAAGTCGAGCAAACAGCGTTCTCTACTGGCTGATTGATTTTATTTCCAAAGCATGTTTCAGTTAACTTGCGGCTGAGTGAGCACTTGTTTTTAACTATGGCAGACTGCGTGCAGGTAAGTTCAGTTTAAGCTAAAATGTGGATGAAATTTGATAATTTTTCCACCCAGTGTTTTTTACTTTGTTATATATTAGCTTGCATCTAACAAATGACTTAAGAACCTTTCTTATTTTTAATCATGGCTTCACTTACACGTTTCTTGGGGCCTATTTTGATGAATAGCTAACTTTCACTGGATAAGCAACCCCTTAAGTGCTTAAGTTTTCTCTTTATCGTCACTGCTTTCAATGAAATCTAAAAGGTCTTACAGAAGAAATTAAGCCCAGAATTCGTCCAAGAAATTGGTAATTATTTAATCCATGTAGGAGTGGGCATGGTCTTTGACTTTTTTTTTATATTTTTTTTTCCAGGTTGTTTCAACTTGGACCCAAATCGAGTCTTGGATCTTATTCTGGAAGCGTTTGAAATGCACCCTGAACTTCACAGCACAATTTTTATTCCTCTTATTAACAGTTTCATGCCGGACTCACGTGTATTGAGCGAAATAATGGGTTTCAAATTTAAGTCGTTCCACGAAAGTGATGATGTAGCACCTTCCAGTTTGTTTTTGATAGTTGTGCTTCTGTTGGAGCACAAATTAATAAAACTGGAGGACATATACTCGTGGGTAAGTTTCTTTTCCTAATGTTTAAGGGTAGTCCATCCGCCTTCTAGATGCAGTTTCATCTAATATGCTGTCAGTTGGCTGCATGATCGTACTTCTGGTTGAATGGATTAGAGCTGTTGTAACTGGCTCCAGTATGCTACACAGGGAGCGGTAACCCTGCCTAGAAAACTTTATTGTGGATGTTGCCACAAGTTATTGCAGAATTACTACCATTGTTGCTCAGGATAAGCAGAAGCTCCCTGGTAATTTCTTGTCCTTTGAAGCAAAGCTGTTTGTGAAATTTCGTGTGTGTCTTGCTATCAGCCAAAACTTTACTGCTATCTCAGACTGACATTGTTTCCATCAACGACTGTAGGGAGGGTCTCTTTTAATTTACTGGTTATTTTTAAGGTTTGTGTTGTTTTCACTCTGTCCTGAGCACTCTTATCTGAAATTTTGGCTCTTTATTGCCTTTTTTGCACTGAGGACGGTTGAGAAGAAGTCCGAATCGAAATGTTAGTATTCTATTCTTCTTTTCATCTCTGGTTAGAATTATCCTCGTTTTTTCTTCGTCGTAAAATGTTTTTCACTTTAAGGGGCACATCACGTGCGTCATGGGGAATGTTTTTTTTTTGCTTCTGTAACCTTTTTTTTATGAACAATGGTTTTTTTTTCTTAAAAAAGAGATGAACTCTTTCAGTTGTTAAAATGGGCGCCCATAAGGGGGGGGAGGGCGCTCCCTGGCTGAATGATGTTGCCTTATTTCTATATTTTCGTTCTTAGATTTCTATTATATAGCATTAAAAGTGCCAATTAGACGAGGTTTACCCCCCCTTGGAATTCAGCTTTTGGGCGCCCATGGTTCTTATTATTATTTTATAAACATATATTCGCTTAAAAATAGGCTTATTTATTTTTCTGATGTGATCAAATCTAATAGAATAAGAAATTGTACTGTTTTATATGCTAACTCAAATGTCACGGTTAGAATACTCTGACAGAAAGGCATTAAAATGGCACATAACGAGTTACATGATGGATGCGAGTTTTTTTGTTTTAACATAACTTTTTTCTTAAGAAAGTAAAGAACCCTTTCGATTCTTCATTGATTGCTCTTATTTTGCAAATTTAAAGATAAAAACAATTTTTCTCAAATGAAAGTTAAGATAAAATTTGAAACTAACAGGAATTATTAGAAATTGAACAAAATGGGGTTCCCCAGCTCTTTTCGTTGAAGTTTTACTTTTTCCCCAATTCTTTAGGAACGACTGCTCAAACACAAGGGTAGTTGATGGGAATGAGAATTATCTTTTAAAGCACTGTGAAACTTTAGCGTAAATATCAGGGGGCTGAGGAGGAGGCAGCTCCCTTATATACGGAATAATTTTTATCTCTTAAGTTTTAATGTCTCTCTTTAATTCTATATGAGAAAAAATGTTTTTCTTTATATTAATTTCTATTCGTTTTTCATAGTGTACCCAGGATTACCCTAAATACAAGGAAGGCAACCACCCCTCATACCCGACTCTTTAAAACAAAATTTAAATTTCATCCATTTTAATATACAATTCAACTATGTATCTTGGATTCTTATTTTGATACGATCAACCTTGGGAAGAAAAAATAATAACATGTATCCAAAATCCTTCATTTTGGAAAAAAAAAATGCAGAATTCCACATTTCTGTAGATATAAGCTTAAAACGTCTTCACTGGGGTTCTGTGATATAGTGAATCCAATGCTTTGATTTTCATTAAGATCCCTTGGGCTTTTGATAGTGTTTTCACCTTTTACAAACATCACCCAAGTTTCCCTAGGCTCTTAGCTTTTGATGGACTACATTAGACTCCATGAATGTTACGTATTTGGAATCAGTAGAACAACCCAATTCTTTCGATTTATTAATTGTTATCAAAATTCCGTTTTTAAAAATTTTGGTTACTGTGGCCGTAGTCGCTTTTTTGCCTATAGTTGGTTGCCACGAATTGTTTGCTATGTATCCATTGAAGAAGCTGTTGCTTCATGATTTTACTGGTATTGTACATATTTTTTTTCAGTGCCTATTTAGTCTGTCTAGATTATTTTAACCACAGTTTAAATTTTGCCCAATATTTGGTTTGGTTTTTACTCTCAGATATTTGGGCATATAGTCCTTTTCTTGTGCTCTGCAGTGTTGTCTCTACCTTTCTTAAATATTCCTCTTTGCAGATTTTGACAATCTTGAAAACGACTAAATAAAAATAAGAAATTCAAAGATTTAGAACTCAACAATAAATTCAAATAATCAAAAGGTATACAACATCATGTTTTTCATTTTGTTTTTCAGCTGTCTCCAGATGAAGCTACGTTATCTGAGTATGCTGATGAAGAAATACAGAAAGCCAAAAAAGTACTAGCAAAAATAAACAAGCTATCAATGAAGGAAGGTGAAGAAGCCGAAGAGCCTTTGTTTACGCTTGAAGATACGTTTTACGGATCGAATCAAAAGCTAGGGCTGTTAGAAGCAGCTCTTGTGGTTGGCTCCTGGAGTGTTGCTTGTGCTTTATTGGATAAAGTTTCAACTGACTGGGTGATGTCTTTCAGTCCTATTTGTAACGCGGCAGTGAATTTAGTTCATGCGTCTATTGAACCGATCTATAGGATGTAAGTATATTACAACTTATAACTCTTTTATTCAGTTAATTATTTGTTCTTCTATACTGTCTTCAGAACAGTATCAAATTTGTTTTGATGTTTTGTTTTGTGTATCCTTTTATGAAATGGACCGAGATATACCAAACTGTAAGTCGTAAATGCGCAACCAAATAGAAAAAAATCATCTTGCTTATACTTCCCTGTGTGTCAAGTCTGCAGGAAACCCCAGTGAAATTGGATAGCTTTGGGCCTGAAAATGCACTTTTGAGGGACCAAATGTCCTTCCCTTTTAACGGTCATGCCCTGGGTAACCTCATATTCTAATATTCTACTGTTAAATAAATAAAAGAGATAATACCGTTCCATACTTCCATGCCAAAAATTGTGCTTTAACTGACTGAATAGGTTTATTTTTGTAAATTATTTTTGTAAACCAATCATATTACGTATGTCAGAAAGGAAGGTCAATGAACTCAGCTTTTTTAGTACTTGTTGTATTTAACTTTTGTTGCCAAATTTTGAACCAGTGAAAAGGACGAACAGTTTTGAGTCAAATCATTTTTAAAAGTAAACTTTTTATCTGTAGTTATAAGTAGTAGGCTACATTGATTATTTCTATTTTCCTGATTGCCGAAAATTATATTCAAAACCCTTGTTTTGAGCCTAGATGTCTTTTGTCAACTCAATAGATTTCTAATGGTGTCCTTGATAACGTCCAGTCCTCGTTGAATCATCCATGTTTATGACATACAATGTGAGATATATCATAATGTGTAAAAACATGTGCCCTTTCACATCTTTTTTTGTACAATTCATTTATTTGACATTTCATTTCTTTGCTCAGAGTTTTGTATAACCTTCCTGTGTCTTTTCTTTGTTGGCTTTGAATATACTGTATACAGATAAACATTTGGAGAAGAAAATTAGAGAGGCGTGACAGAATCTCAGTACACCCAATTGTATACATTTTGCTCAAAGGAAATCAAAATAATCTTGGGTTTTTGTATAATTTTTCATGACTGAATGTGAAGTAAAATGAGTTTTTTGGTAAAAGAGACGAGTCAGTTTCAGAAATTTGATGCTTGTACGTGCTCCTTACCATGTTCATGTTCGCTCCATGTCCTTCTTTTTCTTACAGAAAAATGTCCTTATTTTTTTTCTCTTGTCTTGTTTTATCATTACAGATCGTCTAATCTTATCTTATTTTACAATATTGGTAAATGTCTGTAACTCCTAGCCAATTGCTAATCTGAAAACAACTATGCTGTGTTATATAAGAGGTACCTCAAGGGTGTCCGAAGAGACAGCAACGGAACCTTAAGTGTTAGTGGGTTTCGTAATAGCTTATACGTTTTTTTTTTCGTTTTTTTTGCTCTATGTCTATTGGCAAGCGAGTGTTTTTCATTTCATATATTGCATACAGTCAGTATGCTTTATTAAAAAGTAACGAATTTTGTACGTAGCTTGATAATTATACCCTGTTTTGTCTTGAAGGCTGGGGGACAAAGTTGAAACTTCCACGAAAAGTTTTTAGGGAGTGTAAAAGTTTTTAGTGGACTTAGAATTTTGTGTTTAAGGGAAGGGAGTAAAATATTCTTATCCTGTCCTAGCAAAAGAGTATACAACAAGGTGCTTTTTCTTTTTTTCTTGTGCCTCATCTGACAGACGGTTTGGCTTCTCTATTAAAGAAGGGCACAATCTTGGCTGCTTTGAATGGTGAAACTTTTAGCCACGCCATTTTTATGACAATAGTAATTCTTCAGATTTTAGTTGTAACAATAGAAATAAACATTTATCTTCTGGCATTGCCCCCCTCCCCTGCCTCATAGGAAAAAAATCTTCTTATCCATCCCCTTTAAGGATCGGACGTTTGATCACGGGTATAATCAGTGCTTGGGTATTAGAGAACTACTATATTAACGACCATTTTGCTTTCAGTCACTCTGCGTTACCAGAAAGGTTAACGGGGAAGCAGTTTAAGAGACCGTTAGTTTTGTCTCCGCCTCCTGCTACAATATTCGACCAGTTGAAGATATGTGCCTTTCCACTTCTAAAGATGATTGGTCCTTATGGTTTCAAAGACCCAATATTGCTTCAGAAAACTATTCGTTTGTCTAAAGCCATCTTACAGGAGGTAAGATTTCTAGAGTATATACGAATTACTAATAGTAAAAGATAGGAATTAGAGCTCTCCTAGGGGTGTAAGTAGATTATATTTGATAGTGGTACACCGAGTAAGCATGTCTTTTTCTTGTAGGGGAGGGGGATTTTGAGGTGAAAAAGTTTCTGTTTTTAAATGTTTCTTTCAGTACGCTCCCAGTGACTGTCTGTTTGATCACATGAATAATATATATATAACTAAGTTTTTTTTTCTCTCTCAGTACTTTCTTTGATATTTTTTTTTTGTTTTTGATTATCATTGACTCAATGGTAGATTTACGACTGTTAAATGTATGTGACTGCTTTCGCTGATTAAATATATTTCATCGCTTACGGCTACATGGTATCTATCGTCGTAATATTTTAAGTTCGCTTTTTAACTCAGTAGCACTCTTGCATATTCTCTATCCTTCCCTTCCTTTTTTCAAATTTTAAAATTTGCGTCAATCCGCGGTTGCCATTTTAAACATTGTAAATTTTTTCTTGGTTTTCCACTTTTCTTTTTTTTTTCTTTTTTTTGTAACACTAAAAATTTTTTTAAGATCAAATTACAGAGCCAATGAAATCGGCTAAGATTAAGTTTCATCGTAAGTCTAAAAATATTCTCTCTATGCAGATCCTTTTCCCTTGCTATCATAATTTTAAAATGATGAGAAGTTAATTATTTGATTTTTATTTGACGTATATTATTCAGTAATGTTCTTTAGGCCTACTTTAAATCGCTGTTTTTTTTTTCATTTGTTGATGTATTTTTGTAGCTTCAGCTATGCATTTTATTTATTCATAGATTTTTAGGGAAAATAAATAAATAATGCTGCTGTTGTTTTCTAAGAAGCGACAAAGATTTTTTTTTTTCGTGAAAAATTGGGTTACAAAAAACGTAACCGTTAACTCTCCTTACAATACTAACAAAAATAAACATAACCACTTACATTCAAAATAAATCCCAACGCAAATTAGCGTGTTAGGACGAACCAAAAAACACAAATCAACTATTAATAATTTTCCCGGTAAAAAATCTTTTGCTCCCCCCTCCCTATCACATCTACTGAAAATTTAATTAATACGTCTAAAATTAATATATCTGCAGAAAATTCCACATTCATACTCATTACCTTTCCATTTCGCGAAGAACAGGATGTTATGTGGAGTAAGGGCTTTTTCCGAGGATAGTTATTAACTCGAAGATTAACAATGAAGGCAGTGTAATTTTAACCACTATATTCGGAAAAAGTTCTCATTTCACATAGATTCTTGTTACGCGATGCTATGCGATTTTAGTCTCTGGTTTCAAAACAGTGCTCCTTCTGCATAACTTCTTTGTATGCTATATTGCATTACTGAAAAATAGTTGAATGATTAAGACGTAAAGAAGAAGAAAAGATAATGTCTCGTTCAGGTTTGGGTACTCTTGCATAGATATCAAACAACGCATCCCCTCTGTTTTGTCTTGCAGGCAGCATGCCCAATTGGTAACTTAAGAACGAATAAATATGACGAAAATTTTATAACAAAGTAATTTTTCTGGGAATATCTCTTGAATATTTTTCTCCATATTATATGTCAGAAAGCCAACTGAATTCAAATCAACGACATACAATAATAACATTTGTTAAAACAGTTTTTTTTTTCATTTAGGAGCTACCTTCCGGGAGGAAGCACGTGGAGCCGCCTAGCGATACAAACTCAATTTATTACGATGTCCTGGAAATCATTGAAGAGTATATCCTACCCTCTTTAGCTATGTTAGAAAGTCCGTGTGCCTTTTCCGAAGAAATTTGGGGGCTAATGAAGCTTCTACCTTACAATATAAGGTATTATACATCTTTTTTCAATTTATTTTTCTCCACATCGTCCCTTATTTATTATTGCCATTATAATAATATATATGGTGATTTCGTTGCAAAAGTCATAACTGACTTTTTCACACCTATGAAATAATTTCGAGACTAACTGTCTTCGCCAATCCCTAGAATCAGTTGGAGATACCGTGTCGGCAACGACGAGATCCGTACCTGTACAGGCCAGCCAGATATCGCAACCGTTGTACGACAACGTAGATGGCAATACCTTGGACACATCCTCCGCATGCCAGATCACAGACTTCCAAAAATGCTTCTCCACTGGCGACCGGAAGGCACCCGTCGCCGAGGAAGACCAAATAACAGGCTCCGTAGGACGTATGAACGTGACAGAAGAACCTTCCAGACGAGTCTCATCCCAGAGTGGGCAGACATAAACGCAGCGGCTCACATGAGGGAAGATTGGAGGCTACTCACCGACGCCTTGTGTGCCTCTGGTGGCACTGGAGGAATTATGGTTTAAGGATGAGATAATTGCCAAAAACCGTTCGCTAAGTTTCTCTCAGGGGTGGGTCAATAGAGCAGTGTGTGTTCAATCCCACTCTAAACCTTTTAATTCACATTGTCCTGCTGATCCTCTTTCTAAAGCGGCTTAGAAAAGGGTCTTCGGCAATTATCTGAAAGGTGTGGAAAATGTCAGATGCAACCTTTGGGCGTGACAATGAGGATTTGTCTATTTAAAAAAAGGAAGAGAGAGGCCAATACAGACCAGCATTAAAGAACTTCATTCATAGATAAAACTGCCTTTTATTTAATCTTGTGTTTAGTTTAAACCGTATCTTTTAGCTGTGCTTTTTCTAGTTGACTGCGAAACTCTGTAGATCAATCCATACAAATATGTAGATTTCATCCTTTGGGTTTGGTTAAGACTTATAAGACAAACTGTTGATTTGAATAATTTGATTCAAGAACAAAAACGGTGAAATTACCGTTTATATGTGTAGATAATACCAAAACGAGGAACAGAGTTTATCTATTCGTTTGTATTGGGCTCTTAAGATGCAAATACACAGAAGGGAGTTTTTGCTTGTTCGGTTTTGCAATATTAATAGTAGTAGAGTTGTTTATTTGAGACCATTGACAAAAAAAAAACAACAAATAGCAGAATACTAAAAGCTGAGCTTTTGAGGGTAGGCTACTACACCAGGACATGGACAAAAGAGAGACTAGGATAAATACAACGAAATGAAATTAAAAAAAAACTAGTGGGTAAAGCCATATAGCAAGAGAAACTTATACGCAACCAAAGGCATATATAATATTACATTTCACAACTTGGAGCAATAGATAGAGAATTGTTAACAACAAAACCCTTTATAAGCCATGGCTAATACAGAATAATAAACAAAATAAACAAAATACACATAAAAAAAAAACAGAAAAAAAACGTCTAAACTAATAAATACATGAATTAAACAAAATGGTCCTTGTGTGCCATACCTTTAACCATAAACTTTCTCTACTTCTTCATCCCCAGGAAACTTCTAACACTTGATATAAATGCCACCCATTCCTGCCTAACGTACTACCCCGGAAAAATTCCCTCCTTTGGTCCATTTAACTCCTCGCAGGAACCCCAAAATTAGATCGGATTGAATTTTATTGTATTTTTTAAGTAAATTCTCATGAATTTTTTTTTTTTATTTTTTTTAAAAGTAAAATTATGCTATCAGTATCTTATTTCAGTACCTTGTTTTTATGGATCTTATTAAGTGGATTTTGGTTTATCCATCAAAGAACCTGCGCCTTAAAAATATTTAAATTCTAGACATAAAATGTTGGAAGAGACACTGATGATAGACTGTAAATAAATTTAGCATTGCCTGACCCTTCAGTAAGTTTTAAAGAACTGCAATATCTATAACCACACAGGCAGAAGAGAGTTTTCCATACATTATTTGCTAATTTATATTTCTAAAACTTTAGTGTATTTCTTAAATGTTAAAAATATTGCAATTCCTGTCATAAGATCTTGGAAGTAACACTGATGATAGACTGTAAATAAATTTGGTAATGCCTGAGGCTTCTATGGTAGGAGGATTTTTAAACGAACATTGCAGAACATTTTTAATGTCATGAAAAAATTTGCTAACTAATAATTGAAATACTTAAAGAAAGTTGACTGTTTTAAAATTTGATCAGAAAGTTGACTATGTCGAAATTCCGTATCCGAAGAAGAATTGGTTGGTTTTCTTCTTTTAATTTTTCATGTATAAAATGCATATCTGAAAAAAAATGTTTCCCAATAGTTGGGGAAATTTTTTTGCTTTTCTAGCAGCTAAAGATAGTTTTTTTTCATCAACTAGCTCAAAATATCGTTTTTGACAAATAAAAAAAAGAAACATATAAACAAAGACAAGAAAACTGTGTCGAGGGTCTTTCGTCATTGTTTTCTGGCTTAGTTTTTTGTTCTTATCTTTTCCTTGGTTTTTTGTTTCGGTCTCTCTTTGATAACTTAAACTCATTTGGGCTGTAAATCCAAATCTAGGACTTAGAGTTTTACACAGCTATAATAGTTTTTATTGACCCAATGTTTTAAGTTCAAAAGTCAACTTATTTAAGTTGATTTAGGTTGAAGTAAACTTGTTCTTTTTAAATAATCTATTTTGATTAGAGTAATTTTGGAGCTTTTTTCCTTCTATAATTCAATTGAAACTTATCAATCCAGGTTGTCACAAATCGCAATTTCTACTTATTGAGTTTCCTTTCATAATTGCAAACAACATAAAAAAAGAACACCGCTTTCCTGAAAACTTTGTTCTGATGTAACATAAGAATTAACTTACGTAACGAACTTCTATATTTGTATGTTTTTATTATATATATGAGGGAGTTCGCCCCATAGTCAATACCTCACTCTTTACGCTAAAGCTCGAATTTTGTTCGAATCACAATCCCCTGAATCACAAAGGCCGGTTAATTAGAATAGATAGCTCTTTTGAAAGTACTAAAAAAAATAACTTTAGCGTAAAGAGCGAGGCATTGACTAGGGGGCAAACCCCCTCATATACGTAAAAATTTCTGTTCATTTTAAGTTTTAATGTTGCTCCTTACTTTCAGTTGAAAAAAATTTCTTTAATTTCTTCTTTAATTTCTGATCATTTTTTAAATAATGCTGGGAAATCCGGTGCCCCCTTCATAGAAATATCCCTTCCCCAAGGAAACATCCTCCATGGAAAGATCCTCCCCCGTAACCCCCTACTCCGAAAAAAGAAAAAAGAACAAAGAAAATTTCCTATACATGGAAAAAGGAACAAAATAATAAAGATTGATCTGGTTTTGAATGCCCAGATGAGTGAGTTCTTAAAGCAAGATTTTTTGTGAGCTGCCTGACACAGAACTTGGAACTCAGCTCATACCTGGCTCGAACTACAGCTTTAAGAGAATTTGGATCGGCTTCAGTTTGAGCTGTATTCACAAGACTAGGATTGGATACATAGTGGCTTTGAGGCGGCCTAAACCTTTTTATATTTTCAATCTAGCCTGTTTTGTATTGTCTTTTTCAGGTTCGGTCGATATTCCGCTTGGAAGAATAATATTTCACACCCCCTTTTAATCCACCGAAAGGCAGAGCAATTCAAAAAAGTGAAACGTTACGCCAAAATTATCAACAAAGACAATGTCAAATATATGGGAAGAGTTCTTGGAAAATTAAGTCATAGCTCACCTGGACTTCTTTTTGATTATGTAAGTTATCCTTATCATCTGTTTTAAGTTATCCTTATCATCTGTTATAAAATTTTTATTTTGCGTTAAGAATGGATCTCCGCTAATCTTGACGAGGCAAGTACAATGATGCATCGGAATTCTTAGATCCGCTATACTTACTGAGATGTGACCTATTATCTACAGGAATAAAAACAGGTATCGCCAGTTATCTAGGGTCAAAACCTAGTAAAGACGTACTACAACACTTAGTTCTATGTACAGCAGAAGATAGTAAAGACGAGGTGAAAATGGACTTTGGGAAGCTTTGACGGAATTTGTATTTTTTTCTTTTACTTTTTCCTTTCCAAAAAGGAATATCAAATTTAAAGAGTATGGAGAACCGGTGTACCCAGCAAAATTGGAAAAAAAAATTATTAATTTTTTTTTCATACCAAAAAAAATATCGTTATTTCGTTTTTTTTCTTGAAAACCTGAAAAATGTAGGTACTAGGTTTTGACAGAGAACAGCTGGATAGCTTTTTGAGCGGTTATGGATCATAGTCAAAAGTAAAGAGTATGGAAAACTGTTTTTTGTATCCAACAAAATTGAAAAAAATAAGAGCCATCTTAGTTTTAACTAGTTAAATTTTTGATTTCAATTAATAATCGAAGTTTATTTTTCCAATCTAAAGTTTTCTAAAAGTAGATTCACCTACTTTTGTTGATTATAAAATAGCTATGACTAGGCTAATTTGCAAAATGTTGTCGAGTTTAACCTAGATGCATAGAAATACATTGAATATGCCCTTTAGGCAAAATTGTTTCTTCATTTTCGGTCTACTGTTAAGCAAAAGTAGAAATAGAAAAAAAGAAATTTTTTTAGCAATGTGCAAAAAAAGTTTACGACAAGCACCGTATTTCATCTGCTTCTCTGACGCATATTGGATGGACTTTAAAAGTTCCAATGCGCATATACATTGGTGGTATCCTTCTAATGATCCTAACGTATGACTTATGGTTATCTATTTTTTCTCTATTTGTGACATCCGTCAGCATTTTTTAAACAATTACTTATTTTTCGTGTGCCATTTTCACGCATGTCGCTAACGCAGTTGATGCATGTCACCGATACAGTTTGAACATCCTTTCGTGTGAAAACTCTTTTTTTTAACTTAATTTCTGTCAGTTTTTATTTCTTTTTGTTTTCCTTTTCTTCCTTTTTTGATTTCTTTTCTTATTTCTTTTTTATTTCTTCCATTATTTTTGATGGTATGACATCTTGACCCTTTTGGGTCTTTATTGTTGCTTCCTGCACAAATTGGTGAAAAATGACGCTTGACGAGGCAACCCTTTTGAAGGTTATATTGCAGATCTAACCATACATAAGTGAATGGACCCTGAAGGAATCAACTGGTTCAAAGTAGGCTATGAAGTTACTGTCGTTAATAATACTTGTTCCTTATGGAACCTATTTTTAGGGACGAAGTATGCCATGTTGTGGCTGCACTTCCTCAAAAATTTCATGTGAGAGGGAGGGGGGTTATTCCATTGGTTATGCCAGAACTCTTCCTCGAATGTATTTTGACCCTGTTTCGCCCAAAATCGTTGTTCTACAACACCAAAGGGCCGATAATTGTAACTTGCTATGGTAGTATCTCTTTGTTAAGTAAAATGTTACTAAAAAAGGAAATTTTTTATGAATATGGTCTCTATTAATATGCTACGGCCATTAGTCCGACAAGCTCACTTTTTGGGGGAAAATAACAAAATAGTATCTCTCATCGCATCGGTTTTATCAAGAAAATTTGAATTTGGCATTTATGTTATTTGAGGGCTGAAAGTTCTGTTTTCAGGCTCCCAGCCATATTTTACCAAGTGACGTAATTTGCGCTAAGATCATATCCCTATTTGGGCGTTGTGTAAATTTGTGTGCTAACATTTAAGCGTTCTGTCAGGCCCATTCATACCGAGACTCTACTAATACCAAAAAGACTACTTTACCAGACTTAACCATTCATAATGGATAGTTGAAATACTGAAACTAACTATTACCGTAACAACCCTAAGTATTTGTCGTTATCTCAGATCTCATGTACCCCTTGTTTCTCTTGCATCATAAATGTTCTTGGGCCCTGAGGAGCTCCAGTAGCTCCTCAATATTTACCTTCTTTTTTATTCCCCTTTCAATTTATTGTTTTTTGTTTGTAGTTTTTTTCTCTCTGTAGTGGTACAAGGTTTGGGTATTAGCCAATCAAAAAATTATAAATTAAATTAATTATTATTGGCTCGGCCTTTGCTAAGTTCCGATCGATTTAACTTCAGTTTTGGGTCGATCCAGTTCTGGATGCTAGCTAAACATGTATTGTGAATGGATTTGGTTTATCTGACTATTGAAATTAGTTCTAACTAAATCGCGGTATTAGAAAATCTCATTGTGAATAGGCCTTGTGCTATTAATTTTTGATAGGTAACTTCTAACTTAATAGACTTCACGCATATAGTCAGCATAAGGATTAAATTCATTTGATGCATATTTTGTTTACAAACTTAGTTCATTATTATGAACTGTTTTAAAAATTGTCTTAAATGAAGCAGGTATGAAACGAGAAGGGAGTTTGGGCCGGAGCTTAACTCAACTTCTCGTTATTTTAAAATTTTCGATAATTTTCAGACAGTTTGTACACTTTATTTCTCTCGTTGGATTACACCCCCCCCCCTTCCTCCCCCTTTCAAAAAAATTTCTGCACGAGTCTGCATTAAAAATTTGCTATTTTGTCTACTCTTGACTAACATTTGAATTATGGAAGGGAGGGGGGTTCTAGCTTGTAATATTACGGGTTGTAACATTGTGCTACAACATTTATTTATTAAGTCTCACGTAAAATTCTTTGTTTATAGATGGAAATCACTTCTGTGAGTAAAAGAATATACCATATTGTTAGTATTATATTTTTTTCTAAGTTTTAAGCTTATTCTATACTAATTTCTAGGATTATTTGATCATTAGGAAAGTGAATCTTGATCTGATAAGCCTGAGAGCTACTGCACAGCACTTACGCTGTTAGCAAGTAAGGATTGTACACAAAAAATTATTTATGATTTTCCTTGTATTTTTGTTGACAGGCTACTTACTATAAGAAAAATCAGTTCCTGGTAGAATATTTTCTGTAATGAAACTATCATTGCGTATTTAGGATTTATTTCTGGACGTCTGTTTATGGGAACCAGCTCAGTAAAGTAGACTCAGTAAAGTGAGGTTTTTGCTTAAATCCTTAGGGAAACTATGTCGAGGTGGTGATTGAATACGGGAAATATACACTAGATACTGAAACACTACACAGTCGATTTTTTTTTTAAGTGATTTTAACATTTAAGGATACATTTAAGGGGGCAAAGGAAAAAACTTTGAACTTGGTAGTGCAGAGGAGGACGGTTCGTGTATTGCGGACACACGTCGTAACTCTGCGAAGAACGTTGCATTAAAATTGTCATAATACCGTGCAGTTACAATATGCTTGTTGTGTTTTACTTTCTTAAATTTTCTTCGATACATTTTTGTAATTGATAATTACAATTCTTTATGTAATCAATTTTTCTGTTAATGTGTAATCTTAAGTTAATATTTTCCAAATTAATCCATCACCATATTTTTTTTTTTTTTGCTTTTAGTCTATGCTATAGGTCAGAAGCAGGTCTTATTCAGGGAGGGGGTTTGGGGGTTTGAACCCCCCCCCCCTGAATTTTTTTTGACTTGTAAAAACGCATCGAAATAAATACAAACAAATTTTTGATACGTTTTTAAAGTTTTTTGTCACCCCCTCCCCTGAAAAAAATCTTTTTGTAACCCCTCTCCCCTCCCCCGAAAAAATCATGGATACGACCCTGGTCAGAAGATGTGAGGGGAAAACATTGAAGCTCTTTAAAATTATATGTGGATCAACCCCTCCCCCCACCCGAATCACCCCTCTAAATTCACTTTTTTATTATAAAGAACGAAGTGTCATTTTCTAGTTATTCTGGGTGATCGATTCATCTTGACAGTGCTAAATTATGAGAAACCAACCATTTTTTGTGGGACATATTTAGTCGATGGGACCCTGGAAGGCAATTAAAAATCTTATCTAGAAGGACTATGGGTACCTCCGAGATTTCAAATGCGATTCCTTATCAAGTTGGGTGTTCGGGATCTAAATAAAAAATGTTTCTCTAAGCGAAATTTTCAAAAAAAGATCTGATCAACAGCTATAAGAAATATTTTAAAGGCCCAAAAACAAGCATTGCTTGTATAGAGCAACTGTTTTTCCAATGTCCCTAACTTTTAGGATTTAAAAACAAAAAGAAGAGACAAAATATGCTATATTTTTCAATCAGAATCCAAATAATATGAATTGTGTATAGGGTTACTTTTTCATTTAAGAGCCACCCTTGGTGGCCCATCAACGGGGCGTGTTTTGCATTAACATGGTGGTCTAGGTAAGCTTATTTCTAACACATTTCAAGTACTTTCAAAATAGATATTATTTTTCTTGTAGAACACGAATATTTAGCATTTTCTAGCAGCCATCATTTCAAATATTAGAACCGAACCTGCACTCCCATGAAGGGTCGGCTGTAGCTATTTTTTATATGCCATTTTGACTGTCTCCAACGCTTCTTGAAAAGCTATTGAAAAAAAACTGCTGTGATTTAGTGTAGTTTTGGTATCAAAAGTAATGTTCATACACTCTCTCCTAACCATAGATACAGCCTTCATTGTAGGGGATGTGGACTTGTTTTTCCCTTGTTTGTATTTTTTTATAGGTCATTTATCAGGCTCAAGTTTTTGAACTGATCACGCCAGTAGTGGACTCCCTTAAGTTCTTGACAAGCCTTTCTCAGGATATCCTTGTTTATTGTCTGATTGAAGCTCTTGCAGCTGATAAGGATCCTTTTTCTGAGGATGGGAAGTCTATAGGACGGTGGCTCAAAGCTGTGACGGCTATGGTAGCTCAAATATTTGCCAAATATAAATCCATTGAAATTGAGCCAATGCTGCATTTTGTGAAAAATCAACTGAAAGCCAAAAAAAGGTGAGTATAAATATAATTGTTCAAGGTCGAGTCCAAAAGAAGTGAAGACAAAATCAGAAACAAGATTTATTGCTGGTTTTGGGTTTAATCTTCTTGCAGAATAGGGGCGCTAATTTGGGTTGAAAGGAGGGGAAAATTGTACCCTTGCATCATTGCCCCATCTGGATTTTGAAAAATTCTTTTGTTTGGTATATTCGTTTAAAATACCTTTTATGGGCTTTTCATAAAAAAAATGAAAAATAAAAAGAACTGCAAAAATAGTCCTCCTTAGATTGTCAAAACTAAGTCCCGCTCCCCCCCCCTCTCCTCCTACATTTTCATTGATTGGTACCCTGTGATGAAAAAAAATAGTGTTAGCTTATAGACTTGAGTGTACAGGATATTCTTGTGTGGACGAAGTCAAATTAATCTCTATCAGCTGCCAAATTCCTTCGGTATCGGAAGATGCAAAATCAAGTCTCGTAAATCTTCGTTTATTTAGTCACCTGTATCCTTGTATGTATTTAATAAGTTAATAATTTCTAATCGAAAGTCGATGATTTCCTGGCCAAATTCAAAATCTCTCAGATGGAAACTTAGAATTTGAGAAGAAAATTTCAAGTTGAGAGGCGTCAGAAATCAATAGTAACATAAATTCATCGTATTTATATCCAATTGGTCGCTTTTTAGTACTGGGTAAATATTTAGTTGCTCTATTGCCAACATAACCGTCTCAATACTTGAGCTATTCAGGTATTTTTGATTATCTGGTCATTTTTATTTATTATGCATGATTGTTTTAGTGACAAAGGGAAAATGTCGAGCAAATATGCACTGAAACCCAGTGCAGCGCGTCACAAAAGCATAATTGAGCAAATTTTACTATAAACATAAAATTTACCAGCCCCCGTACTACTTACTACTACTACTACTAACAACTCATCGCAGCACCAAGCCGCCTGAGGCCAACACAGCTACGCACGCTCCTCCTCCACCCCAATCTATTCAAAGCCTCCCTTTTTACACCCGCCCACGAAGTTCCCATTTCCTTTAAATCTTTCTTTATGACGTCCTCCCAACCCAGACGGGGACGACCTGCTTTCCGTTTAGCCCTAGATGGTTGGCCGAAAAGAACAATCTTCGGCAATCTGTCATCCTTCATCCGAACAACATGCCCTAACCACCTCAACCTTTCTTTCATTATAGACCTAGAAAGTGGTATTGAACCACATTTTTCGTATAGCCTATTGTTTGAAATACGGTCAGTCAGCCGGGTACCCAGAACAATCCTTAAGCAATTTCTCTGGAAAACATCCAGCAAATCTTCATCCGCTTTTCGGAGCGTCCATGCTTCAGAGCCATATTTGACCACTGTCATCACTGTAGCTTCTAAGATTCTAATCTTGGTTTGCAGACTTATCTTCCTATTCTTCCAGACTTTTTTTAACTGTGAAAAAACACCCTGAGCCTTGGCTATTCTATTTTTAACATCTTCACTGCTCCCACCATCTTTACTAATAATACTACCAAGGTAAGTGAAACTGCCCACCTGATCAATCTTTTCATTACCCAACGTCACCTTTTCATCTTCACTTATTCCTAGCCTTAGTGACTTGGTCTTCCTAACATTAATTTTCAAACCAATACTAGCACCCTGAACTCGCAAAACCTCTAAAACTTCATTCATTTTGCTCACACTTTCATCTAGGATGCTTAAATCATCAGCATAATCCAAGTCCAGGAGACTTTTTCCTCCCCATTTGATTCCGTGGTCTCCCATTGCCTTTCCTGTGCTCCTTAAAACAAAGTCCATCAAAATAATCCATATAAAGGGGGATAGAACACAACCCTGCTTAACTCCTGATTTAATACAAAACCAGTTGCTAACCTCATTTCCTACCTTAACCGCAGCAGTGTTATTCTCGTACATAGCACTAATCACTTTAATGTATTTGTCTGGTATACCATACAAGGATAAAACCTTTACTAAAGCTCCTCTATCAACAGAATCGAACGCTTGCTCATAATCTATAAAACTAAGGACCAAAGGTGTTTGAAAACTTAGGCACTTCTCAATTATTAACCTAAGAGTGAAAATTTGGTCAACACATCCTCTACCTTTTCTAAAACCGCACTGCTCTTCTCTTAAAACTTTGTCTACGGCATCTCTCAGTCTAAAAAGTATCATATTACTAAGCAATTTGCTACCTACAGAGACCAGACTAATGCCTCGATAATTACCACACTCACTTTTATCACCTTTCTTATAAAGTGGCTTAATTAAGGTTTTCCTAAAATCATTAGGTACTTCCCCTTTTTCAAAAATCATATTCATAATCTCCAGTAACTTATTTCTAACCTCAGAGCCACCATATTTAAGAAACTCATTTACTACCCTATCAGCACCTGGAGCCTTATTATTCTTTAATCCTTTTAGTACTGTTTCTAATTCCTCCTCACAAAACAAATCTTCCTTCACATCCAAGGTATCACAAACTTTTTCATTTTCCTCTATATTTTTTCCTGCAACTCTATCTCGGTTAAGCAAATTCTCAAAATGTTCGGCCCATCTCGCTTTAGCTTTTGTCTTATCGCTAATTGCCACCCCATTCCTATCTTTAACTGGGACAAGTCCGGATTGACTACTACCTCTCAATTTGTTAACGTGCCAGTACAATATTTTACTATTATGCCGTCTAGCTGCATCTTCTAAATCCTCGGCAATTTTATCCATGGCCTCCACTTCACACCTCCTTAGTTCATATTTCAATGCTTTCTCCACTTTCTTTACATTTCTTTTGTTTTCATGTGATCTATCACTCAGATAATTCTTGTACAAGTCCTTTCTCCTTTCTATTAAACTTAAAGCTTTTTCACTAATATTCTTAGCTGCAGTTCTAGCTTTCTTCCCTAATACACCTTCAGCAACTTCACAAATTATTTTTCTAAAATTATTCCAACCATCTTCCACATTATCAAATTTTAAGCTCTCAAGTTTAGTATTCAACTGTTCCTGGAAAGTTTCTCTCAAATTCTCATCCTGGAGTCTACTAACATCATAACTTCCCGGGAGGTAATTACCCTTCCGATATTTCAGCTTTAAATTAACCCTTGACACTACTAGATGGTGATCTTTACTTTTAACATCAATAACAGCACTCCTATATACCCTAGTATCTTGTATTGATCCTGCCAGTCTTCGATTTACTATAACATAATCAATAATTTTTGAATTTTTGCGAATGAATTTTGAGATTTTATTAATTCTCCGAGATGGTCCAGCAAAAAGCACATTTTTTAATGTAGCTTTGCCACTCATAATAATATATGAACATATATTTAACAGTATAAAATTTATTATTGTGCATTGGGTTCAATAATACTTACCGGGGTTGGAATGCTGGGTTATAACGTATATTTGTACGTAGTTTTTCTTCTGTAGCTAAAAAGGTTTCTATGTATGGTATTTATGTCAATTTGTTACTTTGACTATTTCGTATCAGAAGAAGAGTTAGAGCATAGGAAGATATGGTAGACTTTTTTGAGGAGAGTTATTGAGTAAGATTCAATCAATAGCAGTGACGGAAATCTAATCGTAGTTTCTAATCTAATCCACGTAGAAATCTAATCCACGCAATGTAGTTACGTTGACCCCATACCATTGCGCTATTGTTACTTACTGTAGTAAGGCATATGACCTGAGAATGACACGATCAAGTCCTGAGTATGCACAAGGATCAAATCTGTTGATAGATTTGGCTGAAATAAAATTATAAAGGAGAACCCAAAATTGTTGATTTAAGTCAATAGATAAAATGATTAGATAAAGCTGTATCTGAAAGCTCTAGGAACAGCGGTATAAAAATGTCTGTCAATCAGGAAGCCTTTTTTGCTCTATATTTAGCATCTGCTCTTAAGAGTGGCGTTCACGCGTATGTCTAGCTGAACTGCTATGCTTAAGCAAGTGGATGGCCACTATGCTATGCCTAAGCAAGGCATGTAAGTTTTCTTGTACTTGCATCTGAATGCTGCTTAAGATAGTCAGGGACCGGCAACCATAGAGATAAAAATAGTCAAGAAACTAGTCTTTATTCTGCTGTATTGGCGTCAAGTGAATTTGTTTTCCGCTGAGCTGTTCTTTTTATTTAAAATCTTTGATAATTTCTAGGAGCGGGCTAAGGCTGAAGATTCAAACAGATTGGACTTGAGAAAGGGTATTTGTCGCTGTTTCAGATAAATCTATAAACAAGAAATATTTGATTTAATCTGCTTTATTAAGGTCAATTTTGCACATGGTCAATTACTTGATAGTTACTTATTTTTGGCCCGTCACGCCAATCTAACTTTCTTAACAATTTCTTTAGTAATAATTGATGTACTTTAAAAAGCTTAAGCATTCTATTTTTAGCGTTTTTCTTCTTGTGCTAAAAGAGATCGTTCAGAAGATGTCTGGTGTTGAGCAAGGAGATGAGATTAGCACGGTTCAATTAGAAGCTATGGCTGGCGGCGAGCTCCTGCGATCTGAGGTAATGTTTGGTTATATCGTAAGTCCGTAGTTTAGTAGACTAGGGACCGTAGTTTAGCACCTCCAGCAATAATCTAGTGAAATAATGATAACAATAATTTTATTGTAAGTACAATGTTAGTAAATTCGAGAATGACGGGGGGGGGAGGTGAAAAAAAGAACGAAGAAGCAAAACATACATGGAAGATGGATAGAAAACTTGAAAGTAAAATATCTGCGGACACTTTCAGCTACTCTACTGTGAGGCAGCCTTTAAAGGCTTCTGTAAAGATGATCCATAAAATTATGTGTATTTTGTCTCTAGAAAACAATTTTCTGTTTTTTTTTTTGGGAAGATTAGAAATCATACATTCATTTCCTAGAGTTGAAAGCCAGGACTGAGTATCACTGGAGATCTTTTTTAAGGTACGTGAATTAATCAGTAACAGTGTCTCCTCCAGATTTCATCTCGTTGAGCACGTCATTTGACTCTTCTGAAAGGAAATTCGACACATATGAAAAAGGTTTTGAGGCATGTGCAAAGCACTTTGGTTGGGAGGGGGAGGAGGTGAGAAAATATCTCAAAACAGAAAAAAATACGTGAAACATATATACAAATAAGAAAAATTAACAAATTATTTAAATTTTAGGAGGTAAAGAAGTTGCCTCTTACGTTGGAAAAAAATTTCGAAAGTAAGGGAATCAGTTCAAGGGAATTAGCCTGGGAAGCCAATGTCTCATAGTTTGATCTACTGGACTATTGATTTTGATCCACTTCAATATAAAATCGTCAAAAGGTGACCAATAAGAATTTTCAGTCCCGATTCACAGACAGTCATAACTTGGTTTGAATTTTAGTGATTAAACCTTCAAGTTATCAACGATTCTAAATTGTAAGTAAAGTTTTGAAACGCATTTTCTTACGCCCAAAATGACGGACTTGAACACAAACCTTTTTTTTTCAGAAATGAAGGAAAACTGAGAAGGCTTCCTTGACTGAAACTATATCAACTGATATTTTACTTTTAGGCCGCTGGATTTTTCAATCAGCAAAGAAATCCAAAGAAAACTGCACAAAGACTTAAAGACGCCCTTGTCGAGTCCAAGTTGATTGTTCCTCTTTGTTCTTTGATAGCACAGCAATTAAAAATTACAGTCTATCGTGAAACACTGCATGCTGAAGCTAAGCTTGTACAAGCTCTTTATGATCAGGTAAGACTTATTTTTGTCTTAGTGAATCTGTTAGTTTTCTTAAGAGGGATGGACACGAATCCTATAAGGTTGTGGGACAAATGGCCCCTCGAAATATCCGATTCTTTCGATTTTATCTATTATTTTCTAGAATTGTCATATTATTAACCATCGTCCGTTGTTCTCTCCAAGATATTGATCCCCTGAAAAGTTCTTATATATGCTCTGCATGAGAGTCAATGCTTGTTCATGTAGAAATCCCCCCCCCTCCCCTTTCTGCTATAGGACTGAAAAGGAATCGAAAATTTCCACTGTCATTTAAAAAATGAAACGTTTAGACTAAAATTACGGATGGGTCAGCCCTGACTAACCCGTCTTATTCTATAATACGTTTTAACGGCGACTGGAAGATGGTATTTATAGTGGGTGCACTGGAATGGCTGACTGGCATCAGACCTGTCTCAGATACTGGCCTGGAAATATAGTAAGTATGCTTCCCACTTCTAAATACCAGTCTCTAAATATTTGTAAAACCATTAAATAAAAGTAGATGTTAGGGTTTTATACATGCACGTATTAAGAGAATTCCCCCCCCCTAAAATGGTTTTACATAACCCCATCTCCCAGGAAAATTGGGACTAGTGTTCACATTCTTGATATATCTAAATATCTCCCCCTTAAGATTATTTTTACCCCTCCCCTCCCTCTTAGAGACTCGTGATGTATCCGCTTATGAAGAATCACGGCTTGATAATGGGGTCTATTGTTGGCAATAGTGGAAATTTGTCATCAGTGGGATGAAAACTCGGATGGATTTGGATTAGACAGACGTCCTAACTAGCTGCCTCGCAATACCATATACAAATTCAGAACGCTTGCTTTGTATTCAGAAGATCATCGGTCCGAATCCTGCTCCTGTAGCAACGTATAGCTATGATCGTTATTATAATTAAAAGCTTATTCATGTATATTTTGTGCTCTGGATCCGGAGATGTTTGATGAAAGTATAACGCTGCGTCTGATTAAAAATACCCTTTGGCGCTCTTAAAAAAGAGTAAAAAACAAATCCTGGTTTTTCACCCAGCTTTTGCGGGCTTTTAAATTGTTTCCCGGCTTTTGAAGAATTTTTCTGTGAAAATATAAGATTGTCAAGTTTCAATCTATAACAACGATACTGTACTTAAAAATTCATAGCACGAGAATAAAGCTGCACTGTGGGAAGAAGAAAAGGAACAAAAATATTACAGAATACAGGATCAAACGCAGGAACAGAATGCAGGAACGAAGGAGCGAAGGAATACAGCAACAAAGACAGATACAAACATAAGACCAAACACTAGAGCAAGCAGCCACCAGCGCGGGATAACCATAAGAACAAGCACTGTAATGATCACAAGAAGAGAAAGAAAAGCAAAAACTACAAAACACAGGAACTAACATTGCAACGAATAACTTAGGAAAGGGCTCATTCGATTGAAAACTGAAAGTTCTAGTGCCCTTTTTAGCTCCCAAAAATATTATTTATGCTAGTTCTCTCTTTACTGTGTTACATATATGCCAGTCAAGTCTTAAATGAAAATAACAGAAACCTGATAAAAAAAAAATTGTATGCTATTAGTGTCTAAATACACCTGCATAATGCTTTGAGTCAAAGAAGTAACAGTAATCAAACAGTATCTACTGCAGGCGGTATAGATGAAAAATAACCGCTGGGCTTTTCGCGCCCCTTCGGGCGAGGTATTTTGAGATAGGGCTTGCCTGTATCTTTTTTCCTTGATTCTACGCAGGTGCGATCGTGAGAACCAACAACGGCAGCAAAAACAGGAACGAATTCAAGATCAGACACAGGAAAAAAACAAGGAGCGCAAGAACAAAGCAACACAGGAGGGAAGAGCACAGGAACAAAAACAGGAAAAGATACAGGAGCAAATTCAGTAATTCCTAGTCAAGAGCGGCCCGCAGTCCACAGTAAAGAAACCAACCATTTCCCTCCCTTTGAACCAGTAGCCATGCCGAACCTGTAATCGGCTATTGTTTCAATACTAAGATAAATAAGAAAAATAGAACATTGCTGTGCTTTAGTGCTATTAGCATTACTCGCTTTATTTATGCAATCTAGGTCCAATTACTTTATAGGAGGAGGAGGAGTTTTTCAGCCCTTTTTCTGATGCTACATAGTGGGAATTAGCAGAAAATGAGCCTTATCTTTCGTATCTCCAACAAGCTTTGAAAATAAGAATTCAATAAATTTAATAATAAGTATTCAGAAGTTTTTTGACCATGTACCCCTGTGGAAAGATTTTTGAAACTAGTTTTGGCTGCATTGGTTTGTGACGCCCAAAATTGTGTTTGACTATGATAAGTTTGTAACTTACAAGGCATGTAAGTTCCTAGGTAGACTCCAAAGTATATTCCTGGTAATTTTTTGTAAAAAGTTGATTTCCTAATAAGCTTTTAGTATTGAAGTAAACCAAAATAATAGCTACCATTCCTGAATTAGCTTCAAATGAGAATTTTCTCTCACTAGACATTTTTTTATAAATTACTTTAAGTATTGATTTCAATCGAACAGAAGTTTGTAACTACGAGAGCAAATCTTTCAGAATGTCGACGAAGTTCTTGAAATGCTTATAAAATATTATAAACGTCGAATTGAAATAGAAACTACACCGCTGTCGAAAATCTCCCTTTTGAATACAAGGGAAATAATAAAAAAAAACAAGTTTTTTTCAGCTAAAAGTAATGAGCAAAATAGAAACCTGAAATGAACATCAATTATTCCCTATATGAGGGGTGCAATACCCTACTCAATCCCTCGTTCTTTGCGGTAAGGTCTTCTAAGTTCTTTAAAAATGCTTCTCATTGAAATTCAACGACCCTTGTGTTTCAGCAGTCTTTCTAAAAAAATTTGACAAAAAGTCAAACTTTAGCATAAAGAGCGAGAGATTGAGGAAGGGGCAGCCCCCCTCACGTAGAGAATAATTTCTGTTCGTTTGAAGTTTTAATATTGCTCTTTAATTTCAGTTGAAAAAAACTTGTTTGTTTTTATGGGGGATAAATAAGCTTTCAAATGGGGATAAATCTAACTAGAAAGTGAAAAAAAGGTACAAAAGTCCAGATATTTCGATCACATATCCAGCGACCGTCTTCAGTAGAAATAATTAAAAAAAAACTTTTTTTTTTTTTTTAGTATTTCTACTGAAGACGGTCACTGGATATGTGATCGAAATATCTGGAGTTTTGTACCTTTTTTTCACTGTCTAAATAAATGGATTTATCCCAATTTGAAAGCTTATTTGTTCGTCATGGAAAGGCAATGTGGTCTAAGAAAACAACATCTAATTAAAGGTGGTACGTCGAAAATACATTTTGGGGGATGGGGACTATGGCATCCTTGAAGGTATAGTTATTGGACCTTTCGACTACGTTGAATCAAATGGCTGTCTCAAAATTGTGTTCGGTTGTCTTTGGGAAAAAAGGGTCGGGGGAGGGGGGCTAGTGGTCCTCCAATCTTTTTGGTCACTTGAAAAAGGCACTAAGACTTTTTATTTCTGTTTGAATGAGCGCTCTCCCGATCTTCTAAGACCATTGGCTCAATACGATCACCTCTGAAAAAATAAATAAAAGATAAACACGCATCCTTGATCTTTCTTCTGGCAAAAGTATAAAATTCCACGTTTTGTAGATAGGAACTTGAAACCTATATAGTAGTGTTCTCTGATATGTTGTAGCTGGTGGTGTGATTTTCATTAAAATCGCTTGACTTTTTGGGGAGTTTTGTCGCACTTTTTCGAAAATCAGACAGATTTTCTCAGGCTCGTAGCTTTTGATGGGAAACATTAAACTTAGTATATTTTATATATTTAGAATCAGCATAAAAATTCAATTCTTTCAATGTATCTATTGTTGTAACAATTACGTTTTGAAACTATTCGTTATTATTGGGCGGAGTCACTCCTTACTTAATGTTCGTTACCTCGAACTGTTTGATGTCGCTGACGTGTCTCCTTTATTTTCAAGTTTTGAAAAAGGACCCTTGTAATTCGTTGTCAAAACATCTTTCAGGAGTCAAAGATTCTCAACCAAATTCCACAAAGGGTATCATATAGGATTATAATTTTGCTTTCGAGAATATAGTCCCATTGTGCCCCTATGGGGGGGGGGGGTTAAATTCTTGTTATCATTAACCCTACCAGGCATTTTGTCATAATCAAACTTTTTGAAAAGTAAAAGTAGCCTAATTGTCCTGGTATGGGCTTTCTAGGTTCCATGCCTGATCTGAACTCTTGAGGGAGGAGGTCCCTCCATTCTTGTCAACATGACATCATCAGAACAAGATGCCATATCATGGTTTGGGTGTTGGCACAAACCTCGTAAAGAGTGACTATGACTTCCTTATAACCGACAATTAAAAAAAAAAAACTTCAAAATAAATTTCTAAATATAAAGGAATATCGTTTGACAGTGATTTAGGAATGTTAATCATTACTCACTTCAAATTTAAAAGTAATATAAACAAGATTTTGTGGGAAGGAGGAACTAGTGTCTTACTTGTGCTCCTTTGGACTAATAGAGCTGATCCTACCTCTCTTTAAGAAATATTACTTAAAGGGGGAGAAGAATAATACATGGAAGCCACATCGCCCTTTAGGCCTACTCAGTGCCCCGAAGAAAGGGCACTTACCGCAAAAAGGCATTACAGCTGCATTGGAAATAGTGAATCGCGATGATTCAAGATAAAGGCTGGCGAAAATATAGCTAAGGATTACTAAGTTGTTAACAACGCACCAAGTCTATCCTTCGCTATAAGGTTCGCTCTTGAACTGTTCGCTATTTATTCGTGATAACTATTTCAACGCTATTGCGGTATTTGCATCATTTCCTAGTTAAACTTTTTTTTATATTACCTTTGTATTCTGAGTTCAGTAAATAATATATTAATTTCTAACATTAGTGTTTCTAATTTACACCTTTCTTTACTGTATTTTACAAAAACGGTTGACAAATTGAAACATATGTCCTTCTGTTTAAATCCCTAAGATATTTCATGTTGCTTCACCAGCAGTTTTGTTAAAATTATTCCATCCTTCCTCTACCTCGTCGAAATTCCAGTTTCATATTCAACTGTTCTTGGAAAGTTCTTCTGAAATCCTCATTCTTGTGTCTATCAACGTCAGAACTACCCAGAAAGTGTGATAGCTACCCTTCTTTAATTTCACCTTTAAACTGACTATAGACTCTACTAGACAGTGGTCTTTAGTTTAAACATTGATAACGCCATCTCTTTATTTAAGTGAAACGTTTTCTCCTTTGACATTTTTTTTCTTATTCAAAACACGTTTTCAAACTTTCGATTATTACGGGCTGTAGTTCGTTCGGTATCTACTAAATTGTAACTACTCCTGCAACCATGATGCTGGCTTAAATTTTTCGGTTCGGAACTGGGGGAGGGCATGAAAAGGGTTTCTCATCTACTGAACTAAATGAATCCTTCGGAGTTTCGAAGTATAAATAACTTGAAATATATGCATGCATATACATCCCTTACAGGAAAAAATATTCGGCTTTTTCTGAGCTGAAACATACTTAAGAGCGAACCACTATATTTGCTACGAACTGGTCATGACGTCATGACATCCCAAAATGCAGTTTTGTGGAAAAAAATTTGTTTTTACATTTATGTATCACTTGAGAATCTTTAAAAGGGTGCTAGAACTATCCATTCCGAATCGAAGTAGCCCTCTCCCAAGTTTCTAAGATATCCTCTTCTATGCGAAGTGGCGGGGAAAAGAAGAATATGTATAAACTATATCGCTTTTTTTATAAAGTTAGGGGGTACTGTCCCAATTTTTCTTATTTTTTAAGGCGTCACCAGCCTCTGCGTGGGTACAAGTTTATTGGGTTTTCTTTGGTGTTAGGTGCATCCAAAAAGAGTTAAGTCCCCTAGCTATTGTAGCTTATCCGGGATAGATGTATGGCATGTTTGCCAGAGCAGGGAAACAGGATAATATTAAAGTCTAGGATAGGTGTAGAAGGTCCATCGTATGATGCTTTCATTTTTCATCATATTAATAGTAAATCAAAATAGTTCAGTCACCATTTATAGAGCCATAATTAGCTCGAATCACCGTTGCTCCAACGAAAATCAGGCTCTATTCATCTCCTTGTTGCAGCATAATCACTCTGACTTTTTCAATTAATGTATATTTCGACGTCAGTTTTTATTAAAAAGTCCCCAATATGTAGGAGTGTCTTTATTACAACTCGATTTTATGTTGTTTTATATAATAACACAGGGTATTACACGATCAGTCTATGTTAATATATAACTAAACCAGAGCGTTAATAGTTAGATGGTGTGTTGATTTCAACTGTACGTACGCAAATACAAATTAATACACCTATGCTCTTGTTGTTGCAAGAAGAATATGCTAAAATATGACTTTGCTGATAGCTGGTCAAGTACTTGCTTGTAATGTCTTGTTTGCTCCGTAAGGTAAGTTTGGCTTGTAATTCTTTTTTTTTTTCAGTGCGTGGACACCTTCACGCAATTCGGAAACTTTCTGGTAACTGTTTTGTCACCTGAAGAATATAAGAATACGATACCGTCTCTAGAAGAACTATGTGAAGAATACGGACTTGATTTAGGCTCTGCCTCTTTCCTATATAGGCCTGTAATATCATACTCAATAAATGTAAGTATTTTGGTTAAATTTAAAAGTAAGTAATGTCAGGCTGTGGGCGAACTTTTTTCCCTTTTTTTTGCGGAGACATTCTGAAAATTTTTGGAAAACTTGCTCGTTTGTAAATCAGCTTAAATGACCTACTCAAAAAGGAAAAAAAAACATATTTCCCGTGAAAGAGAGTAAAGTTCCGCATGAAAAAGATTTTTTCTTCTAGAAAAGGGCATCTTAATCTCATATTCCCCAAGGAAGGGTCATGTATGCAAGATCACATCGAAAGACATGCAAAACCATTGACTCCGTCCTGTTACCAGGATTGAAAGAAAAAATTTAATAATTTCTATGTCGTTAAAGACCCTGTCGATATTTCTTGTGTCATCTGCTGCAAATCGATGAAAAGATCTTTGGAAGAAGTTTCTGTTTATAAAATGATTTATTCACATAAGGTAGAGAACCATTGACATCGACAGATTTTGTAGTTGACCTTGAAAACCTCTCTAGGATGTTCCAGCGCCCTGCTAGTGCAAAAGAGAAATAAAGAAAGCCATGATAAAAGAAATCCATAATTGTTGCAACAATGAAAAAGAAAAAAAATAGAATAAAATAAAGTTACCATTGACCTTGAAACACCTAAGTATTCATCACACATTCAACAATCACTCACAAATGAGTGGCTGTTGTCACACATGAGTAACATGTCTTGTTTTTCCTGCTGAACATCGTTTGATAGTTTCTTTGTTTTCTTTTTCTTTCTTCTAGGATGATCGTAATAAACAGGTCGTCACATAAAATGTCAAGGCTAGCTAAATTTATGTTTAAATGCATTTTTTGGATCTAAAGATATAAAGTGCTACTGACTATTTAAATATCTAGTTTTTGTATTTACGACATATTTGCCAGTCAATGTATTCGTGGAACATGCGGGTCTCATCTTCGTACCTGGTAGTGAAGACTTGTGTCTGGCATACACAGTTTTTAACAAGGTCATTTCTGGTAATGATCTAAAACACTTTAGAAAAGTATATTAAAAAAATACATCATAATTGTTTTCGTTCGACTTACTATGGTAAAAGTCTCTAGGTAGAAAAAAGGCAGTTAAGAAGCGATGTTATATGTAGAAAAAAAGTACAATGCTCAATCGAATAAATAATGTAGATTTGGCCATATAAATTTGAGTATTCATTTTCCTTTTTTGTTCATTTTAACTGTTACAACAGAGTAATTTGATCTCAAATTCTTAGTTTCCAGAAGAGAGTATCATCAACATTGTACTGAGGTAACTATTATCTTACGAAGATATACTTACTTGGATCTGACTAAGGTGTGGCCAGTCTGGGATAAAAATATCGATTTTCCGGATTAATTACTGACATCATCAAATATGACATCATCTTGTATATGAAGATGCGGTTTTTTTTCAAAAATTTTATTTTATTTAATAATATTTTATTTAATCTTTTCTTAATTATAAGAACCACTAGATATAGGAATTTCCTTTCAAAGAAAGCACAAGATATAGCAATTTGCTTTGTCAAAAATTGCATTTTATTTAATAACATTTTATTTAATCTTCTGCTAATTACAACTGGCAATAGACATAACAATTTCTTTTCAAATGGGTCCTTAAACATATCTCTATGATATTTTACCGTCCCACTAGTTACAAGAATAAAAAAAAAGAGATATCACTGTTTCCCATGTGAAAAAGTAGGTTTTCTTGTTTGTCAAAGGAGGGGGAGGGGTAATTCTTCTAATTACGGTTTCTGGCTATGATCATTCCAATGGCACGGTTTTCATTTCAACCCGACACCATTTTTGAGAGATTTCTGGCTATTTTCCAAATTCCTGTAAAAATATTTTCACCGCAATTTTTTATCATTAAGGTTAGTCGAAATGATGTCATTGCTGAATCAGAGACAAATAGTGATTCTTCCTGTTTTGACAGTTGTGTTTGTTTAAGCGTTTTTTTTTTTGTTTTTTTTACTTCTGGTTACCATGTGATAGAACTCGTTCTTTACTTTTTTGGTCCTACGAGGGCAAGCATGATAAGAAGATTAGTCTTATTACTAGAAATTACGTCGAAATTTTTGAAATAGAAAGTTGAAGCAAGAAAATAGCGTAAGATTGTGTGCTCTTTTACCCTGGAGAAGGTTTACCAAAATAAAGAATTATTCATATTAACAAGGGGAGAGGAATAAAAAAATCAGGAATTTATTATAAATGATTGTTTATTCAAAAAGTTTCATTTGAGTATTTTTAAATGCGCTTTCAATTTCTTGTTATTTATACAAATGACAATCATTTGGTGCGAAGCTTGTCGCATGTCAGGCATAGAAAAGAAAAGCAATTGGTAGCGTGTAAAATTTTATCAGAGTTGAAGAAAACTTATATTGCCTCCCCCCAACACAAATTTCGAGTTGCCTATGATCCTCCAACACCCCCACCCCACCACCACAAGACGTGCCTTAGAATGTCAATTCGATCCTCCAGCCCAGAGACAAAAATGTGCATACTTACCGAAACTATAACTTTGCAGATGCTCATTTACGAAGAGAAAAGATCTCCCCCTCCTATAATGGAATTTGTTATCCTTTTGCGCTGGTAAGTTGTCTAATACCTGTTTTTTACCCTCCAAATGTAACTTTACTCAAAAAAGGAACATATTTTCGATTTTTACTTTTTACCGATGGAAAGAGAAGCCTGACGTCATTCTTGATCTCGTGGTTCCTGTATTGGATGGAACTAGCATCTCCACAAGAAAATAAGACTATTAAAGGCAGCATACCAAGAGTGCTTGAGCAATAGGGGAAAAGGGTCTTGGGCTAGTCCAGTAAGATATATTTTAGAAAGTTGTGGATTAGCTAGACAGTGGAATAATAGGAAAGGATTAGGGCTCAAAAAGGAGGGGGTGTGTATCCAGACAGGTAAGAATTATTTTAGAGAACCAGGAAATCTAGAAATAGTATTGTCATATAACAGCGTCCCCGTCTCTCTGTCTGTATGCTAGGATTAAGGAAGCATGGGGGGGGGGACTTTATTTTAAGGCAATGCTTAATAAGGAGGAACTACAATGGATAATGTCAGCAAGGGAAAATTTTTACCATTTGATGACAGCAGAAAGTATCTAGGAAGGGTGAAGTCGAAGATAGGTCCTTGGTTTTGACCAATGTACCGAGGTGGAGAGGATGACACTTCATTTTACGTTTTTTTGCAAGAATTAAATGGCCTGAGGGAGGAAATTTTCCGGTGTTTAGACAAGGGAGGAATGGGTGGATAATATATTAAGTGATAGAAGTTTTATGAAAATTAAGAAGTTGGGAAATTTTGCGGGTACTGGTATGATACATAATCTGTAATCTATCTATAATTTAGTTTGGATTTAAGGGTGTTTCTTTGTGTATAATAGTTATGTTGCTGTATTTTTATATTGACTGTGACCCATGAAGGCTTTTTGTGTTAAATATCGTATCATACTGGGAGTTTTATGCTCCATCTTCTGAACTAGCTGGTCAAATTAGGCGGTATTAGATCTGTGTTGCATTGATATATGCAAATAAACGGGTTTCCTCTAAACGACTTTCACCTACCAATTTGGTAATTCAAGATTATTATATGAGAATTGTTTGGGTCTCCTACCCAAAAAATTGTTAGTTTCACCTACCAATTTCATAATTCAAGCTCATTATAAGAGAATGTTTTGGGTCTTTTTAAACACGCTTACAATTGTTTATAATCTGTAAAGATCATCGATCATGTGAAGATAATTTCGGACTTGGGCTTTTGCTTAAACGATTAGGATTAAAAAGTTTGTGATCTAAATAAATTGCTTACTATTTCTTGTTTCTTTTTACAGGCAACGTGGGAGAGTACTAGGAAAGCAAACAAGAGCTTTCGATCAATGTCTCAGTCTGAAAAAAATGATCTCTATCTATCGATAACTAAAGATATAATGACTCCCGTAAAACAGCAAATTCAAGCCAGACTGCCATCAAAAGTCCTCGATGAATTTAGTCCACAATTTTTAGCCACGTTTTGGACGTTGAGCTACTCTGACTTGTATGTTCCAACAGGAAGCTATTCAAGAGAAATAGAACGGGCGAAAAAAGCCGCTAATGATGTACTCCACTCTTCAGATATGACAGAGGCTAAAAGGAAAAAGGAGAGTGATCGGTTGAATTCTTTGGCAGATAGGCTAGCGGACGAGGAAGTCAAACAAAAGGAACACGTTGAACGTGTTATGGCAAGGCTGAATCACGTAAAACATAATTATTTTATTATTATTTACTTGCAAAAAACTAAAATGTTCCTGAGAGTAACACTGACAGTGACGCATAATATCGATGACATTATATTATATATATGCGGCACTTTTAAATAGTTGTATATATACTGCTCTGTAGTATTTACTTAGCTAGTATTTATTAAGCGAAAAAGCATATTTAATGAGTAATAGAAAAGACATGAGCATCGCCAGGGAATTTCCCAGGATAAGGGGGGGGGGAGGACTACCTGGTGTCGTTTTGCCAGAATTTATATTTAAACTATTTGTATTTTTCTTTTTTATGCATTTTTTTAATGTCTTTTTTTTTACCCGTGGGAGGAAGCACTCCCTTGGCACTCCTCATTAGTAAAGATATCGGAAATGAAACTTGTACGAAATGATTCACGTAGAAAACATTTTTTTACTGTTTTTTTTTATCCTTTTTAAAGTCGAAAACGACCTTATTACCTTAGACCTTTGGAGTTCCCGTAACTCCTAAGGCACCATGGCATCAAGGAGGGGATGCCATTTGTCCCTCAGGTTTGTTGTTGCAATAACGTCATCCTGAATCTTTATTAAGTAAGAAATATAGCTATTTTGAATTTTTAAAATATATAAAGTTGCTGTTGTTGCGGACCATGTGTCGTATATGTTTTTTGAAAGTGAGACACATTAATAATGTTTATCTTTGAGTTTCTGGTTTCAGATAACTTGCAATATATGCCCAAGGTTTCCGAAAAAGACAAAGTGATAGCTTTGTCAAGAGGTCAATTTGATGGCTAAGTGCCTGGTTTGCCCTCCTCCCTCTGTATGTGTGCCTGCATGGAAGGATTACTGCTTACTGCTGAGATTCACGCTTCTGCTTAAAAAGCTTTTGTTAGATAATTTTATGTTGTTGTTTTTTCTGGAGGCGGGAGGGGTGGTTGGATAGACACCATTCAATATTATATGCATCATTGTTATCTGCATCACGATGTCTTATTATGCGCCATCATATATCTATTTGAATATGCAGTTGTACTCACTTTATATTTATTGTTAATTTTCTACTTTAATAATGTTTGCGGTCTCGGCAATAGTGCTGATACACCGTTAGTCCTGGCATTTCTTTAACGTTATAGGTTTCATTTAAAGAAGTTTAAAAACGAATCGGGGGATTCTTCCTTTAGAAATATATTACGTGTCAGCTAGTCGCTAGTGAAAAGCTTCATAGCTACCGTATCAACACACATCTGGATTGGCCAGAGTGTTTGGCACGACCATCCCCAAAGATTCATGCTAGTGGGACAATAAGTCTTTGAAAATAAAATCTACCCTAGAAAGCTGGAAAATGTTAATGAACAGCCGCAACCTTGTAAAGAGCCTATTATAATTGAAAAGTAAAACATGCTTTTTGAGAAAAAAAACTGTCCATTGTGAAAAATTCATTATTTAAAGCTGATTGAGGAAGGGTAATTATTATTTAGGTTTACTCTGATAATAAAGTTTAGTGGGTAAAGGAATTTTTTAAAATAAAAAAAGACCTCAAAAAGGCTAGTTGGGAATAGAGAGTATACCATTGGAATTTCTATGTCCTAAAAGCTTAGCCTGGAAGTTTTCAGCTCCTTCCCTTTGAAAAATCAAGAATATTTTCTTTTAGCCTGTGTATCAGTGATCTGTATTCATTCACTTTTTTTCTCCGGCGCTGGCGAGACGCTGGGTCATCGTAGGGAGCTGTTTAAAGGCTCATTTGAAAGCTAATACTTGTATCTACGGGCTTTTATTTTTTAGGGTTATTTAATATGTATTTGCCATGTTGCTTTTTTCAGTTTTTCTTCTTTTTTTCTTATTTCTTCAGTTAGTCTGTAGAACCCAAGTCCTAAATGCGAAACCCAGAAAAGATCATTGGAAAACATTTTATCTCCCTCTAAAATTTTTAGTTTTGTGTTTGTCACCTGATCATACATATGAGTGAAATGGCTATCGAAAAAAAGAAAAGAAAGCTAAAGGTACCAAGAAGTAAAAGGGTATTATAACCAGACAATCGAAGTTATTGTTCTAATATAGGAAATTGTTGTTGTTTTACTGAGTCTGGTCTTATTTTCCACATAGTGTAATCGCAGTTTTTTTTTTTTTTTTTTTTTTTTTTTTTTTTTTTTTTTTTTTTTTTTTTTTTTTTTTTTTTTTTTTTTTTTTTTTTTTTTTAATGGTATAGCATAGTTAAATATGCCATAAAATATTTGAATATTTTTTCTGCGTACCACAATTATTTGTTTATTATTGTATTTATTTAATCTTTTTTATTTACTTTTTAGGAAAAACAATCTTGGTTTGATTATGGCTCACTGAACAAGTACAAAACCGAGACTGTGGTCAACATTTTAAGTCAATGTGTGATACCACGATCTTTGCTCTCTGAAACTGATGCTGCTTACTGTGCCAAGCTCCTTGAACTAATTCATCAAATGAAAACTCCTAACTTTGCGTCCCTTATTTGCTTTGATAAGTAAGACCTCTTTTAGAACTTTTATATTTTTTTTTGTATCGTCATGCCAAAGGCCAACGGGGTCAACACAGTGTACCGCTATATTAGTGGTATTTTTTTTTATCGATAAATAATATTTTGGGTTTCGTTTTAGGTTGCCAGTATCTGATTCAGTAATGATACCTTCTTAGAGGCAAATATGGCAACGTAGTTTATATAGAGAATGTAATTCTGCAAAATCTCAGGTGCTGATACTTTACAGTGAGATATGCTTTTTGAAATTTATTTGACTTTTATATATAAGAAACTATTGTGATCACAGAGAGAAACTAGACGGGAAATCCAAACAGTTATAATAGTAATAGAGAAAAACGTTGGGAAAATAGTTTACAAAAATCATATAGAAACCAATTGTTATGCTTTTTGAAGGTGCCAAACGAGTTGCATTCTCGACCCAAATCAGTAAGGGTATTCCATATAACTTGACACGTAACTAAAGAACTTAGAAACAATTGAGCATCAAGAAACATATGACTGAATGAAGCTGTGAAAGTGGATTCTTAGGGAAGGAAAAGTTAGATCTTTTGTAGAATACTTAGGTTTATGAATACCGTCATTCGATCAAATATTCAGCTCAAAAAAGAAGTTCTCTTCAAGAAGGATCAGTAAGAAACAGACATGGTCATCTTTTCATCTATTAATAGAGCCTTTGGACGGATAAGTTGGTATTGGAACATTTTCACCCAACATGGATGGTTACCCGGTTTATCCCCCCCCCCCGAAAAAAAAACTGCTTCGACTGGTAAATTAGTCGTCAAAATGCGAAAAAAGTTGTTTCTCCTGAAAACTAAAAACCAATTCTCCAACTCGTAAATTGGACTTGAAAATCCAGGTAGAATAAAACTTTATTTGAGACTGTTAGATAAAGTCCATGTGAGGTATACCCCTTCTTTTTTCATTCTTTTGATACCCCCTCATCAACAAAAGTTATTTTGGTACCTCCCTGTCCCCTCCCCCGAACAAAAATCTTTATAAGTTAAGGTATATTATGTTATGGTAATTATATTTATATCTTATGGTAATTCCAGCACGTCTCAGAGTTTTAGGGGTAATACCGTGACGAAAGGAATAAGTTTCGCTGAGTGAGAAATAATAGAAGGAAATATAAACTTAATTACATTAAGATAAGATAAGATACGATTTATTGCTGAAAAATGGCTATCACAAGCCCAAAAGGGCCGAATTCGCACTTTAGCGTCAAATACAGCGAAAAAAGAATAACAAAAACAAACAATCAAACAACAACAGCAAATTATAAAAGGTTCAATGTCAAATACGTAAAAACGTTAAAAACAAAAACAAAGTACAAAGTAAACTCATAAAATTAAAAGGCCAATTTCGTCAGCAAAAATATAACAACGTCAAACGTCAGCAAACAAAAAAAAACATAAGTTAGCTGGTGACTAACAAACATAAATATAAAACCCCCAAATTTGCAAAATGGGCATTAAATTAATAACTATGAGGTAAGGAGCGAGTGAGGGGGGGGGGCAGCGGAGATTCATTGGTTGAAAATGTCAACTATGTAAGGGTTAAAAGTTCTTCTATATCTTTCCGTGCAAACTCTTATTGGGGCGAGAAGGGGGATTTTTGTTGACACAGAACGCGGGAGGCGGGGTCGAAGGGGTGAATATTGACCGGGGAAAAGGGGAGTTGTTCGAGGGTTAAGAAGGGCATTGTTAGCAAAACGCAAGGTAATTTTTGCTCTCCTTTCCTTAAGGGTGACAAGATTAGCTCTCCTAAGAAGGGAAATATAAGGTACTTTACCCTCATTGAAGATAATTCTTAGGCACCTTTTTTGTACTGCCTCTATTCTGTCCGACAATTCAATGGAAATGCCAGGATGCCAAACAGGACAGGCGTACTCAAGGGTTGGGCGTACAAATGACAAGAAAATCCTCAAACAGTGCGATTTAGGGCATTTAAATTTTTAAGGAGTTTAAGGAGGGAAAATGCGGCATTTGCACGTTTTAAGATGTCATTAATATGACAATCCCATTTTAAGTCGCTTGAGATGGTAACGCCCAGTAATTTCATAGTGGTAACGGACATTTCAGGGGGGATTGGACAGGAGAAAGAAGGAGGAGTTTTAAGGAAATTAATAGTAAGAACAGTTGACTTTAAAGGGTTGACTTTCATATCATCAGTAAGAGCTTGGGCTGATATCGATTCCAAGTTGTACATTGGGTTGCTTTTGGAATTTTTGGAACATGTCTCTAAGACGGTTAGATCATCAATGAATTTCCATCTATCCGGGAAATAAACACCAAGGTTATTTATCATTGTAAGAAATAAAATTGGACCTAAGAGGGTTCCTTGGGGCACACCATTATAAATTGGGAGGGGATCAGAATATACATTCAGGTAGACTTGCGTTCTGTTAGAGAGGAAAGACGCAATTATTCTAATTAAATAAGGGTCAACTTGAAAGTCATTAGATATCTTTTCTAATAGTATATTGTGGTTGATTAAATCAAAAGCTTTTTGCAAGTCAACAGCGATAACATTGAGCCAGGTATTGGGGTTTTCGAGTGTTTTGCATATTGTGTCCATAAGGTGAACAAGATAGTGGGTAGTAGATGTAGAGCGTAGGTTTCCGAATTGTCTTTGGTCAACATTTGGGATTATTTTTACTTTCAACCACTCAGCTAAAAAGCTTTCATATAACTTCGAAAAAACTGGAGTAAGAGTAATGGGACGGACACCATCAAAATCTTGATTTTTACCTTTCTTTTTTACGGGAGTAATAAAACCTAATTTCCAACAATTTGGAAATTTACCAGTAGAGGTAATTTCATTAAAAATTAAGGACAAAGGCTCTGAGAGGTTGTCGGCAAAGGCTTTAATTAGTACAATCGGAATGTCTAATGGACATGTACTACACTTTTTAATGTTCTTAATTTTTGCCTCTACATCCGAGGGCGAAATAACGGGAAAATTGAGAGAGCACAAATCATAAGGAGTGTCAAAAGAAAGGGGAGGGAGGTTCTGAACTATGGAAGAAAGAACCTGTTCAGATCATTGGCTGTAACTGAAGGGTCTTCTTGGAAATGGAAATCTATATTATTATGTGTTTTCCCACAAATTTTCTTTATTCTATTATACCATTGTTTTGGCTTTGTAGAAAATAAATCCTGGACTTTGCATTTGTAATATGAAGAAGCAGATTTACGTATTTCTTTTTTTATATGTTTACGCAGTGAGTTCGCTTCGGATGTTTTACCACTCTTTAGTAGATTCAATTTAATTCTAATTAGTTTTTTCAATTGGCTAGTAATGTATGGTTTGTCATTAGAACATGTTTTTACTTTTTTCACTGGGAAGGAATTTATGTATTTTGTTTTAATCAGATTTTGGAATTCGGAGACTTTAAAATTAATGTCATTTTTTCCTTTGAGGGCCAGCCAGTTTTCATTGGTAATCCAAGATCCAAATGTGTAAAGGTCATCATTGGAAATTGGGCGATAAGAGAACTCAGTAACAGAAAAAGTATGATTAAAGCTATTGAGACGCTTCGTTAATAAACAAAAATGGTAACTTCCTCCTAACGGGGGCAAGGGGACAGGAGGGGCATAGAAAGACTGCAAATTGGTGCAAATCAAATTAAGGGTTGAATTTCCTTTTGTTGTTGGTATTTTTACTATTTGTTTTAAGTTTAGGGAACTACAAAGGGATTTAACTTTAGATCATTAGCATCACCTACTAAGAAAATACCGGCGTTCGGGAATTTGCATAGGACAAAGTCGGCACTACTATGCAGTTGTTGGTAGAATCGCTGTCTTTGTGCAGCGTTTTGATTTGGGGAATTAGTAGGAATGTTATCAGGGCCAGGCGACGAGGACTTCTTCAATCTCGTGACAATGCTAGTAATTTTATATCAGATGATTGTTTTTAGACCATTGACGTAATTACAAGGTAAGACAACACAATAGTTAGCACAAGGTACTTAATATCTTGACTACAGACTTAAAACAAGAAAGTCGGATTGCGACGGAAAAGAATTAGCAGCAGAAGCGGTCCTTTTCCCAATATTTGCAAAATATGAAGTAAGTGCTACCTGAGCATTTAGCTCCCCCTTGATAAGTTTTTTATCGACTACCAGACTTAGAGACTGAAAGGAGGGGCTAAATTTTGAAGGAGGGGCTAATTTGGGATTTGTCCCTTTGACACGCAGAATTACAAATATTGCCGTAGAGTTCGAATCGCTGAAGGTGAATAGCACTCTTAAGGGGCTATCAGACTTGGAAACCTTCGGGAGATTACTACTAAGAATATCTGGTATTATCCTTAAATTTTGAGGAAAGGTCCTCTGAGATTTACGACTAGTAGGCAAAGCAGACCAAATATCAAGAACAGTCTCATTAGTAGACTTAAAAAAAGGTACGAAATGAATGACAAATTTAGAATTACCTCATAAATTTTCTACCAATCTTAACTTAAGAACAGTTAGTTTATCCTGACTAAATCTAGAAGACATTTAATTAAACATACGTAGTCTTCTTTGTAATCATATTGTCAAAGTAGTAGCTAGAGTAGACGAAGAAATAGTCGAAAATGTCACTTACTAAGACATAATTTTGGGTCAAAGTAGTCGTACAGAAGATACTGTCAATAAAAGACGCCTTACTCTCTTATACGAATTGGATATATACAGATTGCAAAGTACCATTGGCGAGCATAGACGAGAATATCTAAAGATGATGAAGATCTCGTACTCATCAAATTCATGTTAAAATTTCCTATTATAATTAACTGACTTGAGCATTTAAGCTTTGTAGCCAGTAATTTGTTAAATATGGGCAGAAATCATGGTTAAGTCACGTCACCTCTTTGTCAATGCTTATGCTTCTGATAGGGAAACACAGCATGATGCTAATCTGGCTTTTGTTTTGAAAACCTTCCTTACCACATCAGAGTTTTAAACATCGATAATACAGTGGGGGAGGATGTGCGTGGTTGTTTAACTTGGTATCTGTAAAAGCAAGGGACATTCTTAATATAAGCATTCGTAATTTTGGTAGCATTAATTTCAATCAGATTCATTTTATTATTGAGAGTGTGCAGGATTTTTGTACCATGCAAATTTGACGAATCAAGAATCACCTCTCGTTAAAATCCCTATTATTCCATCTCTATTCGCATAATTTATTCTTCTTGATTCATGGTTTGGTTGCGTGGGGATTTCTGTGACTGTCCGATTGTTTCAAAGTTTGGCTGGTAACAACTGTAATCACATCATAGAGCTGACTAACAGTGTCCCAGGTTAAATGGCACCTGACAACTATTCCTTACCTTTTATTTTGTTATATTGTCCATTAACTCGAGCTTATGTCTCTCTAGCTCCTCTTCTTCATAAGTCATAATCAATCTTAGAATTTTTATAAGTCAAAGCCAAGTTTTTAGGTGCCGTTAACTGGTGCATTGCCTTCGTTATTGCGTTGTCAGGTGGTCACATTTTCAGGGCGTGGGCACATCCTAGTAGGCAGGAAACATGGGTCCCACTCCTTGGGGTTTATCCCAAGATTTTAGTATTTCACTCCTGAGCTTGTGATTTTGAAGAATGTATGAATATTAAACATTATCCTAGAATGTTGAGTGTATATGTATGTTTTATTTGTTTTTGTTTTTTTTTTATCAAAATGGGGGATTTTTTTGTAAATGAATACGATGAATGGCGGCCTTGGTAGAGATGACTAGCTCTGATTGGAACAATAATTATTTAGAATCTATGGCTCAAAGATTATTTGACATATTTGAATGCATTATACATACAATCAGGGACAGAGGAACGGTATCGCATATGCTTTAGAAACGTTAACAGTTCTGTTATTGCTAAATAAAAACCGGGACCTTCCCTTTGCTTCTTTCTCAGTAGTGATTAGGAAGTTGGCCCACGGCAAGAAAATCTAATTTAAATCTAATACGGATTAAATTTTGTTTTGTCAACTACCAATTACCTCTGAAGAGCTGATGTGGCATTAGTTTCTTTTATAAAAATTCGGTCATGAGAAGCATCATTTTGAACTTTTAAGGAGCTGACAACTTCTTGGTTTGGCTCAAATCAGAGTGAGGCTTTATAGCTTTGTGCAAAATCGATCTAAGTCCTGATTTGGTGTAAAAACACGGGAAAGTCCTGAATCGGGGTTAAGAGAAGCCGAAGGCTCTCCTCTATAGACCCGTCCCCTCTCCCCGTGAAAATTTTAGTAGAAAGGTAGACATGTCGCATCTTATGTGAAGCACCATGAAAGAACTATCATCAGTTTGTAGTATTGAAGATGAAAAGGTACTCTGGGATGAAAAGGTGCTCCTTGAAATTTTGAATTTATAGTTCTCATAGTTTTTTTTTTAAGAAACTGATGCTTTTTTCTTGTATCAGCTCTCAAGTGATTGTTTATTGGCGTTAAAAATAAAATTTTATCTGTTTTATTTTAAAAATAGATTCTACTTGCCGTGGCCAATTTTCTAAATCCACTACTAAGAAAGAAGTTTTGAAGGCATGTGTAATACCAATTTTCTGCCTCATTCCTAAATGATGCGATATACTTTAGCTAAACAGTGTTACTTTTGTATATTTAGGGCCTTTTTTCTGTTTAATTTCCTCACAAGAAGAAAGTGTCTCCTGGGAAACTCAAAAGACTTATTTTGACTCCCCAGTTAAAACATAAAAATGTTTTAATTTTTGATTTTGGTGTTTTATTTTGAGTTACGACTCTTTTTCAGCGGCACAAGTATATTGGAGTGAATTATTCTGCCCAATTCCTCACCGTCAACAGCTACTGGAAAATTTTCGAAAAAATATGAATATTCTTTATTAAATGTAATGAAAAATGTAGTTAGATTTAGTAAAGAACAAGTATTCTTTTAAGCATTATTTGTTCATTTGTACGGTAGTTTCTGATACGAGTGGTTTTTGGAAACAATGACATCGTGCTTGTCTTTGGTATTATTTCCCATGTCTGTTCAACGGCCGTTCTGCCTTATATTGTCTTAATAAGGCAGATTACACTATCACTTATTATAGATCAAGAGTAGTGTTATATTTAGTAGACACTCTTACCTATTGAATGCCTTATTCTGAAATAGGTAGGTACTGAAATTTGGCCTCTAGAAAACATTCTTCAGTCTGAAATATTAAAAAGAAATCGAGCATTTCGATTTAAAAACAAATCATTCAGCAATAGTTGCTGAATGGTACTGCCCTATCTTGAAGGATAATTTTGAAGACAATGCACTTTTTAACAGATAAAGTGCTGAAGGGTGAATAGTCTCTACTTTAATTGTGTAAGGCGTTCGCGCTGCCGGATATATCTTGCAAAATTTGACACCCAAAAAATGACACATCTGAAAAAAGACTAAATTGAAATTGATTAATACGCTCATCATATTTCCGAATCCTGAATTGGTAAAAAGAATAAACTAGTCAAAAGTAGGGGAAAAATAAACGTGGTGATGTATAAAATGGAAGAAAAATTAGGAGAAAAAGGGTGAAAAAGAACTAATTAATAAAAGAAGGAAAATGCGAAAATACTTTCTAATGTGCTCTCCTGAGTATCTGTAATATTTGAAGCTCGAATTTGAAAATTTTATAAAGTTGGCCACTGACACTTTCCTTGTTTTAACGGTTGAATAGAACTATTTCAACGCAGCCGTTGAACCGTTGTGATGCATCTAGTTGCAGCAAAAAAAGGAGGAAATTTGACGGATCGCGCAAAAACGGCTTTTTATGCGTGAAATCGCATCAATGGGAACCCAGGGTTAAGTGTTATTCTTTAAGACGCATCTTCTTTTTAAGACAAAACGTGAGTCATTTCTCCATTTAGTTTTATTTTTTCGTTACTCATTTTACTGATTTAGCCACTTTATATTTTTTTTTCATCTCTACCTAGTCCTCTTTTTTGTTTCCTTTTCTTCAATAATTATTAAAGGCCACCTCACATGCATATCATATCATTTTGAATTGCGTTGGCGCAAAAACCTTTACGTTCGATTTTCAGCTTTGAGTTGAAAGTAAAATGTTTGTTGCAGTAAAAAAAAAAGACAAAGAAACATTTGAAGAAAAAATTGTATTCTTTTTTGCTCTTTAAATTGCCTTGCTCGTTTCTTTTTCATTTTAGTTTTGAAATAATTTATTTTTTTTAATATAAGATTGAAATAAAACTGTCGAGTTTTTTCTTCTTTTTTTCCTGTTATTGTTAAGTGTTTTTTTTTCATAAATTGTAAGCTTAACAATGAGTGTAGTGTTTTTTTTTCAATCATTAACGCTATTATTGTTAGTCTTTTTCGTTTTCTCTTTTATTTTTACGTCAATCATAATCTTAAATACTTGGATTTTTAGCTTAGTTTATCATATTTGGTTGTAAATAATTCTATTTGTTTGTCTCTTTTTCAGTTATTCTGTGATATTACACATACAATCAACTCCTGTAGTGAATACGAATGTCGGAGGTTTGGCCGTTTTCTATTTATGTCTCTGCAAACAGTTATGCGTTGGCACGGGGACAAGGCCGTCTATGAAAGAGAATGTGTGTCATATCCAGGATTTGTAACGAAATTTAGGGCTGGTTCACAGAGTGGCGCTGACTCTTCTAACCATATCGACTTTGAAAACTACAGACATGTTTGCCATAAATGGCACCATAAGATATTTAAGGTACTCAATGTTTCATATTACTTTTAGAATATTTTAGTATTAAAAACTTAGTAGGCGGAACATATGCAAGGTTTTTTTTTTTTTTTTTTTTTTTTTTTTTTTTTTTTTTTTTTTTTTTTTTTTTTTTTGTAGAATGAGAGACTAGATTAGTCATCCAGCAGAATTTGCTTAAATAGTAAAACTTCTTTTAATGTTATGTGCCTGTTTAGTGAGTATATTGGATTTATTAAAATATATGCACTCTTTGTAAGGAAGAAGAGATTGAAAAGGCTGAGTTTCGAAACTTCGAAAAATTGTCAGTTGTCTAAATCATCGCGAATTATTTGGAATATAAGAAACTACGGAAATACTGAAAAAATATTTAGAAAGATTTTTGGAACTGTAGAAGCGACCATTTAATACTCTCCAGTCCTTTTTTCACTCTTCTTTTTTTTAGCAATTATGAAGAATGTAGATGAATTTAGAATTATTCTGTCAAACCTGTTGAAAATACAGCAGAAATTTAGAAGTGAATTAGGACTGAGGCCCCCCTCCCCCCGTCCTCCATACGGGCTTGCTCGTATCTATTCAAGTTAAATAGAATTTATGAGAGTTTTCTCACAGTAATTCAAATGTTTGCCTAGTAGTATGAAGTCAGATATCTATTGTCGATTTCATTGGGACTACTAAAGCTGAAATTTTGTCCGAGGTGCTTAACTGTGGTGGATCCAGATGGGGGCGCTCCCCCTAACATAGTGGTGAATTTGGGGTTGGGTTATATTAGCAATACGACATCAAATGACTTGATACAATGTTGCGCTGAAGAAATTTTATTTACTATAAAGATAAGAATCCACGAAGCTGAAAATAAGAGTGTGATATTTGACGAAACCACAGATGCGTCACATACCTCACAAATTAGTCTTTCTCTGCGCTATGTTTGTGACAGCTGTATAGTAGTAGACTTTGTTGGATTTATGGACCTTCACGAAACGAACTAAAAGAGTATAACTGAACATGAACAAAACATTACAGGTGAAATTTTAGGCATGTCTGTGCTCAAGCTAATGGAAGCCACTCGATGAATCGTTGACAATTGTTTTGACATAAGCTGCGCTGGATGCTGTGTCAACATTTCTGAAATGCAAGTGGCAGCATCAGGGATCTAAAAAGTTGCTAAAAGAAGCAGCTTCTGCGGATGCAAAAATCATTCTCTTAACCTATCGATTTCCGAGTGCAATAAAAGCCAATATGTCAGGAATGCTGTAGGTAGTATTAAAGAAGTTGCAATTTTTTTTAGTGCGTCGGAAAAACGAAATTTATCCTTTAAAATGTTTTAGATCATCATGTACATGGTTGCTGCGACACATGTTGGGTTGAACGTCACGAAAGTATATTGCGATTCAGAGATGATGTTCCTAAAACAATTGAAACACTTAGAATTCCTCCTCATGGCTTTGCAGTTTTTCATTGAATAAAGGAAAGTGCTTGCTGTGCGCAAGTTTAACCTGCGACATTATTATTACTGTTTACTGTTTGAGTGACATAACTGACACAACCCTTGATCTAAACAGATTACTTATGACGTAAATATTAGATTTATTTTCAGCCACAGAAAATATATCCAAAACCCTAAAGCTTTTAAATGAAAAGAGGGAGAAGTATGATGAGGTTTTCGGGATTATAGTTGAAAGTGCAGAGAAAGCTATGGAAGCTATGGACGTGACTGTTCGCATTCCAAGAATGGTAAACCAAAAACTTATCGATCAAACTACCCTCTCACAAGACGACCAAGACATGTTATTTACTAAACGTGCTCCTGCCTCAAAATTTAGGTTCCGCACTTGATCTTCAAAGTTTGAAAACTAAGATTGAGCCAATGTGTCGCAAATTCTCATGCAAAGCTTAACTCACTCACTATAGGGGTCAGAAGTGTAAAGGCTAAAAATTACACATATATTATTAAATATCATATTTTTCTATAGAGGGTGAACAGCTTTTTTTTTATGGTGGGGTGGTTTTTATAAACTATTTTTCGCATCAATATTTTACATTATTTTAATTTCAACAGATTTATTAGAACTTTAACCCTCACCAGATTCTAGATTAAATTTACGACCATTTCCACTACCTACCTACGACGTATAATGTTGAGGTTCCCTTTAAATTGCTGGCATTTCTTTGTTCGCAAGTTTACCGGAGCAACCTATTATGCGCCCCCCTCTAAACAAAATTCTGGATTCGCCCCTGGTGCTTGATATGCTAAAAATCGTAATTTTTGGTAGTTGTAGGTCAAACAGTTAACGCAAGTTCTCTATATATGTTGTGTGAATGGTAGGAAATGGTATCGGTCAGTTTATTATTTTCAGTTGTCGTTTCTAATGTTAAGAAGAGAGTCAGAGGAATTTCTCCAAATAGAAACACAAATAGAACAAGAGAGAAAAGAAACCCCGAAAATAATTTCAACAAAAGAAATTCACCTGAGATTCTTCCTTAATGTAGATTTTAACTGTTACTCTTGAATTTGAATAGTTTCTAAATTTTTGATTAGGCTATTATTTCTTAAATTGCCTGATTTAATAAATGGGATAGGAAGATTGAAATACACCACCAGAAAGAATTGACCTTTATTGCCCTCCCTCAAGTGGCACACTAATTTTTTTGCTAAGATATCCGAAGCACGCTATTGTTTGTGTAAGAATCAAGTAATATACTCAGAAAAGGAACTTCACCAAACAAATTGATAGCTAAGAGTAGTACCCCATTCATACTAAATCTACTATAGATGTTTTCTCGGCCCAACTTCTAAAGTTAGCAAACCTTAAATGCTAGTAATTTGTACTTTTTTTGTCTACATAGATTTTTTTTTACAAGTTCAAGCAAAAAAAGAGCAAAGAACCAGTCCCCCCCCCCCAACGTTCTCAAATCAGCTTTACTCTCTGTTCAGTAACGCTTTCAGGTTTTTTACTGGGTCTTTTCGGAAAAAAAAGATATTTATGGCAAACTGGGCTAACTCCCATTAATTTGGGTAGCTATATTTTATTTCCTCTACCAAATTTTTTCGAAAGTTATTTCATAAAATTTCTTTGTACGGATATAGTTTTACCCAGAAGCTGATAGAAAATGTAGACAACTAGTTTTTTTTTTTTTTTTTTTTTTTTTTTTTTTTTTTTTTTTTTTTGCCTTAATTTGTTGTATTTAGCTGAAAGTGGCTGGGAAGGTTCTGAGTTGTATCAGATTTTAATTTGTTATGACCGTGGTCTCAAAGTCACCTGTTTCCAACTTAATTTCCTTTCCTTAAAACTTTTTCTTTATTTTCAGGCCATTTCACTTGGCATTGAGTCAAACATGTATGTTGCTGTCAGAAATTCACTGATCATTTTGAAAAGTATCCTGGATCAGTTTCCTGTTCAATATCCTTTTTATGTTAATCTGGAGAGAAAGGTTGAAGACCTGAAAAACAGGGAAAAAGGAAAGAGGGATGATTTATTTACCCTGAGTCAAAGTTATCTGGACAACTGAAGCTTAGGAAGCATCTCATGATTCGTGAGGAAGCATTTCACTACAAACCTAAGGTAAAAGCAATGATGCGAAATCAATTTTCCTCCTCATTGCCAGATATTCTTTGTATGTATCTAGAATTGTATATAGAATTTTCCTGATAATCATGCTCTCCCATAAAACCCTCTCTCATCTTCACTAATTTTCATTATCTGAATTTTTTTTGACCCGTTTCGTATCCCAAATGAATGAAGGGGCTATTTTTGTAGGTGTTGCTTGAGGTTTTTTTAAGTTATAGTTTTATTCTAAAAATTATCGGTATCATGGTCGGCGAAAGGCTATTGAGGGCTGTTTTTCCTGATAGTCATGCTCTACTATAAGACCCTCTGTCATCTTCACTAATTTTCGTTATCTGAAATTTTTTTTCCGTCCCGTTTCGTATCTCAAATGAATGAAGGAACTATTTTTGTAGGTCCAGTATTTGTAGGATTCTAAAAGGTAGCGCTTTTCTAAAAATGAGCTTGCTTGAGTTTTTTTTTTTTAAGAATTACAGTTTTATGCTAAAAGTTATCGATATCATGGTCGGTGAAACGCTATTGAGGGCCTTATAAGTGGTGGCTACTAATGGGATTTTCTGCTCCTAAAGCTTTTTTTTTTTTTTTTTTTTTTTTTTTTTTTTTTTTTTTTTTTTTTTTGGGTGAAGTCCTAATTTTTACTACCACTAATTGTTCGCTATAGCACCAAGCCGCCCAAGGCCAATACAACACCCCTCCTTCACCCAAATATATTCAAAGCTTCACTCTTTACTCCCTCAATCCATTTCGGGACACTTTGTGTCCCGAAATGGATTGAGCCTAGAGCCTAGATTCTTTCTATTTGGGCCTAGAGCCTAGATGGATCGCCGAAAAGAACTATCTTTGGCAATCTGGCATCTTTCATTCACAAAACGTGAAATTTTACAAATATTAGAAATATCCCGAGTCCCTTTATTTGAGCTAGCTTTGTAGGTATATCTTGCGTAATCTGTTAAACAATAATTTTTGTTTGTTTTAAATTGCAACTTCACTCCTTACTTCTGTTAGAAAAATGTTGTTGCTGTTTTTTAAATTAATTCTACTAAAAGGAAAACCTATAATGTATTTTGCTTTAAAATGGGTATATATTGGGACAGCCGAACAGGGTAGCCTATTGACTATGTAAAAGATAATTTTATGCAGACTAGTTTATGGCCCTGTATTCAAAATATCTTTTTTGCTGAAGAATAGCTGTTGCATGGTCAGGTCAAAGTTTCTCGTAAAAAAATTTATCAGCGCAAGAATTAGTTTCTGGTTTGATGTCCCATCAAACTTATTGTCACTTATAAGATGACGATTGATCCATGGGCGCCCATAAGCTGAATACCAGGGGGGAGGGGCAAACCTCGTCTAATTGGCACTTTTAATGCTATATAATAGAAATCTCAGAAAAAATAGAAAAATAAGGCAGCATCATTCAGCCAGGGGGGGCGGGAGCCCTCTGCCCCCCCCCTTTCTAATGGGCGCCCATGGATTGATCCGCAAGATAAAGATTTATTTCAAGTATCTTTCAGAAGAGTTTTGATTAGGATGTATATTTAAATGTTTTCTCATAATTCTAGAACATCTAAATCAACATTGAGCTGTATTTTCTCCGTAACGAAAACAATATGAAAAATTAGAATTACTATACTTTGGGCAACGTGAAGCGTTGCAGGAACCTGTGTTTAACTTTGCCAACAAATGTCTTGTGGGTAACACAGTGGGTTTTTTGCCAATTGATTTAAACTCTGCAGTACTCCGCCTATCGACCATTCAAAATGGTAGCCACTTTGTAAGAAGATTCCATTCAGGTTTGACAAAAAATATTTACAGTATAATCTAGGCCCATACACAAAACGTTTCTTTTGAAGAAGTATTTGAATTTTGAAGTATTTGCTAAAATAAGGAGAATCAAATATTTTGTGAAATATGTTCAAATAAATTGACTTCATGTATATACAAATATAAATGGACGTATTTCACCCTGCCATTTTTTTTAATATTTGCCCTCAAATTCAAAATAAGGGGTAATCATGGGGTAATCATGTTACCCCCATTAATTTTAAGAAAACACTGGATTTTGTTATTATAGCTTAAGTGCTTTTTTGTTTTTGCTCCTCATATGTATTGATTGTGTTTCAGGTTGTCCCTAAAGCAGCACCAACTACTGATGTGATTACGAATGGTCATCAGTCTCCTATTACTAAAAAAGGTATTATTTTTATTGTTCGCTTATTCACATGTATTTGTTAAACTGTTTTCTATTTCGTACAAGGCTGCCAAGAAAAATCATTTTGTATCCAAAATACAGGTTATACATAAGCAAGAAGCTTTAATGAAGAAAGCAAGAAATACACCTTCAGTCACTTAATCATATTACCCTTGGTAAGTTTAATTCCATCTGTTCTGACCATCCTGATCTTTACTTTTATGGGATTTATTCATTCTTTAAGAATAAAGATATTAGTGATTTTTGACCCACTGGATCTTTGGGTTTATTCTTTATCATCTTTTTTGGTATTGGAATCGAAAAAAGTGTTTTTTGCCGAAAATTATTTAGAAGCTGACTGGGCTGGACAATAGGCTACTGAAAACGGTGTCAGCGCTTGTCGCCTTGCCACGGTTAGATCCGTTTGTTCTGTTAATATTTTTGTTGATGTTCAATTGTGTTTTATGATTTTCTTCGTCTTTTTTCTTAGTTTTAATCTCCTATTTATCTTTTTTATGTAATTGGGTAATGATAAATGTCGTAATTATTGCTGTTATTTATCGACTTTAAGGAAGAACGAGATAAGTTACTGAGATAAGATCTTTGAACAAGTTATTTTCAAATGAAAGCAAAGAGCGTTGCTGAATCTTAAAAGCAATATATATTATTTTCCTACATATGGGAGAGGGCGAGTGGGGTAGCTGCTCGACAAGCTATCCGCTTTTTATGCTAAATTTAACTAATGCTTTATTGAATTATGCAAAACTACAAGTTTGAAATTACTTATTAATTCTTCTCCTATGCCCCCTCCCCCTTCTTCCCCTTTAGTTCAATTTTTTCACCCCACTGCACCAACAAAATAATCCAATATCAATTTTAGTAGAACTATAACTTTGGACATTCTCATTTGCGACGAGAGAATATCCCCTCCCTTTCCTCTTTAATTCAACTCTTCATCCATCTTCACGGATATCCTAGTCCGATATGGATTTTAGTAGAACTATAACTTTGTACATTCTCATTTACGAAGATAAAAGATCCTCCTCCCCTTTAAATCAATTTTCATCTATCTGCACGGGTAAATTACCCTAATATCAACTTTTATTCTCCACAAATGCGACTGTTCCCAAGAAAAGAATATGTTCTAAATATTCAGTTTTTAACGACGGACAAAAAGCTTTACATCGAGCCCAAACCCACGACCCAGAGAATGGGACTTAATACTCTGCCATCTGAGGTAGCAGGGCTGCCACTTAGTCCCTGAAATCAAGTGATCCCTATTGGTCCCTTAAATTGATAAAGGTCCGTAAGTCCCTTTTCTTGCTTTGGTTTAAAACTCCATATCCTGAATGCTGCCAATACCTGTGAGTATATGGTTCTCAGTACTTTAGTTTCAATTCTGATTCTTGGAACCTGTTTTGGGTTGTCTGAAAAAGACAAAACTTGTTGTTACATAGGCTACAGCATTACTGTCTGGACAGAGCAGACAGAGCATAAGTGACCCCTCCTGCCTCTGGAGGTAATAGGCTAGGAGGCAGCAAGGTTTGGTTTGCTTTGTTAATTACTTAGAAAGCTCTTTTCTGGGTGCCACTTTGTTGCACACAAAGGAAAAAGAAATAAGAGAATGGCTCAAAATACAAAATATGAAGGAGGTGGTGTCAAAACCAGGTTTCTTGTGGGATTTTGAGCTTACATACATTTCTTAAGAGAAATGTGCAACAGGACAACTCATGAAAGAGTGCTGTAGAGCGATTCCGGGAGATCTGCTTTGTTTCTACTGTTCTATCTGCAATACATTGCTTGTCTGTCATAAAGGCTCCTACGCTTTACTGTAAAACGCCAGAACTGCTGAATATAAGAAAATGTTATCATAAAGCTAACGCCGAATCAGCATCATCTCTTGGCAACATCTGCCATCGAGAGCGGTAAACTGGCAAAACTGCCCATGCACCTAGGTGATTATGTAGTGCAGGATGAAACAATTACATGGACTCTGCAGATGATTGTGTCTGACTATTCTGGGAAATCGGCAGATGGAATAGCAGATTTATATGGAAAAATGTTCCAAGATACAGTGATCAAAAACTTTTCCTTCAGGTGAACTAAGTTTGCTTATTTTTTAACCGAACCGCTTTGACCCTATTCCTGGAAGATGACCCTTGATGAAGTCAGCAGAAAGCAGTTGTTGAAGGTGTTAACTTTTCTACATCCCAATGAAGTTTCAAAGCCAGTTTCTACTCACAGTTTATTATGTGTTGCCAGGAAGTTACCTATCACAACGCAAAAAGACATGTTAGTTAACGAGTTGATGCTAGTCCAGTTATCTGGACTTCCATTTGAGCCATGAAGGATCAATTACAAGTGGAACAATGTGATCCAGGAAGGAAAATATCCAAACTTGTCTGAAGTCGTAAAAAATGCTTTGATCATTTCACACTGATCTACCAGCTTTGAGTGGGTTTTCTCCATTTCCGGGCGAGTTCTCAGCAAAGAAAGAGGTTTGATGAATGGGAAAACTTTGAATGCAAAACTGTTTGTGATAGATAGGTTGGGCAGATTTGGAGGACATGTGCAAACGGTTCCTGTCACTGTAGACTTGATAAAACTGGTCAAATCCGCTAGAAAGAGCTATCATTTGTACCTACGGCAGGAAAAAGCCTTGAAATAAAAAACTGGGAAAGAGCAGCAGGATTTGGAGACGAGAGATTGGCTGAGAGAGCAGCAGCTCGCTAAAACCTCTTTGAAAAGACAGACAATACAGACTCTCGAAAAATCTCTCAAAGAAAAAAAAAAGCGTTGGATTTCAGGGAACAGGCTGAAGACGAGTTATTAAAGGAAGCTCATAACCGGCTCAAAAAAGGCTCTGAAAATAAGCACATGGCCAAGATACAGCTAGCGCAGGTTATGATAGATGGGACTCAAAGCTCCAGCAGAGTTTTGAGTCAAAGAAACAGTTACTGACCAGTAGAAGGCAGTGCAAAAAATGGAAACAAATAGGTTGTGTGTTCCAGTCACCATACCCTTATTTCTTTTATCATACTTTTGTATTTGATTTTTTTGTATTCGAAAGTAAAGCTCCTCCCATGGCATGATGATTCTCAGGTGGTCGGTTTCTTAATTATCACTTGGCCTCTGGTCATGGAGAGATGTATGCAAATGATCATTCGCATTTTTTTTTCTTTGTCAAGTGTCATTTGCTGTTGTGTCACTGCTTTTTCTTGCTAAAGCTTTCTGAAAACTGAATTTTGGAGTCCATTTTGCGTCCAGAATAGTCCTTAGAGAGGTCCCTTTTTCGACTAAAAAGAGGTCCCCAAGTCCCTATTTTTCACCACTTGAACCTGTGGCAGCCCTGAGGTAGCATTGTTTGTTAATTGGCTCTATACCTTTGGTGTACTAATATATAGGAAAAACAGGTTTCTCATCAACGGGTTTTCTCAGACTTACCGACATTACAATTTATATAGGCAGATATATCTGACCTCATTTATCTTTATTCGTGATCGATTTCGTGTTCATTTTCTGGGTAAAATCTTGCACAAAATTAGTTCATTTCCAGTTCATAAGTCCCGTTTGAAATTAAATTTGAATTTTGTATCTTTATTTTTTAATTTTTTTTCTTATTTTTATTTATGCATCTGTTTCTTAAAAAAATCTGTTCAAAATTTAGGATTATGCAATAAAGATTCTTTCAAATAAGATTATTAACTATACAAGGTCAAAATAATAATTTACAAACAGCAGTGGAAGTCTAGTACAAAAACATATCATACGATTGATTTCAGAATTGACCTAGAGTATCATAATATTTATATTCTTTTTAGAACAAGAAGCACCAGCGTTAAGTGGAACCAACGGGAAAGAAGTCACTTCAAAGAAGGACGTGTAAGTTTTCTCTATTATCTACTTACTTCACGTTGCACATTGATTTCTCTTCTTTTGGCTTGGTCTAGTTTATATTCTGTTTTTAACACTGATGCCCCGTCTAAGACGGGTTTTACTGTAAAATGTGTATATTTATACCGAAAAAAAGTTGTTGGTGCTGTACGATCCTTGTATGAGGGCCATGGGTGCCCATATGGGTGGGGGGGGGCAGAGGGGGGCTCCAGCCTCCCCAGGCTGAATGATGCTGCCTTATATTTTTATATTTTTGTATTGAGATTTCTATTATACAACATTGGAAGTGCTGATTAGATCAGGGAAGCCCCCTCTAAAATTCAGCTTATGGGCGCCTATGATGAGGGCACAGAAACTAATATAGTAAAAAAGTAAGTGTTTAGAAAAACCGACCAATTTTTTTTTGTTCCCTCCTGCAATATACCAAAGTTCCTAAAACTTTGCCACGATAACTCTCCCCTCCCCCTCTCCTGTAGATTTTGTCTTTTTTATTTACTCAATCTTTAAAGCAAAAACAGCGTGTTAAAAATTCAGAGTTAGATATTTTAAAAGGAAAGATCATTTTGGAGCACCCAAAATTAGAGGCCATTGAAGTAGGTCTTCAATGGCCTACATTTGTAAAATATAACTGAAGATCAATTCGGATTTCTTATACCATAGTTTTGGATTGCTATTATTTTTTTAGTCTGTTGGAAGCAAAGCTTCTTACTCTGCTACTACTACTACTAACGCCTCATTGGATCACCAAGCCAGTTAAAATCAACATATCTGTGCTTGGTCCTCCTCCACTCCAATCTATTCAAGGTTTTACTCTTTACCTTCTCCCATTACTCGCACCCCTCTACAATTTAAACCCTTCCTTATGACCGGTTTCATCCCGTTCGGGGACGATCTGCTTTTAGTTTCGCCCCAGATGTATGGCCAAAAAGAATGATCTTCATCAATATATCATCCGTAAAACGTGCCTTGGCCATTTCATCCTTTCTTTCATTACAGCTCTACAAAGTGGGATAGGGCTGCGTTTTTCATACAGCTTGTTATTTGATATCTGATCAGTCAAACGGGTACCTTCAATTATCCATGGGCAATTCCTCTGGAACATTAACCAATCTTTCTTTGCCTTTTGAAGTTACTCTGCTTCAGAACCATACTTGGCCACTGTCATTACCGTACTGTCCAATATTCCAATCTTGGTTCACAGACTTATCTACCTATTCCTCCAAACTTTCTTCAATTGTGAAAAATATCCTGGGCCTTGGCTATTCTACTTTTTATATCTACACTGTATTCTCTATCATTATTAATGGTACTATCCAATTAAATGAAGCTATTCAATTGATTCTTCTTCTCGTTATCCATCATCGCCTCTTTGTCTTCATGTATTCCTAGGCTAAGTTAACATTACGTCTCCATGGTTTATTAACTATCCATGGTTTCTCTCATTTATTAACTTATTTCAAGTATTTATTTTACCAGAATGTTTAATATCTGTTCTTAGTGTTGTCTTCACGTTTCTGAGGAGAAAAAGTAGAAACGTTTTTTTTTTTTTTAAGAAAAAGGGTTTTATTAAGAGAAATAAAACAAATTAACAACAAACCTGAAGCGTATAAACTTGTATGGGTAAACATTACCCTTTATATAACGAAACATACACACTTACTACCAGCCATCCTTACCCCCCCCCACCAAAAAAAAAAAAATCAAATTTAGGATAACTATTCACGACCTAACTGGATGTCGAAGACACAAAACACAGAATCATTTATTTGCTCGATCTCCTCGTCCCCTTCCTAAAAAAATACAAAATAAAAACATTATAATCAGCCGAGA
>CM051270.1:39763241-39970741 GCA_027921565.1 Artemia sinica
TCGATTTCTTTTATCTGGATAGTTTGAATTGAATAAAAAGGCAAGTGAACTTTCATGTTGTAATACAAGATCATACTTAGTGCTTCCAGAAGAAAAGAGAAGAAAAAATCTTTCTTTTAAATGTTTCATTCTCATGAAAAGGGGCTGAAAAAAATGCTGGGGTATGAAAACATTGTTCAAAGAACAAAATTAGACTTCTGATAAAAAATTCTATGAAGGAATATCATGTAAATACAAAATATCCTAAATACGATCTACGGTTCAAGGGAAGCTAAAACCGACAATATGACTTGTAAACCCAAGATTCAAAACAAGATCAAAGTTCGCTGGACCTGAAGACAAGCAAGAATAATAGAAAATATCTGGCTTTCATAAATGGCTTGTAAATAGTTTGAAGCTAAAGGGCTGAACAGACTTAGCGTCTGTCCAAAAAGATTTTATTTATGCAATTAGGTCTATATATCAGCTTTTTAACGACGTTTTATTTCTCGATTAACTCTCATTTTGAGTGTTTTTCTTTGTTTTGTTTTGTTTTTTTTTTTGCTGAATTTTGACCTTAAGATAAGATTTGTGGAGTTACTAGTGGGCTTAGTAGGCTATTTGATGAATTGACAAAACAAATTGTCTTCCGTCAGTGTCCATGTTTGAGAAATTTAGAATGATTCGTCAATAACACCCTCTATTCTGTAAAGAAAAAAAATCAGCTTATCATTTGTGTGTTTACGCTCTTAAAGCGTACAAAAAGACGTTATGTCTATCTAACCCCTAATGAAAGCTGCAATACTGCATATAACATACACTATAGTTATTCATGCTATAGTCTTTAGTATCTCTACGTGGACTAAAAATTTATTCTTTTTTTAGGTTCGAAGCGTCGTCATGTGTTGAAGGTTAGTAAAAATTCGCTGCAGTTTATCAACTCCTGAATTTCTAATTACATTCGTATCTTCAAAATTCCAGTATTGAACTATAAAATAGTATGTCAAGTATTAATTATCTACTGAAAAGCGATAAAAAGCCAGAAGGCAAAATTTCAAATGTATAACTCGGTGTGACGCATGTGTTCCGAGGATCATCCGCGAAATACACAGAAATTTCGGAAAACGTGAAACCATGAAAAATTATTGTTGGAATTTGTCATTGAAACTTACAGGCAGCATTGTTGTTTCTACGAAACCTACAGAATCATTCGGCGAAGCAATAGGGAACTGATATGATTTGGCTGCAGTTTTCTAAGTCAGAATTTCAATGGTGCTACCTCTGTTATGTAACCCGAAGGAAATTTGAAGATGATCTTGAAAATTTTGGAAAACCTGAAGCCCCGAAAAATCTTCTTCGAATTTTTGAAATAATAATAGACTGCTCTGACTTGGCTGCTGAACTCGGAATCTCAATGGAGCTTCCTAAGTTGTGTAAACCGCAAGAAATCTGCAAACCATCCTGAAAATTTTGGAAAACCTGAAGCCCGGAATTTTTTTTCGCTGAATTTTGTTTTTGAAACTTGCAGTAACATTACTAGTTCTACAGAAAATGCAGTTCCGTAATAGTTCTACGGAACTATTCGTCGAAGTAAGAGTGAACTGATATGATTTGGCTGCAGATCACTAAATCAAAAATCTGAATGGTGCTACGCCGGTAATGTAACTCGTTAGAAATCTGAAGACCATCCTGAAAATTTTAGAAAACCCGAAGCACAGGGAAATTATCTTTGAATTTTGTTGTTGAAACTTGCAGTAACGTTACTAGTTTTGTGAAACTAGCAGAATTATTCCTTGAAGTAATAGTAAACTCCTATGATTTGACTGCAGATGACTTAATCGAATCCCAAAGGTGCTACCTTGGCTGTGTAATGTGCAAGAAACCTTAAGACCACATTGATAATCTTGAAAAACCTGAAGCCCTGAAAAACTTTCTTTTGGATTTCAATTATGAAGCTTAGAGCAACATTGCTAGTTCTACAAAACCTAAAAAATTGTTTGCCGAAGTAATAATAAACTGGAATGATTCTGCTGTAGAAGGCTAAATTGAATCTCTATGGTGCTACATCGGCTATTCAATCTGCAAGAAGCCTGAAAACTATATTGATAGTTTTGGAAAACCTGAAGCACTGAAAAAGTTTTCAGGAATTTCAATGTTGAAACTTGGAGTAACATTACTGGTTCTACAAAACCTACAGAATTATTGTCGAAGTAATAGTAAACTCCTATGATTCTGCTGCAGAAAGCTAAATCGAATCTCAATGGTGCTACCTCAGTTATGTAATCCACCAGAAACCTGAAGACCATATTGGTAATCTTGAAAAACCCTAAGCCCTTAAAAAGTTTCATTGGATTTCAATATTGAAACTAAGAGTAGTATTACTAGTTCTACAAAACCTACAGCATTGTTTGTCGAAGTAATAGTAAACTGCTATGATTCTGCTGCAGAAGGCTAAATTGAATCTAAAGGGTGCTACCTCAGTTATGTAATCCGCAACAAATCTGAAGATCATATTGATAATCTTGAAAAACCTGAAGCCCTGAAAAAGTTTCATTGGATTTCAATATTGAAACTTAGAGTAACATGTACTAGTTCTACAAAACCTGAAAAATGTTTTGTCGAAGTAATAGTAAACTTGGTATGATTTTGCTGCAGAAAGCTAAATCGAATCTCAATGGTGCTACCTCGGTTATGTAATCCACCAGAAACCTGAAGACCATATTGGTAATCTTGAAAAACCCTAAGCCCTGAAAAAGTTTCATTGGATTTCAATATTGAAACTAAGAGTAGTATTACTAGTTCTACAAAACCTACAGCATTGTTTGTCGAAGTAATAGTAAACTGCTATGATTCTGCTGCAGAAGGCTAAATTGAATCTAAAGGGTGCTACCTCAGTTATGTAATCCGCAACAAATCTGAAGATCATATTGATAATCTTGAAAAACCTGAAGCCCTGAAAAAGTTTCATTGGATTTCAATATTGAAACTTAGAGTAGTATTACTAGTTCTACAAAACCTAAAGAATTGTTTGTCGAAGTAATTGTAAACTGCTATGATTCTGCTGCAGAATACTAAATTGAATCTCAATGGTGCTACCTCGGCTATTTAATCTGCAAGAATCCTGAAAACTAAATTGATAGATTTGCAAAACCTGAAAGTTTTGAGAAAGTATTCACGGATTTCAATGTTGAAACTTGGGGTAACATTGCTAGTTCTACAACGCCTACAGAATCATTTGTCGAAGGAATAATAAACTTCTATGATTTTGTTACAAATAATTAAATTAAATCTCAATGGTGCCACCTAGGTTGTGTAATCCGCAAGAAATCTGAAGACCGTGTTGATAATCTTGGAAAACCTGAATCCCCGAAAAATTATCTCTGAATTTCGTTTTTGAAACTTGAATTAACGTTATTAGTTCTAAGGAACCTCTAGAATTATTTGTCGAAGTAAGAGTGAACTCCTAAGATTTGGCAGCAGATCACTTAATCAAAGATCTGGTACTGCCTCGGTTAGTTAATCCGCAAGAAGCCTGAAGACCATATTGGAAATTGTGATCGTTATTCAAACATGCAGTAGCATTAATTGTTCTAGGAAACCTACAGGATTATTTGTTGAAGTAATTGTAAACTGCTATGATTTGGCTGCATATCACTAAATTATAGTATCAACGGTGAAACCTCGATTAATTAACCCATATGAAATCCGAAGAACTTAAAACTTTCCATCAAAATTTCATTTTTGAGCCTTGAAGTAGCAATGTATGTTTGAACTACAGTTCAAATATATAATTCAACGTTATACTGACGTTAAATTATAAAGTTACCGCTAGCATATATTTTAACGCTGGGGTACATTATTGACTAAACCGACTCTGAACTCAGCCAGGCAAATTATTTAGACTAAATTTAATCGTCAATTTGCATGCCATCTCTTCATTTGCCAGCTACTAATAATTCTTAAATATTTATTGATAATTTACAATTATTCCCGACAGTTTATGGAAGAAGTCAGTATTCTTACTCGACTAGATGGATTCGTGATAAGCAGTCTTGGGAAGGATTACATCCTATTAGATTGAATGATTTTTGCATCGATTTTTGGTTGTACCGTTTTTGTTTTTCGCCTGATTTGTTTTTTTTTTCAGACACACCTTATCAGTTAATGCTAACTATTAAGCAATTTTCCTGATTTCATGTTTGGTTAATAGGATTTGGCGTCTTCATTTACTAGCTGTACCATCTACTACGCACATAATATAGTCAAAATATAGATGAATATATGAATAAAGTCGACGTTTTGACCGCCATTCTTTTAGCTGTATTGTAGAAGGACGCCATTGAATTTTTTGAGGAGCTGACAGTTACTCTTTTCCATCTGGAATGTATGTAGCGAAGAATGTCGGTGATTTCATGCACCTTAATTAGAAACTTCTAAATTCAGTGACTGGCCAATACACCCCCACCCTAAGTAGTTCTCTGCGTGGACTCGTAGAGAATCGATTGTAGAGTATGATTGGGTATCTGAAGGAAATAGATGGTAAACTTTATCACATTAGTGGTAACTCTAAAGATTTGAGGCTGAAAGGTATTTGAGAAGAACAGCTGTTTGGTGCGAGGTTGATGCCATAGAGAAGACTTTAGAAGAGTGGTAGTCAATGAGGATATAGAGGTAGTTTCTTGCCACTCCGACAAAATCATAGCCAGTCTAAAGGAAAATATACTTATAAAAGGCTTACAGTCAATGCTCTAAAGAAACTTCAGTTATATTGCTATGACCAAATTCCTTCCAGATAAAAATGCAATCCTAGCCAGAAGTTATATTGTGAGACATGTTTTTACGTGAATTAATATGACTGAGTTTCTTCAAATACAGAGACAATTTTTAGTGTGGAAGGAATATCCTTCATCTCGTTTGATGTGATTGATAGGATTGGACGAAGGACTTGAGTTGCATGTCGTTTAGATGGCGGCTCATTTTTTAAATGAAGAAGCTCGCTCTTAAATCGTGTCTGTCCTGAAGATGCTAACCGGTAAGATTTAATTTAATTAATTATATTAATCACTCGTTTATACATTGTCGTTACGAGTTAAGAAATTGGGATACTACTATTGTAATATTATACACAAACTTAGATAACCAAGATAGATTCTGCTTCTTTTTTTCTTTTCTTTTTTTGTCATTCCTTTTCATAGTATCACTTCTTGAAAATAGGGAATTTCATACTTTAATTCTGTTCCATGGAATATTAAGGAATCATCAAGCACTCTTGAGAATAAATTTGTGACATTGCGACTTGTAAAATTCAAAGAAACAAATTGCCTTAAAATTCTCATTGTTCTTACCCATGATCAACAAGTGTAGTGATGTTGGCTACCATAGTGTAAACATCTGTCTACTTCTTTATTGGTATGCTCTTTTTATATTGGCAGATGTAACGGTTTACGTAAATTCGAAGATAGTCAGTAAACGTTGGTATAAGGTCTTTATTGAATAACGTGAGAGTACACACACAAAGGAAATAAGGTAGAACAAGAACAACTAGCTAAGACGAAAGCGAAAGATGGACTGACTTTAGAAGTGTACCAAGAGTATAACTTTCCTGGAACGGAAGTTCCAGCTATTGGTTGTTCGACCATGCCTGGGAACGAGTCCTTTCCTACGACTAGCCCTAGTCCAGCGAGCCCCCCCCCCCCCTGGACCACTCTCGTTGACACATAAATGGCCAAATCTCAAGAAATGAGACACCCGGAAGAGCCTTCTCGAATTTATGTTCCAAATACTTTACAGATTCTCCCCCCTGTTTTAAGTTAAATTTCCCAAATTCGGCTTATCCCGTTATTATTAAACCCTCAAACTTTAATTGAATTCAAAACGTTCAATACCCTTCCCGAATTTTTCACTTCTCACCTACTAACATTATATAGCATAAACTAGTAAACAATTACATAATATAAACACTACACAATACTTGCATAAGTAAACACTTACATAGTATAAACGAACCACACTAACAACAGTAGTCGGGAACTGGATATTCTAACACTTCATTTTTCTCTGTATACTTTAAAATAGACTTGTTCCCCGTACCCCTGAATTTGATGAGGACAAGGAAAGTTGGGACTATGTATAAACTTCGGATTAGGGCAAGAGGAATGACCGAGAAACGCTAATTAATCCTGAAAATACCAGCGACAAATAAATGAAATTGCATAAACTTATAAATAATGGAATAGGTATGTCAACCATTGTAGTTTGATTGGCTTCCCATGCTGCAATGACGTTAAGATATTATTCCCAATACAATCCTCGGGGTTTTATTGTTGCGGAACGCCTCGGTTTAGACCTATTTGGTTTTGCTCTACTAGCTTGTGTTTCAACAAATGGCAGTACTACTGGGGATATCTCTACATTACTATTAGTGCTACTCTCCTGGACAGTATTACTTGTAGGACTAGCATGTTTCGACAAAATAGTAGATACATTAGTCATGTCAAGGTGAGTATCCCCTGTGTTTACATCCACAAATAATGGGTTGGTGGTATTCGACTCCTGGACTGTTAGTTCCCCGTTTTGGCTTCTTGATTCTAAGCAGGTGGTGCTTGAGTTACCTGTATTTCTTAAACTTTGTTGCTGTGCTACTGGTACATCTATGCATAAAAACATTTCTTTTAAACGCTGACCTAAACGCACAACATCATTTACTGTCTTTTCTGATTCTTTAGTGACTGGTTTATTACTTACATACTCAGAGTACTCTGGATTTTTCGCAAGAAATACGGAGGGGTCTTTGACTGGTTTCATTAGTCTGATGTTTACTGTTCTTCTCGTACCCTTTCCGTCTAATTCCTGCAGTAGGAAAACTTGGTTTGGTTGTATTACTTTTATTATTATATATGGACCGCGAAATTTTAATTTTAACCCTTTGAATGTCATATCCTTAACATAGGTAATGTCTCCCTCTTTCAAACTTAGAATTTTTGTGTTGTTTTTATTATATTGTCCGGCCTGAACTTCTCTTGATTTTCGATTTCCTTGCTACAAACACTATGGAGGTAGAAAAGCTGTTGGACTTGGCTAGCTGCAAACTCTTCGTAACTGTTGAAGTCATTCCGTCGCGGTCGCAGTAACTTTAAATCAAGATAGGAAATGGGTTGTCGACCGAACATAAGTTGGAATGGTTGAAATTTTGTGGTTGATGAAATAGCGCTATTGAGTACCAGCTGAATACTTGGAATATACTCCGACCAATTAGACTCGGATTCGTAACAGTAGGCCTTGCATATGTTTTTGCAAGCCTTTACTCGGTTTTCACATAAACCATTCGAAAATGGGTTATAACCACTAGAAAATCGGTGATCAATCTTGTGCTTAGTACAGAAATCCACCACTCTGTAAACCTCTGTCTACTTCTTTATTTGTATGCCCTTTTTATATTGGCAGATGTAAAGGTTTACGTAAATTCGAAGATAGTCAGTAAACGTTGGTATAAGGTCTTTATTGAATAACGTGAGAGTACGCACACAGAGGAAATAAGGTAGAACAAGAACAACTAGCTAAGACGAAAGCGAAAGATGGACTGACTGTAGAAATGTACCAAGAGTATAACTTTCCTGGAACGGAAGTTCCAGCTATTGGTTGTTCGACCATGCCTGGGAACAAGCCCTTTCCCACGACTAGTCTTAGTCCCGAGAGCCCCCCCTGGACCACTCTCGCTGACACATAAATGGCCAAATCTCAAGAAATGAGACACCCGGAAGAGCCTTCTCGAATTTATGTTCCAAATACTTTACAAAAGACACGGTATTTTGAATTCTATTACATTAATTCACTGATAACATTTATTTATTTTTTTCTATTATTTCTAGACATGAAAGAGGCTTGAGCCACTTGATTTTTGACGATTTTGATAGGTATAAAACTTAATGTTCACGATAAGGCCGTCAAGATTATATAAAAGTTCAGCGATATAATCAGAGTCAAACCCTCAACTAGTCAACGTATCTCTTTTTCTGCTAAAGTAGATAACTGGTGCCTAGTTTTTGTCTTCTTTTTTTACGATAAGCCTACTCATTCTCTCATATTGACATGATCAAGTTATTTTATTCTATAGATACTTTTCACTGCGCTAAGCACCTTTGATTCCCGATTAGCTAATGAAGAAAAATATGGCTTGCGGACGATTTAGTCTGAAAAATTCTCATTATCATCCTTAGATTAGAATAAGACTTTAATCTCTAATCTGTTTCTCGATTACTCCAGGAATGCCCCCTTCCATGGAAATTATTTTCCGGAAATCAAAACACGCGGAAAAAAGCCCCTGGATTATTTCCCGGAACATCTCCACATGAAAAATTTGGCAAAGAGAATGTAAGATAATTAGAAAGAATTTCGTATAGTTATTCTGTCAAATCCCCCCAGTGTAACATTTCCCTGGAATATTCACCCCCCCCCCCAGAAATTTCCCTCCCCAAGGAAGATTATCCCTATAGAAATCCACCCTAAGCACAACCTCCCCCCCCCAGAAAAAATGTCTGTATACTTCGCAATAACAAATGCTATGCGTAAACAATTGGTGAATTTCATAACTTATCACGCCTCTCCTCACGGACTGTGGGGTCATTTTACACCTAAAGACATAAATATTTGATCTTTCAACTATATTGAACAAAATGGTTGTCTATACATTTTTATCACATAATTTTGGTGAAAAAATGGGCGTGGGAGGGGGTCCAGGTGCCCTCCAATCTTTTTGGTCACTCAGAATAGGCATTAGAACTTTTAATTTCTGTTTGAATGCACCCTCTCCCGATCTTCTAGGACCATTATATCGATATAATCACCCCTGGAAAAAAAATAACGCTCATCCGTGATTTGTCTTCTGGCAAAAATAGCAAAATTCCACATTTTTGCAGATAGGAGCTTGAAATTTCTACAGTAAGGTTCTCTGTTACGCTGAATCTGATGGTGTGATTTTCATCAAGATTCCTTTAATTTTAGGGAGTGTTTCCCCTCTATTTAAAAAATCAGGCAACTTTCTCAGGCTCGTAAATTTTGATGGGTGACACTAAACTTGATTAATCTTATGTATTTTGATTTAGCATAGTAAGCTGATCCTTTTGATGTATCTATTGATATTAAAATCCCGTTTTTTTAGAGTTTCGGTTACTATTGAGCATTTCGTGTGGGTAACACTGATGTGTCTCTTTTTTCCTCTTTTTTTCCTCCATGGATGATTAAATCAAACCAGTGGTTGTTGAAGAATATCAGGAGAGGGCCCAGTTGAATGTAAATGACAAACTAGAATTTCACAGTCATAGGGTATATCTCAGTTATTCTTTTTCTAAATTATAAGTCAGATTGTCACGAAAAAACAAACTGCAGAGATATGTTGGATTCTCTGGTTTTTTTGGGGGGGCGGGGGGTGGTTTAGTAGGCATGGATTGAAAGGACTTGGAACAGTTGTCTGGATTAATTGTTATTTTTTACGAAAGATGAGCAAAACTAACTTAAAATTTGAAGGAAAAAGGCATGAAGATTACACAATTATCAGGATTTTTTCATAGTTTTTGATAGTAGGCTAAACCTTTTTCCAAAAAAGGAAAATACCGAGATTTTGTTATTACTTTAACAAATGCCTTGCTATCGCTGTTTTATTTTTCAAAAAATATGAATGAAAGCAGAAACTAGGGGTCAATAAACTTGTTTTACTCTTGAATGGTATTTCTCACTGACGCAACCGTTTATTCAAGCTTAAATCTCTTTAAGGATGAATACACATCCTGCTCCTGTGATTATTTTTCTGAAATATTGCCTGATATTTTCACTTTTGTAATCAAGAAAAGAGAATAGTGTTTAATTTACAAGCTGAAATTCAATCTTTCCGGAAGCACTCATACCGTTGTGTTGAAACTAAATGACATATTTTGCATGCTGTCTTAAGAATAATTTTTTGTGGTTTAGGCACTGTAGATAAATTTAAATTTATATAGTGGGTTTAGGGATCCCATTTGAAGAGGAATAATTATATAGGATCCAGAAAAGAGCAGTCATGACTGAGGCACTTTATGCTTTCAGGGTAAACAATTGCTCTCCAGATAAACTTTTTTTTCTTTTTTAAAGAAAGTGATAGACTCAGGCCAGGTAAATAGAACTTGGATACATGGAAGAATTTTGCAATCCTCCTAAATCTTTCCCCATCTTTAATACTTCTGAGAAGATGCAAATAATTGTCTGCAAAAATTATATGTAGCCTACAGAAAATTTCTAAAGTTAGGTTAAAAATAGTAGATTTGAATACAATTATGTTACTGAAAAATTCTCAAACCATGACAAAGAGTTCATGAACTTCTCCTTTTTTCAAGATTTGTTCTCTATTCATGTCCACAGCATCTTTTTTCATCTCTTGTTCCAGTAATTAGCCAAGATAATCAATTAAGGAAAGCTTCATCGTTCCTCATGACGGAACAATAATGGCACATTGAGATTTCACCGCCCTAAAAAAAAAAACTTGGTTGTTTCAGTTTTGATTTAGATGAATAATGGTACCATCTGCTTTTACCAAAATATTATGTAGAAATTTTTACTTTAATCAGTTCATTTAATCACCCGTATCTGCGTCAAACAAGGTTCCTTTCGAACAATCTAAATTCATGCTATTTTCCTTCTTTTTACAAATGAATTTGACGATTATCTCTTTTTCCAAGATATGGTTATAAAACTTTAATTGTGCTTGAGATGTACAGTATAAGACATTCAGTCTGGCGGATGATGAGATTTTTTTTGTGTTCTTCTTCTTCTCTGTTTTACCTCTTCGTTGTTTTTTCCCGATGACAGGTTTATTTCAGAATGGATAAATTTCTACGAAATGAATCTAGTGTCTGTGACAAAATATAACCAAAGTTCATGGGCTTTAGATCCGCATGGATATGTAAATACTAATATTAGTTGATTATGCAGCCTGTTAGTTTTACATAAATATGCATAACTAATGGCTTAAGCCAGAGGATCTCAAATTGTGAGCCTCGGTTCCATGCGGAGCGGTAATGTCGACGTTAAATAGTCTTGTTAAATGTCGACATTTAAGAGCCTTGGTTCCATACGGAGCGGTAATGTCGACGTTAAATAGTCAATTAAACAGTTTGGCAAATTTTTGATATTTCCAGTTCTCGGAATTACTTGTAAAAAGATCTTGAGCTGTCGGAAAATTATTACAGCTTTGGAAAGTAGAAATTAGTAGAGACGCTATTAACGATTGTTTTCTTTGCTGCTCCAGTTTGTGACCTCCAATAAAGTTATTTTATTTTCTAATATGAAATCTCTTTGAAGATCACCAATCATAGCTGGCTTATCAAATGGTTCGGAAAATAATTTCAAGCAGATAATATCGAGATAGATTCAAGGCCCATTTAGAGCCAAGAACCCCAACTGAATTTGCTTCTTTTGGCAGAAGAACCTTTATTGAGTTGTCTTGCGACAATATATTGAAGAGAAAATTTGGTGGCATGGAACTTTCTGATCTTGGATATCGAAGATCATAAAACTCTACGCTTACTAACTTTATTTGCAAAGTCGTATTTGTGCGAAGCTGGCGTTTCGGCTGGTGCAGTAATGAAAAGTAAGAATCGCTATAAAATTAACGTTAACAAGAAATATGGGTGCTCATATTGTGACGTGAGCAAGCCGACCCTTCCCATTAACGATTTTGATAAAGTCAATAATAGATCGGTGTTCATTAGATTGTCTCTGAATTTCAGATATGTGATCAATTTATTTTGAAACTAATCTTACCGCATTGAAGTGCACCTCAATGGCGTGTTTAACCCTTATTGAATGCATTTGTCCAACAACAAGCAAGATTATGGTGGCTGCCCAGACCCTATTTGATATCACTGAAATAGTTGAAATTACTTATTCAACTATTTCAACAAATATCTCTAGAAAGTCAAAAATTAAAAACAATCTGATATGTTAAATTAGAAGCGGGAAAATCTGATGTTATTACGTAGACGCACCTGTTCAGTCTAAGTAAAAGGATTCCATGAATTTCAACTATTCTTTTTTCGAAGTTTTGACTTTAAATTTTCAACGTGGAGAGTAATTGGAGCTTTACTAGTTGTTTTACTGGTACATGGCTTAATCTTCGTATATTTCAGTTATCAATACAGTCTTGCACTCTCTCTTTCTGACTTTCACTGCGATTACATCTTACTCTTTGATTGTTTTCTGCTCTGTAATCAATTCTTCCGCACCAAAGTAAACACTGGAGTTTTTGTCATCTTTTGGATTTAGTCTAATAATGCTAACATCTGCCACTAGTAGCACACGATAAAAACAATCCTTAGAACTTTTTTTGCTAACGACTACCTTAATAGTCATTTTATATCAGTTTACCGGACTGTCTTGAACTCTCTACATAATTTCATCCTAATTACTCTTCACATTTTAACTCTTTTTTGTTCTCTATTTTTTTTTTCGGGCAAAAATGAGATAGGAATAAAGTTTATATAGTACAAAGAAAGATTTTATCTTCGACATCCTCCCTGTCTTTATTTCAGCGCTAAATAAACTTTCTTGCCTAGGTATCTTAAAATGATGCAGCAACTGGGACCCAAGGTTCACAGCTGCCGAACAAAACAAGCGACTGTGTGAATGAATTAGATCGAACCATTTAAAGGGAAAACAAAATCTTAGCTGTTAATCCCTACCGAGTTTAATTGAGATACCATAGACCATTCTTATGAATGTAGACGGTAAGAATGTAGTAATTCGCTCCCAGAGACTCGATTGAGCACGGACATTGAGACTATAACTGAAACTGTTGACCAGGCTTTGTTGAATGAATTTCACCGGCCCTTCAGGTAATTAGACTCGTAAAAAGATATTTTGATGCATTCCATCCCTCCGTCCTTCCAAACTGGTACAATTGGGATTTTGTATTTCCTTTTAGTTTATTGTTATGCCAGAAATTTGGGGACTCCCACCCTCCTCGCCATCAGAGATCAAATCCGTCCTAGGCTCTAAAGGTATAACTAGAACATTAACTGTTACTTCTGTCTAAGTAAGTTTGGGATCTAAGGACCCCTTTTAGTAGATACCCTGTTGAGTGTAATTTAGATATCTTCCCCTCCCCCTTCTTCCCACAGAGGTAAGGTTGCCTCTTGACCTACAAAAGATAAATTAGGACACAAGTTGTTACATCTCATCAACATTGTTCAAGATTGAATTACCTCTTTTGGTGATATCCAGATAACAAAATTAGAAACACCCTCTCCCTACAGATGTTAGATCGTACTCAAGCCACAAATTAGCAACCAGGTCTCACTTTAACCCAAATTTTGTTGAAATAATGCAATCCATTCTGGTAGACTTCCCGACAAAGATTTTTCTTTGTACTCAAACAATGAAAAGTAAAACTAGGACACCAGCTCTAACTTCCCAGTTGGTTTGTTTGGTATTTTTCAAAAGATGAAATCTGTTCAAAAGAATAGAAAGATAAGGCTTAGAACTAAGATTGGGGTGTTATAAGCCCCAGTAATGACTATAACAATGACTCTGAAACCTGGGACCTTTGAAAAATTGAGGAAGATGTGCTGGAATTTTTCTAAAGTAATTGCTTAAGGACGTGCTCGATCCCACTGTAATGTTTTCTGAGGACAGGGTTTCAAGCCTATGCTGTTACTAAAATTATCGTCAAGAGCTGTAATGAAAGAAAAGTCAAGATGGGAAGGTCACGGAATTTGGACACAGGATGATAGGTTACATAACTTATGTTCTTGCCAAAAATACTGTCTAGGATTGTAATGGAAAGTGCTTTTTGGTACTGCAGTTAGGGCCCAAAGAAACCCAGGACGTTCTCAGGTGGGATGAAGGGGGTCAGAATTAAATATTAACTTCGTGGGAGTAGAAAAGAGTGAAGCTTAGACCAATATTGGGTGAAGCGGAGCTTGTGAGGCTGTGTTGGCCTCAGATGGCTTGGTACCCTTATCAATAATTGTAACCTAAGCCAATTATTGTCTTTTATACTCAATCAGAGGCTGGATCTGTCGAAAGCTGCTACTGAAGGTAATAGAACTAACGAAGCCGAGGAAAAAAATTTTAATGCACCTGTATTATGTCGACTCTAATGTAAAATATAATTGCTTCACTGTTTTTATGTCAGCTTGCAATTGCATCATATCAAACAGTTCGTGGTAAGTAAGGAGCGACACGGCTCAATAATTACAGTACACCCCTCCTGACTTAAATATACGCAAAAACAGCCAAATCAAACTGAAAAATTTGATCACCTGGAAAAAAATCCAGCAGATATGCTTGTATGAGCACATCCTTTTTCAAAACAAGATTTTCAGATTACCTTCCAGTTTGTTAGCTTCCAGGCTCAAAACACAATGAATTATTTTTGGTTAAACAGCAACTGTCAAAAATAGATGCAGGAATATAAATAAAGTAATAGGAGTTATTTTATATATCAACCATTTCTCCCTTTTAATGCTTAAAATGTGATATTGCAAAAACCAAAAGTTTGGAATTAATGTCTTTTGATTCTGGGCGTTCCTTTCAGCCTAACGGGAAAAAGACTTTTTTTATGGTGGATTTGCGTACATAAAACCGAGGATTTTCTTTTTCATTGGTAAAACTCTCTAGGAGCTCCTTATCTACGCACGTAGATGTAAAATTGAGATTTCAAGGAAAACGAGATGCTCTTTCAAAGACACGAATAGACAATATCGACAGTATTTGCTATGGCCTACCTCTGCTGCTCTCTTTAGACGGTTGTTGCTATTAGCCAAGAGAAACATACCTTCTGGAAAATCATCGTGCACTGCGTAATATAAGAGAAAAGCTAGGTTTGTTGTTGTATTAATGCTGAAATATATGATCCATAGAATTAACGATGTAGGATGATTTTGTTTTGTCTTTCTTTTTTTTACGCAAAAATAGTATTAACTTGTTGTGTTATAAACTATACAGAAGAGCTAGGCAATGAACATATCAGATTACTTTTGGACGACCGTTGTTTCTTTTTTTTTTTTTTTTTGCTTTTGATTGCAAGGAAATTAGACCAATCTTAAAGTTCTTTGAAAAAAACTGAGTTTCTATTGGGTCATACCCAGGATGATCATTCGGGGATTTGGACCCGGGGGGGGGAGTTAACAACAAAGAAAGTATTTTTTACAAGTCATTTTACAGGGATCAAAAATAAAGAAGGTCATTAGCCTATATAATTCAAAAGTAGGTGTTTAATGTGATTTTCCGTGTCTTCAAGGGAAGTACTGCTTCAAGTCTGAACTCCTCCCCCCCCCCCAAGTGGGAATGATCTTGAATCCTTACTCCGTCTCTTTTTTATACCTGTCTTCTCATTCCTGGAAGAATTCGAAAAAGATGGAAAGTAAAGTATTTACTAGTTTTATAATAGAGAGTCTTGAAGAGTATCTGCCTATACGAAAGCTGGGCTAGGACAGATTGGATTATGTGCTTTGCACACCGATATTTCAAAAAATGGTTAATAAATATAGTTCCTGCTCCTAAATAGCTTATTTAAATTCCTGTTATATTTTGTAAGTACCAAAGAACCTATATTAAATTAACTTTTCAAAATGAAATCGTAGCCGGTAGTGTTCTCCTCTTTTTTGGGCATGATATAGTGATTTATATAAATCACTTGCGAAAATATTTGTAGATGAAAATATCTTCTCTCGAATTATTTGGACCAAATGTTTGCTTTGAAAAATACTTTTATTAGTTTCTAACTTTTGATGTTCTATTGGGGCCGTCGCGTATGGGGGATGCCCCCCTCCAATGTTTTTGAGCACTCGGTAAAAAAAAAATTAGCCTGTAAAATCGTGGCGCGAAGCGCCAAAAATTTTCCCACTCCTCAAAATTTTGTTTGTTCGGTTAAATAAGGACCACGAAAATACTGACATGTCATCTACAGAAATCTCAAACTTTGTCGGTAAACACAGCAGTTTTACCGATTACTACTACTACTAACAACTCATCGCAGCACCAAGCCGCCTGAGGCCAACACAGCTACGCACGCTCCTCCTCCACCCCAATCTATTCAAAGCCTCCCTTTTTACACCCGCCCACGAAGTTCCCATTTCCTTTAAATCTTTCTTTATGACGTCCTCCCAACCCAGACGGGGACGACCTGCTTTCCGTTTAGCCCTAGATGGTTGGCCGAAAAGAACAATCTTCGGCAATCTGTCATCCTTCATCCGAACAACATGCCCTAACCACCTCAACCTTTCTTTCATTATAGACCTAGAAAGTGGTATTGAACCACATTTTTCGTATAGCCTATTGTTTGAAATACGGTCAGTCAGCCGGGTACCCAGAACAATCCTTAAGCAATTTCTCTGGAAAACATCTAGCAAATCTTCATCCGCTTTTCGGAGCGTCCATGCTTCAGAGCCATATTTGACCACTGTCATCACTGTAGCTTCTAAGATTCTAATCTTGGTTTGCAGACTTATCTTCCTATTCTTCCAGACTTTTTTTAACTGTGAAAAAACACCCTGAGCCTTGGCTATTCTATTTTTAACATCTTCACTGCTCCCACCATCTTTACTAATAATACTACCAAGGTAAGTGAAACTGCCCACCTGATCAATCTTTTCATTACCCAACGTCACCTTTTCATCTTCACTTATTCCTAGCCTCAGTGACTTGGTCTTCCTAACATTAATTTTCAAACCAATACTAGCACCCTGAACTCGCAAAACCTCTAAAACTTCATTCATTTTGCTCACACTTTCATCTAGGATGCTTAAATCATCAGCATAATCCAAGTCCAGGAGACTTTTTCCTCCCCATTTGATTCCGTGGTCTCCCATTGCCTTTCCTGTGCTCCTTAAAACAAAGTCCATCAAAATAATCCATATAAAGGGGGATAGAACACAACCCTGCTTAACTCCTGATTTAATACAAAACCAGCTGCTAACCTCATTTCCTACCTTAACCGCAGCAGTGTTATTCTCGTACATAGCACTAATCACTTTAATGTATTTGTCTGGTATACCATACAAGGATAAAACCTTTACTAAAGCTCCTCTATCAACAGAATCGAACGCTTGCTCATAATCTATAAAACTAAGGACCAAAGGTGTTTGAAAACTTAGGCACTTCTCAATTATTAACCTAAGAGTGAAAATCTGGTCAACACATCCTCTACCTTTTCTAAAACCGCACTGCTCTTCTCTTAAAACTTTGTCTACGGCATCTCTCAGTCTAAAAAGTATCATATTACTAAGCAATTTGCTACCTACAGAGACCAGACTAATGCCTCGATAATTACCACACTCACTTTTATCACCTTTCTTATAAAGTGGCTTAATTAAGGTTTTCCTAAAATCATTAGGTACTTCCCCTTTTTCAAAAATCATATTCATAATCTCCAATAACTTATTTCTAACCTCAGAGCCACCATATTTAAGAAACTCATTTACTCCTGTGGTGATTTTACAGATGACGCCACAATTTTCCATTTGGTCAAACAAAGACCATGAAAATAGGGACATGACATACCGTAATCTCAATCTTGGTCGGTAAATGCAGCGGTGTTACGGACTTGTGCAGTGATTTTACCTATCGTTTTCAGGACAGACATTATGCTAGTTATTGAGTAAAAATCAGTTGGTAAAAATTACCAGCCAGTCATTAAAATTCCTCCCCCCTTTCCCAACAGTTTGGCTAATAACGGCCCTGGATTCAGTTACCTTCATTCGTTAATTCAGTCTTCCTTCTATAGTGAGTCTTAAAGGGGTCTCTCACACTGTAAAGTGGTAACTTAGCTTGGAAGAATGTTTTCCTTCGCGAGGGATTTTTCATTTTCAAACTAGGGACAGTAAATAGATTTATGTAATCTGTTTTTGTTTCTGTTTCTGTTTTTGTTTAAGCAGTCCTTTGGTAGAAGAAAACACACCATAATTTAACCGAGTAAATTTCCAGTATCCAATCTTCCAATTGTCTTGAATGTATCTCTAGCGAAAACTGCAACTTGGCTTTCTGACAAAACCCGATTCTTAAAGTTTCATTGTAATGGGTCTTTTCCGATTTTATACCAATAGCAATACGACCGTCCTTTACCGAAACCTAATATCTACGCAAGAATTTAATTTTGAGTTACGTATAGACTTCCCTTAACCTCGAAACATCAATTCCAATGGAACATTTAGAACTTTTTTTCTGTCATAGTGTCTGAAATACGACCTGGTTTCTGCTGCGGTACAAACAAATTTCACAGGTTTTCACGGCCAAACATATTACGAGGATACTAAAATTACTAAACCTACCATCTGTTTAAACCAGGGAAGAGAACGACAAGGACGGGAAAAACAGACTTCGGAAAGTCTGTAGACAAAATTCTGTATCTTCATTTATTTCTTGTGTTTCAAAAATAGAAATAAAATACCATTTTGCAGTTTCTGAAAAAAAAAAATGCAAATAAGATTTGGCAGAGAACAGCCCGACTCTTCCTGTCTCTCATTTAAGTGTCGAGAAATAAACATTCTGCCATATATTGGTTAGTTTAAACCTCTTGGAGTTAATCTGGTTATTGTTAAAAATAGCAGTACCAAACAAAAAGAAAACATGGCGAGATTAGTTTACACATAAATACTTTGTCTGCACTTAAACTAATTCAATACATTCGTATATCTGTTTATAATATTCTGTGTACGTTTTATTCGAATAATATTTATGTGCAATTGTCTTTCCCTTTACCTTACTTTACATATCCTGCTGAATCTCATCGTTCCTTGTGTTTCTATGCCTAATTTGAGGTGACTATTGACCTTGGGATTCCTTGACGCCAATTCACGAAAATGTTGAAGTGGGGCAGATATATTTTTTCAAAATATGGAGGAGGTTACTTTTTTTCGATTTTTCCAATGAAAACACCCCCCTCCTTCCCAAAAAAGGGAGTATTTTTCAATAAAATATGCGAAACAAGTATTTTTCGAAATCTAGGAGGTGGTTAATTTCTCCCTGTTCCCCCTCTCAATTGACGCCACTGTTCAAGAATTATTCCAGTTGTTTTCATTTATAATCGGAATGTGTCCCGAGCCTCTTGTGTTTTATTTACAAGTTTTCTCGTGTTTGAAACAAAAATACTAATGTTGCCTTAGTGTGGCTGCCTCTATTTTTGCCTGGCTGTTTTAACTGGCTGGACATCGTTTTACCAGAAAACCTGTTCTTACCATGGATCTGGTGATTTTATACATTGGTCTGTAAGATTACTGCTAATACCAAAAACTTGGGATTTTACCATAATTATTCTTGTCACGTTCCTTTATTTGTATTTCATTTTATGAGAAGGTCTCAGGATGGAATTTTAAAATCTTTTACTTGGGTTGCATTTGGAACAATTGTTGTTTCGAGAGCTTTGCATTAATTTAAAAATGTGGTTCCCATGTCTAAAAGTACTTATCAATGGCACTACAAACTTGTCAAAGTGAAATCAGAGTTAAAAAAAATGTTTTCAAAGAAAGAGTTTAAAGTCAGGTTTTACCATCAACTAAGCATAAGCTTTTTTTTCTTTAAAGCATCATTTTTTTTTTAACCATTCAACCATAAATGGTTATTTACATTTGACAGATAATCTACACCTATATTAAATTATGAAGTTGGTATATGAGGATTTTGGGTTCCAAGATATTGTTACTAATTTTAACGAATGTAATTGTTTTCTTGTGTTTTTATTCTGGAGGCATAAAATCATGATTGCTTATCAGCACCTAATGATTTTTTATTGTTTATTATAAATCAAATCGACAGAGCGTAAATCAGGTTAATCGTAATATTTGGAAGATAATTAATTATTGTTTTTTTTAAATAATAATGACAGTTGATATTGGTTAATTCACAAAACACATTTTTCTATGTATTGAGGTATATCTTTGCAAATCATAATATTTTCAGACTACCCTGGTGCTATGTGTATTGAAAAATTAGTCACTTGCAGGCCCAAAAGATAGAAATTATTTGGGAGCTTGGACAGTTGTCCGAATCCCAAAAGACGGGTAATCTGTATAGAATATTGGGAATTGTGAAAAAAAAGTAAAATCGACATTTTGACGTATCTAGGTCTCTAGGAGCCTCGCGCCTGGTCACTTGTTCCATAATAGTAATGCTCCAAAATAAGTTGTGACTTTTATAAAAAAAAATTGTTTGGCTCTTTTCCAAAGTGCTACCATATTTCTATAAACCAAATATACCTTTTTGCCGGTTTTTCAGCCATTTCATTGTTGCCAAATAAAAATTTCACTTTTGTTATTGTTATTTCTTCTTGTGTTTACGGTACAACTTTTTATACTTATTAAAGAAAGTCAAATTATAAAATTTAGATTAAAAAATTAATAAAGAAGTTGTTCAAAGAAAAGTAAAGAGCCATGTTAAAATCCAAGGCTAGCAGAAATAAAGTCGTGTAATAACTAAACCTTTAAACCAACATAAAATTACTATCAATGAATAAATGAAACCTAAAACGGGCAGAAGTTAAAAGAAAAAATCATAATGAGCATGAAAAAAACAGGTATTGCTGAACAAATGATGAATAAGGAAATCGTAAAATGAACAGAAATAAAAATGGATAATCAATTCAAAGTTAAACGATCAGTAATTGTTCAAAACAAGAGTAGTGCTAACCCCCCTAAGCCTTCTAAAGACAAGGGTGTATTTGGAAGAATAGGTTTTTATTTATCGAATCATCAACAATAACACAACAATAAAAATAATCTTACAAGGCTAATCAAGGCTTACAAATAGGAGTGGTATCACTTCCCTCTCAAGCACTCTAAACGACGGGATTGCCGTTTGTGCTTCGTTAAAAACTATGTGTATTTTGTTCTGGTGAACGATCTCTAAAAAAATTTGGGCCAAACAAGCCATCCATTTTCCACTATAAAATTCATGCGTCAACATTAGCAATTTGCATTATTTAAGGGTCTTACCCGTGGGTTGTAGGGGCCTTGCTATTCCTGGAAGAGTGTTTATTGTACCTTTAGACTATTTTTATTTATTTTGATCTTTCCGAAGTCTTTACGAACACCTCCTATATATGCATCATCCAGGTGGAAAAAAAGACTTACTCTTAACTTAGGCCGCGTCCGAGCGCTACCGTCGATTTCTGTTATGGAATCATAATTACTCTAGGGACAAGGATATTCTCTTGCTTTCTTGAAATTGGGTGAAATAAGGAGATAAAGTTTCATGGGAGGAGATCGGAAGATTTGCTTGTAAGAGAGAACTTGACGACACGTGCAATTTTGGCTTAAGTGTACCTATTGATCTTTGTTTGCAAGTAATTGTGCCGTATCATATGATTACTGTATCAATGTTCTTTTACAAGTAGCTTCTTTTTTTCTAGACAAGTAAGGAAGGTGCAGAGTCACCCCGATTGAAAAAGGCAAAAACTTCGCAACACGACGATGATTATGAAGAAGGTATGATTGAAGAGAAGGAGGAAAAGAAAAGAGAGCGCAAACGGGTAAGTTCTATATTATACCTTCACACAGAACTCAGAAATTAATATTTATCATCTTATATTTCAACTCGCAGAATAGAAAAAAATTACTGAAAGAAATCTGAGCAGATTCAAGATAAATAGGAAGCAACCAGAACAGTCTTGATTGAAAAGCCCGCGTTCACTGAAACAGAAGAAGAAGAAGAAGTTCTATCTGTGTTTCCCCAATTATGTCAGTTGGGAGACTGGTTCCTGTCTTTAACACAATTTTTTGGTATAACCTTGAAAACGTTCTTTTGCGCTTCAAGCATTGAACATTTTATAGAACAGTTGTTCTGCAACCATTTGGCATAGTGTAGTAGATTTATATTTCTTTTGGAAACATGGGTTCTGACTTAAAAACTATTAAAATTTCGATTTTCATGTATTTTTTTGCAGCTGGATTTATTTTTTAATGGTTAAATATTGTATTCGTTAGTCAATATTAATGTTTTCTATTACGTTACTAATGCAGCTTTTTATGCTGACTTCTATTATCTAATCAGAATTTATTATAAGGACAAAGTTTTTTCCTGTTCGTCGGCTTGGCAAATTTTTAAGGATTTTCCCTTTTAAGGCATTTTTTTATAAACAGTTTCAGTTTTTGTCACTGAGTTAATGACTGGATTTTTCTTTTTGGCTTAACATGGGAGTTATCAAGGCCAAATAAAAATCACCAGTGTCATATATATGACGTGGTGATTTTCGCTGCTTTACTTAAGTTGCTCTAACTGAGATTGGATCCCCCACCCCTTGGTGATTTGGTGTCAAGTTGTGGCCAACCTGGCTTTGTAGCCTTTAATTTCACAAGTAGTATCACCTTGAGCTCAGGTGGTATGTCTATTCTATATCTGACCTAGTCATATTGACGACGATATGATTCATATATCGGTGGTCTTTGCAATGCTCTAATGCAAAGACATGAGCTAGAAAGTGTTTTAAGCCCGATTGCAAATAATGTAAAGCTTAAGGGGAATTTTTCCCTTCTTAAGAAAAATGAGTTAAAAAGAATCCGGATTAATTATTTTAGATTTTGTAAATTTTTGTTGTTTCTTCCACCTTGGACTAAAAACCGGGTGATTATTAATAAATTTCTTGTTCCTGATATTACTGTTAAACTCGAAGCACTACACAGAAAACTTTCAAATACCGCTTGTATCCGTTTTTCTCCGCACCATCACCTTATCAGGTTTTTAAGTCGTAAGTTATTTTTCCTTACTTTGTTTCTTTGTTTTTCTCTCTTTGTTTTTTAGTATTGTAAAGAGTTAGTAAAAATCAAATAATAATAATAATAATAATGACAGCTTGTGTCCATATTTCTGTATATTACTGCTATTAGATCCTGCAAGCTTTGAGTTTTTTTTTCTCTTCTTCTTTTCCCCCTCCTTTCATGTTATTTCTCTTTTGTTTTAGTTTCTTTTAAATTTTATGTGTTACTCTCTAACTGGTAATCTTTGATTTCTATATTGATTTGCGTTGCATTTTATGTGTTTTTCTTCGTGATACTTTAAGTATTGTACCTCTGTATAGTGTGGGTTAGAAATAAATAATAATAATAATAATGCCATGATTCTTGACATTATTAACAAAACTTTTTTCTGTGACACTATTTGCCATTTTTACGTGCCTTCTACCCATTATTCTTATTTTCTAATTTTTGGATCAGCTATCAGCTGTCGCTTAAAATACTTAACTTAGTATGGTGTCAGAAAAAAAATGGTGTCTCTACAATAGTACCTCATTAATTTTGTGACAAATTTTTCAAATTTTGTCTCTAAATTTGAATAGTTTGATTGGTCCTAAGTTACAAGTAATTATCTATAGTCGCCGGCTGTCCTTTTTAACCCTCCCTTTTTTAAAAATAATGTCTTACATTGCTGAATTATGTACTGAAGTGCAAAGAATGTTTAAACAAAAGTTAAAGTAAGATGTGTGCAGATCATTTCCATTCCGAATTTAAAAATGCACAATTGATTCCAAGGAGAACATGTTTTTCATGATCAATAACGACATCAATTTAACTAGAGAATAAAAACAAAGAAAAGAATACTCATAGTGAAATAAATGGCACTTCTATATTTTACGAGAAACAATCGAGAATTTGAATCGCGAAGATCAGATAAACACTCGAGAATTTGGATCGCGAAGATCAGATAGGACAATAACCGGTTAGTTTGTAATGCATAGTGATAGAATATAGTGTCTCACCATGGATGTTCAAACTAATTTTTGTGATTCTCGATACGATTCTTAAGGACATTTCTGCGTTCTGGGTACATTATTCTAAGTTGTAGTTTTCACAATTTTGCTGATAAAGTATTATATTTTCATCATATTTTGTTTTATTTTATTACCATTAACCAAACTTCACTTGTCGAGTGCTTCTCATATAATACGAAAGTACCAAATAAATTTTTTCTTGCTGCTTCTGTGGCTTTTTCCGGATCAGCTGGGCGAAGGAGTTTTTGTAACCAGTTTTGTTTTTAGTTTTGAAATACCCAAGACTTATTTTTGTTTCTGTTTGTTTGTCTGCATCGACAGCAACCTAACAGTTGTCTTTATTCAGGCCATTTTTATTATTTTAAAATTTAGTTACTTCTCTGTATAATCCCTTCCAGGGGCATCTTCCCGTTACTATTGTTATTTTCCCTAACTGATACGGTGAATGGAAATTTAAAGCTGGTGTAGAAGGTTTACCGCTTTTAGCTATTTAATAGTCGTAGTTTTGATTAGCTATAGCTCTATATTTGGTTCATAACACATTACTATTAGCTATAGTTTTGTTATTTCAGACATTATTCATTGAATGCCGGTTGAATGCCGGTTTTATCCTTAACAGTGCTAACACAGCATATCTGAGTTGCAGCCTTTTAAAAAAACATCTTGATTTTGAACTGCTCAAAGTTCCTGTTCAGTCGGTATACGGTGAACATCTCTGACCAGTCTAGATTGTTTGTCTGGCTCACCAATACAAATTATAATGCACTCATATTCTTATACGCTGATGCATGGTAGCCCTGACTAGTTCAGTCTCTTTTTATTCAAGTCAATCGTTTTTTTTTTCCAAATTCACCTTCTTTAAGTGCTTAAAAGTTTAATTTGAATACAAAATCGACACTCTCCAAGGAACTGGGCACCCAAAAGAATGCATTAAATATATAATTCATATACATATTTGGGATCACTTTTAAGTGCTCCTCTTGTAGTGTATCATAACCTTGATTGTAAAAAATATCTTCAGGTCATAAAAAAAAACGGATGCGTTTGCGTCTAAACGATAAAAACATGCATCGTTTCTTTACTTAAATACGTACAAAGCAGTGGTTTTCTCTGAACAGTTTGACGTTCCTATCATACAAGGTAGGCATGTAGTAGCCGTGTTGTAATTTGCCGTCTAGAAAATAAAGAAAGTTACTAGATTCAGTTTCACCCTTTTCTTTTCTCTTCTCTAGGAAAGAGAAGTGGAGGATGGTGGTGAAAGCAAGCGGAAAAAAGACGTAGAAGGGAAAAGCTCAAGTAAGTCCACCTTTTGTTTATACAATAATGCAATTTCGTCTGTACCATTCCTATGGTTGACTTACCTAATGACAATTTTCAATTGTTCATTTTCAATGAACAGTTTCACTTGTTGTATTGTCTTCTTGTTTTGTTTATTTTGAATGCCTTTAGTTATTTTTGTTATGCACTGAATGAAAGGTACGGTTTGCGTAATTGGATCTATTGATTGCGTGTTACTGACGGTTCGGCTAATTTCTTTGAAATTGTATAGCTTTTCACTCTAGGTTTATATAGATCATTAAGGATTTTCTTTATTCAAGGACATAATTAGTTTGTAGAGCAACTTAATTCATAAAATACTATTATTCTTCTGTTTTGGGAATACTGTTAACCTTATACGTTTATTTTAAAGTTTCAGTTAATGAAAATCATTTGAGTTGAAATCAGAAGCTACCACAACCGTTGTATCCTCGTAGTAATTCGACATCAGTTATAATGGGAACTAGAGTTTTCTGAGGTGAAAGTTTTGAGCAGCCCTTATGTATTTATATTTGAACATCTTGCAATTTCCAAATATATATTTGATATTTTTATTTAGGTTTTAGGTTATTTAGGTTAGGTTTTATTAGGTTTTAGGTTGTTAAAATATAGCTATAAAAGTATCAATTATGACTGCAAAACTGAAATCTCCCCCCCCCCCTCCATGTCCAGATATGGTGCTCTGTATTGTACTTTTTATCTTGCAATACACTAATTTTATGGTATTCGTAAACAAAGGAAAATGGTGTTTCTTTTCTGGCCCCCCTATCCCATGCAAATTTATGTGGTTTTGCCTATTTAATTGTCACCCTATTAAATTTTTAGGGACTTCCCCTCTAGGGAGACCACGGTTTTGTATTTGCGTGTTAAGCAGTGTTTATGCCTTGTGCAATTATCTCTAACTATTGCTCTGATTGTAAATGTCAACGTTCATGACAGTAATTATGTTGAAATAATAATAACTTTTCAACAAAAACTGGAGTAACAGTAACAGTCCGTTTATCGTGCTAGATAGTATTTGGAAGAAAAAAAGAGAATACTTTATTTGGATTATAGAAAAAGAAGCTTTGTTTGAATCTTGACTTTATTACCGAATTGTTCTCATGGGGGGTGGGGGTCATTGGAAGCCGTTCGGTAACTTCTCCAAAAGGAATTTCAAATTGTGTGTAAAATCGGAAAATCCAACTAGCGGCGTGTTTGGTTCGCTGTTTGATGGGGCCCTTAGCAACTTAGAAACTGTTCTATTTTAAAAGTAATATTCAACTATTAACGATTTATTATTCATTGAAAAATTAGAACGCATTTTTGTGTATTCTACTCAACAACGTATACATTTCTTTGCAAATTCATATTCTTTAATACTGTTTTATTAAAAGAGTGGTTCTACATTCAATTAATTTTTGGGCTAAAAAAAGGCTAAGACCCTTTTCTTTTTCCTATGCCTAACGAAGGAAGGTTAATCCTTCTTGCAGAACTTTATTGAGCGATCAGCACTTTTTTTTCTTTTAATTTATGCCATCCCTCCTTCCTTTGGAAATTAAAATGGTAAGAAAAATGTGCAGATCAGAGCAAATATTTTCTCTCGTAACTTACGTTAAAGTAAACTATAATCAATCAACCAACTTTGCTCGTTAATCTATAAAAAAAGGTGAGTTTGACGGTATAATTCAATTCCTACTGGTAGATAGTATGAGTAAAAAGAATGTATCTTTTAAAAAATCAGTACTATTTTCGAAATACTTTTAGATTATAAGAATTCATAATAAAAGAATAGTGATTACTCATGAATTGGAGAAAATCGGGAATATATCGTCTGGTGGCGCTTATTTGCGTAAGACCATTGAATATGTTCAAAAGTTGTATTTTTTAAAGGTCGTCTCTGCTCCTGAAGAAGATGATTATCAGATAGCTACTTAAATGTTTCCTAATATGGAAAATATTAAGAAAGTATAATTTTATTGTATTTCAGCAAAAAAAAAAAAAAAAGAAAGAACCTGTAATCATCCTGGTTGCTGTTCAGTGTCAGAAAATATATGATTTTATGTGTAACATTATCATCATGGGATCTGCTAGACCGCAAGCATTTATCAGAGTAAGAATTGCGCAAAAAATGTAAAACCACCCGTTTAGGTTGTGATTTGAGGGAAGGCAGTACGTTTTTTTACATCTGCTCCCTTACAGAGGCGTGAATTGGAGGAGAGGGGGAATTCCAAACTCTATTTGTGTGTTTTTGTTAAAAAAATGAAAAAAAAACTAAACAAAAATACCCTCTCTAGATTCTGAAAAATATCGTTTTGCATCTTCTTACAAAAATGAAAATAATTACCCCACACCCCTAAATTTTGATGAATTGGCACCATTGCTTCCTTATCAAATATCCTGTGCCCACGATAACTGTCCTTTTCCTGAAATGAGAGTTTTGGGAATAAGTGTTGAAAATAAACAATTCTTAAACGATAAGACGCCTCTACTTCAATATATGTACGAAAAGGCCAGAACAGTAGCAATTGCATTGCGTATTAAATTTGTATATGACTATTTACTTCTTTGGCAAGATACTATAACTCTCAATTACATGCAACTTCAATTCAAATATGTACAGTTGGATAATCACCAGTAACGTTTCTTGATAGACTGAAAAATAACGTGAAAGAGAAAGAGAGTCGTCAAGTCGTGCACTCCTTTGGATATCCAGATGGATAATAACCAAGTAACAGAGGAAGAGCTAAAATTAGAATTCGAGCTTTCTTCCTCTTTTGAATGGATTTCGTTGAGATCTATTCATGATATATTTTATTTCTATTTTGTAGTGTCATTGTGGTGCAAAATAATTCGCATGGGTTGACTAGATAAATGATTCGGATTGATTGGTGAAGTTTCTCTTTTTTTCTGAATCCTCACCAAAAAAAGTTTCTTTAGTTCTTTTTTCTCATTCCTCTTCTAATTGTTCACGGGATAACTGAAATAGAAAAATGAATAGCAAGTCAAAATTTAGGAGAGTGGTCCAGTTGGAGTGGCGCAGTTGGATTGATCTCACCTTGGTAATACGTAACCCGGAGTTGGAACTCAGCTGCTTCAACCCCGCTGCAGGGCTCGGACTTTGATTCCGATGATGAGATTATGCGGAAGTGGCTCAGTACTATTCCAAACAAGAAGAAGACTTATGAAAGTGAGACAGATAGAGAGAAGAAATTTTTCTTTGCCAGCAAAGTTTCTTATTTTCTTTTCCTTAACTCCTTACACGGTTGTCGGTAATTAAACCTGAGTTTTTGGCGACTACTAAAATTTTCCAGAGTAAACCAATTTTATTACAAATATAGTCTTTTATATAACATTCAAATAGGATAACGATTTTTGACAATAAACAGGTAATGGCCGTTTAGCAAGAGGCTTCCATTTTTCCATCCATTTTTTTTTTATCGGGACTACCTACCACTGGCTAGCTAAGCACGCCTTTGTTCAATGTCATACTTCTTTGTTGAAGTTTTTCTTTGATTTCAGAGTTTAGTCAATTTCTTCTCAGGACCGACGAGTGGCATTTCCGAGCGGCTTCTTAAAAAAAAGAAATCCTTAAAATTCCAGATGAGGAATAGATTATGGAAATTACAATGGAATGGTTTACATACAGTTTGAGATGAATCCTGTCAAAAGAATCAATTTTTCACAGTTTTTGGCAGGTCTCGCTCGTTTTTTGTTGGGTTTTGATAGTTTTGGCTTTATTTTTAAGGTAGCTGGTTTTTGCCACACTGATGACTTGTATTTTGGGGGCGTTAAAAATTACATCGAAAATTGTTTATATAGAAGCATGAATTTTCAAAATATGCAGCGCTGCGCTTTGCAATGACGTAGATTTCTTAAATTCTAGTTGCCTGAAAGCCATTATGTCTTTATTTAAAATCAAATCATGTTTTTATAGGCCAAAATCTGGGATCCAACAGTTCGTGGTAACGAACTGTAAGTACGGAGCAACCCGGCTCAATAGTAGCCGAAACTGTAAAAAATTGAATCTATACCAAAAGATGTATCAAACGAATTGGCTTATTATGCTAATTCTAAATATATAAGTTTCATTAAGTTTAGTCTTACCCATCAAAAGCTACGAGCCTGAGGAAATTTGTCTGATTTTCAAAAAAGGCGAAAGACCCCGTAGAAATCATAAAATTTATAATGGAAATCACACCATCGGATTCAGCGTATCAAAGAACACTACTGTAGAGGTTTCAAGCTCCTATCTGTAAAAATGTGGAATTTTGTAATTTTTGCCAGAAGAAAGATCACGGATGCGTGTTTGTTTTTTTTTTTTTTTTTTTTTTTTTTTTTCACCAGGTGTGATCGTACCGACCCAGAGGGCTTATAACTTCGGAAGAGGGCTCATTCTAACGGAAATGAAAAGTTCTAGTACCCTTTTTAAGTGACCAAAAAAATTGGAAGGCAACTAGGCCCTCTCCCATGCCACTTTTTTCCCAGAATCGTCTGATCAAAATTTCAAGATAACTAGTTTGTTCAGCATAGTTGAAAGGCCCAATAACTATGTCTTTGGAAATAACATGAACCCCTACGGCCCCTGGGGAAAGGTTTTTAAGTTAAAAATTTGGCCATTGTTTACGCATAGTATTTGTTATTGGGAAGTATCCATACATTTTTCGGGTTGGGAGGGGAGCACGAATTTTCCGCTGGGGGGACTTTGCACGCGGAGAATTTTCCATGGAGAGGGACGTTTCGAATTTTCAGGGGAAATTTTACACCGGGTGAATTTGCCAGAATTTCAATACGAAATTTCTTTATATGTCTTGCTTTCTCTTTTCCGATTCAATTTTACGCGTGGAAATGTTAAGGGTAATTGTCCGGGGGAAATTTTCCCCAGGATTGAATTGTCTAGAGGATATTTCTGTGGGGAGGGGGATTTTTCCGAGGAACTGGAGCCAGATATCCTGGCGTTATTTAAAGAACGATCAGAAGTTAAATAATAAAAAAAACTAGTTTTTTTCAACTGAAAGTAAGGAGCAACATTAAAACTTAAAACGAACAGAAATTATTACCGTATATGAGGGGGTTTGGTTCCTCCTCAGCACATCGCTCTTTACGCTAAAGTTTAAAGTGCCGAAAAATTCAGCGTGAAGAGTGAGGTGTTGAGGAGGGGGAAACCCCCCTCATATACGTAATAATTTCTGTTCGTTTTAAGTGTTAATGCTGCTCCTTACTTTCAGTTGAAAAAAACTAGTTTTTTATTTAATTTTTTCTCAAGGTTGGATACAAAAGACAAGAAATCCAAGTGACTATGGATACACCAATAGCTGCACCCTTGTAAAGAGGAAACTACATCCCATAATAACTGAAAGTTTCAAAACGCATTTTGAAGAAAAAATGTGTAGTAAGGAAAGTTTCCATATAAAGGGGATTCAAGAATGATAAATATTATATAGGTTTATCTAGTTAGTAACAGTTTACTGTGAAAATAAATTTTCGGGTATTTTGAAAAGAGATCGAAACGAGAAGTACACTTGTGGAATCAGTCTCGTTGGAAACCGTTTAGTGGAGGCAGGGGCGTCCTGAGACTCATTTCATTGGGGGGGGGGGCGATCTTCGTAAATTTTACTGAATCGCTACCTGATTTATGCCGAATTTTCTGCAAAAATCAAGAATATTTCTGAATTTCGGGCAATTTTGCAAAATTTCAGCCGATATTTTTGCCTTCGGCGAAAATTTTACCGAATTCCGAAAACGTTGGAGGGGCGGCGCGCCCCTTCCCCCCTCGGGACGCCCTTGAGTGGAGATTGAATCGCTTTTTAGCATGCGTACCACTTATGTGTCTTTTTCTTCTTCTTTTTTCACCGAGGCTTGTAGGCTACCGCAAGGTTGTAGAGAGATGTTTAGTGGCTCATTTAAAAGCCACTACCCGTATTTACGTGTATTTTATAATTTTGTCTTAATTGCAATAAAATAAATTTTTAACAGATACTAAATTTTTGGGGGGTTTTATCTGATAGCCAGTACACACTCGAAAATTTGAATGATGATAACTGGTTTATTGCTGTCTGTATACGAGACAATTAGCTTCGGCTCAGTGGAAAACTACATTGTAGTTATATTTCAATTAAATATTTAGTTTTTATTTTGGCTAGGTTATGTTAGGTTAGGTATGTAATATAATGCGCCCCCCCCCCTCCATAATTCTTTGTTGTAGTTGCCATAATTTGTTAATAAAGTATTATATTTTCATCATATTTTGGTATATTTCCTTAGAATTAACCTAACTTCAATCCTTAAGTGTGTACTGGCTAACAGATAAGTAACTTTTTTGGTGTCTATGAAAATGAAAGATGAAGAATCATGTATGAGATGAGTAATAGTCTGCATCTTGTTCTAAAACAGTGTGAACAGACAATAACTGCAGAAATAAATTTGATAATTAAAAAGTCAAGGAATAAACTGCGAAAATTATGTAGACATCTTTTTTAACAGTTGCTTCTTTGATATCGCTGATTGGTAATTTATTACAGGAAAAGCTGGGACTACCAATGGTGCTGATTCTGAAAGAAGATCAGAAAAGAAGGTATGTTTCATTGTCTTTTTTTCCTTGTTATCTTAACCGCGCAACTAATGCTATTTTTACAAAAGCAGCTTTACTATTTTTTTTCTTTTTCATGCTCGTACGGTAACAAGCATTTTTTTATTGCTAGCGTTATTTTCTTATCTCAAGGATGTGAAGGAAATTTCCCAAATATTTGTTCGAGGGAAGGACGGTGAAAATTTAAGATTTACAAAAATTTTAAAATGCATAAAATACTAAGAAAGACCAAGAAAAAGAAGTAAAGAACACAGAAAGAAAGACCCAAAGATATAAATACAAGAGCTATAAAGAAGCTATAAGAAAGAGCTATAAGAAACTGACAGGAAAAGGAAATTCGAAAATGCGCAACCGAAAATACTGAGGAAGCAGAAGCGCGTAAGGGTCAAAGGCCCGAGCCGCTGCAGCTAAACTGTTCAAGCTAGGAACATGTACTTTTTACAGAATATTTTTGAAACCATGAGAATACAAAATAGGGTACAAAATATATAAACTAAATACAGAAAACAGAAACGTGATGGCATGATAACAAGCATGCAAGGTTCGGAGATGCGAACTGCGAACCGGAGTGGATGGCTCTGCTTCTTTTCTTTCTTTTTTTTTCTATTTTATTCTGTTGTAGTTATCAGTGGAGCCATACCGGGTAACTCTGCTTTGTGGAAGGTGTCTGGAAGATCCTTTTCATATTTAATTTTTATTGAACAAAATATTTTCATTCCTATATTATATGACTAAAACCTTGGCGTCGGCTAGCTATGTTACCTTTAACTATACTGGTCTATTTTTACATTGCCGTGTGATCAACTTGTTCTTGTATAAAATAGAATATATATATATATATATATATATATATATATAGTATATATATATATATATATATATATATATATATATATATATATATATATATATATATATATATTTATATATATTTAAATACATATATAAAAAAATATATATGTATTTGTAACGAAAAAATGATAATTTAATAAGGTCGATCTCTTTTCCAGTGCTTAATAATTTTCAAGACCTAATTGGTCACGGTAAAACGTTCGTTTGTTTATAAAACTAGTATAAAAAAAAATTATTAGTTACGTTTGTAATGAAGTTCTTTTTCAAATTAAATTGCTCTATAATTTCATAACGAATGAATAATTTTCTCCATTGTAACTCCATTGTAAGATTGATTTAGATAAGGTTTTGAAATGAAGTTAATATACCCTAACATAGTTATTAAATATGAACGCATTCGAACCACAAAAAAAATTATGACATAAAAAAATAAAACTGAAGTTGATGAAGGTCACTGGAAATTCGTGAAACTTTGGTTGCTTCTTTATCCTCTTTGCACTAATTAATTTTGTTTCAATAAAAATAATAAATTTTCCCGTTGAAAACGTTCCCATCGCTCCTGAAAACCTGAAAAAAAAACTTTATATAAAAAAGTGCTATTTTTATTGAAAGACTAAAATACCACGCGTGACTTTCCTGTAGGTGTCAATGTCTACATTGTAAAAATGTTGCGTCAACAAGCTATTGAATTAGGAGAAATAGCTTCTAATTTTTTGAAAGACAGCTGAACTTTAATATTATCTTTTATTAGGACTTCTTTTCTTACACATTGAATCTCGACAAGGGTGGCTTCGGCCCTCCATCACCTCTCCATTGTGCGTGTGTATCTATTCCTGTTCTATATTCTATTTGAAAAAAAAATGTAAATTTCTAAACCCCCTAAATATACCTTCAATATCGAACTTGTATTTAAGGGGTGAATGACCAATACCAATAATAAATCTCAGAGAATGGATAACATGAAATGTATTTATGGACTAGTGTTTATGGACTAAGAGAACTAGAAAGAAGTAGTATAATACGACTAAAAGAACAAGTATTTAATTGGTGAATGTCCAAAAGCAGTAAGAAATCTTGGAGATAGGATAATATAAAATAATGTAAAAAAGGACAAGCATTTATGAAAACAAACTAGAAAGAAATAGTATATAAGGACTAAAAGAACTAGTATTTAGGGGAAGAATGACTAAAATCGTTAGGAAATCTTGGAAACTGGATTATATAAAAGAATGTACTCAAGTATTAGATGTTAGCTCAAAATTCTATGTAATGAATTGATTTGAATTAAATTAAACTTGATTAAAAAAATAATATACTATTTAATCATTTAACAAGTAGCCGTCCAAGAAGAAATAAAGTTCTGAGGACGAACGACTATAACAATCAATATCCATAAATTCAACTAAATAACTCAAAAAATATATAATAATAAATAAAATAAACATCAAAAATTAATCTCTTGTCAAAAAAAAAATTAAAAATAGAAATAAATAAAATAAAAAACAGACCACTCAAACTATGATTTCTAATCCTCCCCTCCCATTGAGGATATTAATCAAATTATTAATTCAAGAAAAACTGTTAAGAGAGGAAATTTGTTGCGCTGTAACAGGGATAAAACAGGAATTGCTATCCTCATTGAAAGTGCAAGAGAGGAAACTGAAGTTTGTCTCTGAAAAAAAGTAATAAAAATAAATATCGCCGTCTAGTGTTGGCCAACAATATTATTAGTTTTACTATTCAATTCTGTATCAAAATATTTTTTTATATGTTTTTATCTATTTTGTAACTTTTGTTTAAGTCTAGGTCAACGACAAAGGAATCTCTTTTGCCAAAAGGGTGCTATAGGTGTATTTCTGTGAATTTTCGTTTTAACTAACCTATGCTGTCCGAGTGTGCGTACTAACTTTGACTCAATCATAGTAAAAAAAAAAATAATAATAATAAAAATAAAAAAGGACAAGAGATGAGGAGAATCTGTCTACTTTCTTAAAATCTCCGATGGGCTTGATAACTTCAAATTCTTGGTCGACATGCTTTAGACTCTAGGCAGGCATGCCTTTCCAAAAACTAACAAACAAGGATGTGTCCAATAAGAGAGACATGCATACTCCCGCCATTTACCCGTGCCCCAGCCATTTAAACATTTGCCTCTCAATTACTTGGACTATCTGTCTTGGCTTTTCTCTGTCTACAATTAGCCATGTCTTGATGCAACCTACTGCAAAACACTTGATAACTTCAATTCAAAATCTCAGGTTAAGCCCTTCGACGTCTAATCGGTATCCAGATTTTGTGAAAAATATATTTCAAAACAAGTATTATATTAAACAAAACAAGTATTCTATTAAACAAAACAAATATTCTATTAAAACTGAATTTTGTATAGGAGTCTAATTTCATTTGGAGCCAACCGGAAATTTTCAGAAAGTCGGCTGATTACTTTGATTTTAAGCCATTTTTGTTGATTATTTTTATCTACCCGGAAGTTAGTATTATGCATAATAGGATAGTTAAAAAGAAAATTTACAGAAATATACCTACAGTACTTTTTTGACGAAAAGACTTCTTTTACCTTCAGCATAGTATACCCCACCCCCCCCCCTTTACACACACGTACACAAAAGAAAAGATAACTGCTGGGTAGCTATAGATGAGGATGGCCAACTTTTTGTTTTTTTGTGCGAGGTTTGATCCATAAAAAAAACATTTTGTTTGCGAGAAACGGTTTAGAGTCGACCCTATTTTGTAATTTATAAGATTCGTCAACTTCATAATAGTCTAGACCAATAAACTATAATTCATTTAGCATCCATCAACGTGCAATTGAAAATTATTGAAGCAATAAAGATTAAATTTAAAATATTTAGGAATTCCTCATTTAATAGCAAAGTATCACCTAACTGTTGATGCGTCTTTCTCCGATTCGGGAACAATGGGCGGCGGGGGGAAATAAAGAAAGCACGGTTTTTCGTTTTTCGTGTGGCGGGGGAAGGGTATATTGTCTAAGCAGCAGAAACAGGTAATTATCAGTAAAACTCTATTGAAAATCATTAGGTTTTGCTGTGGATGGGCTCCAAGCCACCACTAACTCTGCCCTTTCTGTTCAACAATAATTGTTCTTCCATCCATAATATGACTTGTTTCGTTGAATTCCATCCTTATCCAGTTGAATTGTTCAGTTATTTTATTGTTCGTCTTTTGTTTTTCAGGAATCTCGAGAATACGACGGAGAAAAACGTGGACATAGCAAAAGATATCCTTTTTGACATTATTAAGTTGTCCCTACACACACAATACAATTGATAGGGTCCAAATAAAAGCTTGCGGTATTGTTTGTTTGTTGTTGTTGTTGTTTTTTTTTGGGGGGGGGGGGGGGTGGGGGGGGTAGAATATGAATTGGTAGGTCTACAGTTGCCATTCTATTACAGTCATTCACTAATAATCAAGTAAAATTTAAATTTATCATGTTGACAGTTGAAAACTGATTGTTGAATACAGTTTCATGAAAACTATATATATATATATATATATATATATATATATATATATATATATATATATATATTATATATATATATATTATATATATATATATATATATATATATATATATATTATATATATATATATATATATATATATATATATATATATATATATATATATAAATATCAGACTGTAATTTTTTTTTTTCAAATACCACTAATAATTAGAATTATTGGCAGAAAATATTACTAGAATAAATATCGTTGTTAAAAAACTCATCCATAGTCAATTTGCCTTTAATTAACTAAAAATTAAACAGCATGCAGCATCTTAAATGTCTTAACACGAAGTCTTCATGCTTGCTATAAGCATTCACAAATACTTTTCTTTTCTTTTTTAAATAATTAGAGCGGGTGAAGGGTAAAAATATTAGTTTCTTAGAATTTGGAACAAAGGTAATTTTAAGCCTTGAGTCTTTTTTGTACATTCCTAGAGGAGGAGGGGCTTGATGTTCGCTAGCGTGTAGATATCATTTACACATTTTACTGTGAAAATTGAGGTTTTCTACATTGCACACTAATTGCTTTGGGTTTTTCAAAAAATGTTACGCTCCTGGTTTGATAAGGTAATGACAGTTATACTTTTTTGCTCTAGTTTTTTTCAGTCGATTAATTACATAATTTACTGAATAACCTTGATGTAAGTGTTCGACAAAAACTTCCAGTCAAGGGTAATTCAATTATTTTCAATAGTCGAGCCATATATTTATTTTGTGACCACATTTGTCATTCATGGCGCTCCAGAAGATAAATTAACACTGCTAATGTTAAATGTATCAATGTCATAGTATCTCGAGTTTAATTGCATTCACGTGCCGTATACAAGTCTTGCACCTTGAAATTATACTTTTGATATTTCTACGAAAATGTAAAGTAAGGGATCACCTCTCTTGAAGTAAGTTGTAAACGTTTGTTGGTTTTGAAACATCTTCTTCAAACAAGAATGTAATGCGGCTGCTGCATCTGCGCTTTGCGCAGAAAATCAAATTGTTCAAAAGATGACAAAGCCTACTTTGTCACTTTGATACGGAAATATATATGACGGAATTCTTGGTTGCAACCAGAAGACATGTAATGAAAGACTGTATTGGATGCCTATTTTTTATTAAAACTCATTATGCGTGATTTGCAGGCGGAAACTGCCATACACACTAAAAGAAGTATTTTGAATTGTTGAAAACATTGTAAAAACTTTTTTTTTACACTCATACATCAAGATAGGAATGTTTTTGACGCATCCCTCCTCTCCCCAAATTTTTGTTGTGAGTAGGGCAAAGACAGAAATGTACCTTGGCAAGGCGGAGATTGGTATATGTTTAATCCCAAGTTTCTTCAGTTTTCATGATTTCCAATATTTTTCGAATAATTCTTTTTTTCATGGTTTCGGAAGACGAATCCCCCCCCCCCCCATCGAAATAAAGTTTCATGTATATGCCTGGTTTGAAGGTATTTCTGACGTTAGACTACACACCTTTGTCTTCTCCTTCTCTCCTGTGTGTTTTACGCACGAACTCAGTGCCACTTTTATTAATATTCAATAGACTTATTTTTGATTCTGCAGCATTGCTTTGGTAATTTTAGTCTTTCATTCGATTTTCCTATTGGATTACGCTTGGGGATGATTTTTTTTTTTTATTTTTTTTTTTTGATTCTGTTGTATGCATGCTGAGCAGGGGAGAGCTGGAGGACGAAGGTAGTTTAATTAAAGTGGTAGGGAGGCTGGCTGCTGGACCCTTTCCCCAAAATGTAAGAGTTTACATAAAAATTAGTATTTAACGGTTAAATAATGACTAAGAAAGATATTTGCCATTTTTGGCATATCTAGAATATTTTAATCCCCCCTCCTCCTTCTAAAAATTGATAGCCTGGATGAGCTCCAGCATATTCGATCGTGTGTCCAAAATTCAACAATTTTAAACATGGTACTGAGTGATATTGTCCGGAATATGCCTAGTATTATTCATTCTTAGGTCAACCTTTAGCAGAGCTAACCATTTCAATAACTGAAAGATAAGTACAGTATTCGATGCGCCATTCAATGCTCTTTCCAAATACAAAATTTGCGCTTCAATTTGATTGTTTTTTTCTATTCAATTTTCAGTCAATAAGATGAACGAAAAGTTTTTCATTCCCAAAATTTTGCAAGTAAACTCTCTGTTTCTCCGTGCTAGTCTTTCAATCAATGGTCCTTGGACTTTTGTCGGTCCAGAGAGGCTTCTGTATATCAGCTATTTTGCATATAAAACTAATTGCATTGATTCTATTGATATTTATCAAGATATCCTGCTTTTTCTCGCATTTCTCATGTGTTTTCAGTGTAGAGAGATGCTTGAATACAATCCAAATTGGATTTAATTAATTTATCCGTAAGCTTAGTATTATTTTGTTATCGTTCCACGGGAATATCTTTACGGAACATTTATCGATGTGGCTTCTGAACGGCTCATATGAACTGTTGGTTCGACAGCCAAATTTTGCTGCTCTGCGGGTTAGAATATTTGAAAAAAGTTCGTTTTAGTGTACTATTAGTAATGTTTTTGTCATTTATTTCCTTAACTAATGCTTACTAGAAAGAGTGGAGACAAGTCGAGATGAGTCCTGATGATAGCAACCAATATCTTTTGAAGAACAAGAAGATTTATTTTATATCTTTCGTCATTTTGAATTCAACATTTTTATATTGATGATTGGCAGGAAATATCTGAATTTGATTTTGAATTTGATCCATGGTTACTTAACCTAAGATATTGTTATTGGATTCATTAGTGCTGGGTTGAGAAGGGGTGCCCTTAGAAATTTTTCTTAGGGATTGGGGGAGGGGCAAGTCTGCAATATTTTTCTAATAGGTAAAAAAAGCAGAAAATTTCAGTCCCTACTCTATGAGAAATGCTTAGAAGTTTTCCCGAAAAGCAATTGTCGTGAGCGAATCTGACAAGCCCTGGATCACTCCAAAAATAAAACAGCTGATTCGCGAAAAAACCACTGTAAGGCAGTCAAGTGGGTGACGCAACGTCGTTACGATTATTAAGAAACAAAATCGTTAGCCTTTGTCGCGAGGCAAGAAAGTCCTTCGGAAATCCCTTTGGACCCTGGAATAAAAAAAGGATCCCCGTAAATGGCACCGTCTAGTGAGGCAGATTGCTGGAAAAACAGTATCATCCAGTATCCGTATCTCTGAACGATGATGGTCACTCGTGAGTGCAAATGACGTCAACAATTACTTTTACTGACATTTGTACATCCTTTCCTGCCCCAACTAACACTGAAATAGAGAATCTACTGTCAATATGCCTGACGAAGTGGAAATCGAAATAGTTGAGTATCAAGTTTTCAAAGAGCTGAACAAGTTGTGTCCATCCAGTAGCTCTTTTCCTGAAGAGCTGCCTATAAGGTTAATACGATGAGTTCTCTCTTTTCCTCGCCAAGCCACTTGGACACATCATCAGCGAATGTTTCGCCAAGTCAACTTTCCCGTCGTGCGGGAAACGCGCATTTGTGCGTGGTTATACGCGAAGACTAAAACACCCAAATCTTGCAACGAAGGTACGACCGATATCAATCACATCTACCTTTGCAAAAGTCACCAATTCATTCATCCTGCGTGAATTGCTCAAGCAAACGCGGGAAAACATAGACCGTTACCAGTATGGCGGCCTCAAAGGTTGCAATACCTCGATATACCTCGTGCGCCTAGTTGACATTATCTTAAGTGGCTTGACAAGGGCAGTACCTTCATCTGACCTTCGCCTCTCGCCGATTTCAGGAAGGCATTTGAACTGATTTGTCATCTTACGGCAGCAAAAAATATGCGAGCAATGGGCGCACAAGCAAGCGGTCTCTTGCATTAGTGATGAGCTTCCTTCAGGACAGAATGCAGTGTGTATTTCCATTGTTTGAAGGTGACTTGATCTCATATTGGTCATAACTTACCTGTGGAGCCCCTCAGGGTACAAGACTTGCTGGTTTTCATATTTATCTCCCTCGTTCAACTTCCTCCTTCAGAATTTCGAAGAGCGACTCAAATTCGTCGACGATTTATCATTTGTCTCAAATACCTCGTGAGAGAAGGTGTAATCGAACGTCAGTTCAGCGAGGGACCCTTCTGGCATCCTTCTCTGAGGACTGTGAACGTTACAAGTTGACACTGAATGCAGATAAATCAATGATCCTCAGGTTTTGCCCCTTTAAAACGTGATCTGGAATTCCCGCAAGTCCCTTTCCCTATTGTTCCATTTGCAAAAATCCTCGGAGTCACATATCGATGGACTGCACATTCACCGAACACGTGGAGAAGGTTATTAAGGCTGGCAATGATCACTTCAGGACCCTAGTCCTGATGCGCAGGTTTGGCTGCGACACTCAAAGCCTAAAAAATGCCTATATTACGTATGTGAGACCTCTACTCGAATATGCCGTCGCTGTCTGGGGACCTTTTGTCCAGAGCACCCACTACCTTTGCGATGACCTTGAATCTTTGCAGAAACGAGCTGTTAACATAATCGTTGGTAACAGAAGTGACGACTACAACAAACTCTTGCAAGAACTGAACCTTGAATCTCTCAGCGACAGACGATTATCACTGATCATTGTCCCTCGGCAAGTCACTGCTATCTTCGCCCCATCACAGACTGATCCTCCCACCTGATGCTCCTGTTAACCAAAGAACCAGATCCCAGTCGAAGCTACAACCCACCTGTCTGCAGGACCACCAACCGCTACAAAAACACGTTTGTCCCCTTTTTCGTTGAAGCATACAACCAAGACTTAGTGTTATTTGAATTCACGTTGTTAGTGTTTTATAGTGTTATTTGTATTTTTTTTTTTCTCATATTGTTGTAAAGACGACATAAATTAGCCATGGCTACGCTGTTCGATCTTAATAAACCTATGTCTATGTCTATGTCTAATAGGTGCCAAAGTTGATTTTTTTTCTTTTCTTTGTGAGGAAACGTCAAATTGTTAAATTTACGTTTGTCAGTATTACAAAGCTTCTTGGAAATATTTGGTCTTCCAAAAGGGGATAGGAGAGTGAGTAACCTAAGCTACTTCTGCATGGAGACTGACAAACTGAAACACAGCCTCTGAAATGACTACAGCCTCTGAAACTGACCGGCTATGTCAATGTCTTTTGATAACCGATAGATGTCTATGAGTCGTTGCTGTATAGCACTTTACCCTAGTCGGGTCAAAATAGCGGAAATAAGTTTTTTTAATACTTTTCACTGGTTGCTCTTTACTTGCAAATCTTTACTATTAAGTGTTAGATAGCACAGACGATCTTCAACCATGACCTACAACTAAGCAAACACCAGGCAAAGATTGTTTCTAGTGTAAGATGCAAAAAGTAGATCCGGCATAGCATGATTTCACCGTTTAGAAATGGTCTGAGAATAGATCGGATCAAAGCTTTAAGTTCAAATTCCAACCATATTTTTTGGAGCAAAAGATAATCTGATGTTATAATCGATCTGTCGAGACATTTTTCCATAATATATCAGACGCACAGATTACGCTAAAAATGTTCACCATGGGTGCTTTCACAGTTTGAAATCCAAACACTAACCCACCACATTTTTTTCTTTTTTTTAAGTAGCCATAAAGTGTATTGATAACGGAAGTCTATGTATTTTCTTTTCACAAAAACACACTTGATGCTACTATACCGATGCCTACGATTAAAGACAAATCTCGAATGATAGATCGTCATCATTTCCTGGTCTATCAATAATTGTCAAAATGCTATCGGTTATAAATTTTGCGGCGGCAAATAACAAGTCTTGCTGGGTTTTTCAATGCAATTTTACTAAATTGCTTCAATAATCTACTTGTTTCTTTTTACACATTTGTATTAATGCAAATAAAAATATACAAAATTAAACTGCATCAAAGCCAGTGAGGACGGTCACCTCGTTGACGGCGGTATATATGTGCGTAAAAATTGTTTAATATCAAACTTCACAAAGCCAAGGAGAAAAAACTTCATCAAAGAAAATAGTCTTGATTTCAACTTTCTTTATGTGAATACCAATTCAAATGAAATACAGACTAAGGAACAGGCCTGTAAAATTAAACAGATGTTCGCAAATTCAATAAATCAGGGACGTGGCATGACTGCCTGTTATTTTAATATGGTTCAGCTTGAATTACTCATACTATGATTTGTTACAAAGTTTTTTTTTAGTAAAATTAACTTCTTAAGGTTTCAGCTCTTATCACAAGTTAATTAATTAACTATGGATAAAAGGGTTAAAGACTTGAATTTCGGATAAGTCTGTTTTGAACTTGAGAAACGTGACAAAAGTTGGTTATTTCTCTCTTCCAGTGGCACCTGCCAAATTTTGTCCCCTGGGGGGGGGGATAGAGTTGGGAATGTTTTTTTCAGAAGTGTCAGCGTTTTTTCGAAAAATACAAAAAGAGCCCTCTTCATATGCATATCAGTATTCAGAGAGAAATGTGGAAGGGGGATCTTAGTCTGTGCTCCTACCCAAGACATTCATTGAGTTTATAACCAATGGCGTAATTTAGTCAAAACCCTGGGGGAATGGGGCAAAGTTGGAGCCAATTTTCTCAAATGAAAGTGACAGTGAAAACTGACCCATTTCTGTGGATGCTTGAATTATGCAGACTTATCTTAGTTTTTACAAAATCTTTGAAGAAACTAAATTTCAGCTGGGGGGAGCGCAAACCAAGGTCTGGCAGGGGCAGTTGCCCCCCCCCCTCTTGTCCCGTAGAAAATTATTCAGTGTTTCAAAAACTATCCATAGAACGTTTTTTTTGTCCCCTCCCCCGTGCGAACTTAGTGTCACCATATTCTTTTTTTTATTTAGCTTTGTCTGTTTATGTTCAACTGTAAAATTTTTCAATCAATTTTTCACCCACTTCCCATGGTCTAATTAAGTGGAAATTGTGTACACGCGTTGATTTTCGATTACAATAGATCAACTAAATGAAATCAATTAACATTGTTTAATTCATTTTAATTGACACTATTTTGCGTAGCCTTCTACTAAATTAACTAATAGCTGGGAAACAGCTCAGGATATGGCTATTGGTTCTTTGGGAGGGGAAGGGGTGGTCTCGTATGATGCGACAACCGTAAACTCTAGATAGTTAAAGGTTCTTAAAAGGTGTGAAAAATATGCATATAAAATTTATAAACATAAAAGCCAAATATGATAAAAAGATTATCGAAGAGTAATCTTTGATAAGATTATTTACCGAAGATTAATCCCAGTAATTCAGATTAATTGCTTAAGATTAATTGACCCTAATTAAGGGACACAAGTTAGCACTTTAGGAACGCATGTCCAGAAGTGTTTTAGAATATATTTTAGTCATAAAAAAGGTCTTGTTTAGAATCTTCAGAGAATATAAAAGAACTTTCAAAAAGTTTGGAGCTATTTTTCCGTTTTATAACTCTTGCACGCACAACGCTCTTGCCTTTGAGTGTAGGTAGAATAAGACAGCTGACAAGAAGTTATAAAAATAATGCATCGCGATCGTCACATAAATACTCAAGTCTTTGAGCTCGGGCGTGATTAATGATAGAAACACGATGTAGCCCCTCTTGTTGATATAAAATGCCAAGAATTTTTAATTGCCCGGGTTTTGTTGATTTTATATCATCCTGTACGCGTGGGGGGAGAATTGAACGGTAAAAAGTTGGTTGAAAGGCCAAATCAACACAAGAGTGCTCGGCATACAAATAGGAAAACTGATGTTACACGCTCCATCTTTTCTAATCCAAAGAATTAGGCTTTAAGTCTTTATTTGAGTGGTCAATTGTAAATTACGGTAAAGTTGACTCATCAAACTAGACAGAGCTATATGTCTATGGGCGCTAAGCCTGTGCGCGATTTAAGTGTGACTACACTGTGTCTCGAGCGTGATTTAAAGGTTGTCTGCCCTCCACAACATTTTTCAAAAGATGTAGAATGTAGAGTTCGCAAAAACGGAAGAGAAATTGGAAGAGCACCAACCATCTAAATACAAAAATCTACTCAACAAAGACGTCCTGAGGCCAGAGCCGGTCCTGGGGAGGGGAGGGGAAGAGAACAGGTCAGGCCCAAGGCGCCGCAGCTGGGGAGGGGTTCTATGGTGGGGGATCCAAACTTTGATAAAATTTTTCACTTTGATTCGGGTTTTTGCTTATATTTGAGTCGGGAGGGAGGCGCTCGTGTAATTAATTTTTCCCAGCACCACCAACCCTAGGAACGGCTCTGTCTGAGGCTACCAGACAAGAACGGACGTACAATTAACCTTCATCAAGGAGGGAGAATATCTCCCTTATTAAGTTATCACCTAAAAGAAATCCCTTCTATGTATTTAATTAAAACAAATTCTTTCCAAGTGAGAGTGAAGAATGACAGAAAAAATGACCCTGCACATGAAGGCTGACGACTCTCCTCATCCCTTCGCTCTTTACATTAAAATATGACTTATATCCAATGCTGCAGGAACGAATGTTTAACACAAGAACAATCTTACAATTTTTGTCTTTGTTTATAAATCACAGCGCTTCGGAGAATAAAAAGAATTACTTATCACCATTTGCGTCAAACAATAACATTCCAAAATGATTTTATCAACTCCCAGCTGGCTATACCTTTTGTATCCCTCATATGCTGGATAATTTCTGTCCCTTCTGTCAAAGTTCAATATAACTTTGTTATCTCTTTCAGGGTATTCAAGATTTCACAGTTTTTGTATATTTTAATCTTTGTAATTCGAATAGCTGTTTTGTCTTCAGTCCGTTTGTGCTATTTTATATGTCGAAAGCATTTGATGACCAAATTCATAGTTGATAAATTTTGCATATTAGACCAGCAAAAAAAATAGATTATATTAATGTATTGTATATATTATAATCAGAACTTTGGTATTCAGTTTCCGTTTCTATAGGCAAGGTCTATCCCTCCCTCCCCTCTCAACTATTGTTTTCGAAATTCAATTTTAATTTTCGCATAAAAATGCTCCGAGAATGACAACCATCCCTAAAAAAGTGCAACCCTCAAAATATTTCTCAGTCTGTGTGTGTGTGGGGGGGGGGGTATTTCAAAAAGGAATTTTAGGGTCATCGTTTCAAGGATTTCGAGGGGAGCTAAAAGATTTTACAGGTATTTTCCCCATTGACTCCAGCACAGAGACTAGGGGAGGGGGGCGATATCCGTCGATGAAATAAGAATACTTGGAGAAATATCTATGAACAAGAAATTGAAAAATATTCCGAGCCCAAACACCGTCCCTTCTATATTTATGATAACTGAAAGTTAGAAAATTCAGGTATGAAAGTGGAATTTTAGAGGCTTCAGCCCCCCTTCCTCCCTCCCCGCTCTCTATACACCGAAATACCTTCTTCTCCATAATAACTGATGTGCAATTATACACCAAAGTACATAATTTTTGAGGGATCAAAATAATTCAAATCAGATAAATGAAGCTTAAAAACAATTGTCTCTATTCATGTTTATTTTGTATAGGCTACGTGTCTTTGGAAGAAATGTACTCCTCCGGCATCATGACTTCTGAAACTGGGAAGCCGATAGATAGCTCTTGAGTAGTTCTATGATTCATAGTTTCAGAATTTTCACTAGATAGCTTTTCGGGCCAAAATGTTTGTTTTGCACAGCAAAATGGAACTAGAACTTAAATTGTTTTGTTTGAATGAGCCCTCTCTAGATATTTTAGGATCACGGGTTCGGTACAATCATACCTGAGAAACATTAAATAAAAAAAAAAAAACTTTTTCAACTGAAAGTAAGGAGAAACATTAAAACTTAAAACAAACAGTAATTATACGTATATTAGGGGGTTGCTCCTCCTCAACACCGCGCTTTTACGCTAAAGTTTTCTAATACTTTAAAAAAAGCTTCATATTGTCTTAATTTTTTTTGAAGAAAAAAAGGGTTTATTCATTAACAATAAACATAACAAAAACCTGAAGCAAAGCCTGTTTATGTAAATAATCACCCTACTAGGCCTATATATAAATTAACTTATGAAAGGTGACGACAAATTGAACGAACCTTGTGTTTCAGCAGTCGTTCTTAAAGAATTGGGACAAAATTCAAACTTTAGCGTAAAGAGCGAGGTGTTGAAGAGAGCAACCCCCCTCATATAAGTAATAATTTCGGTTCGTTTTAAGTTTTAATGTTTCTCCTTACTTTCAGTGAAAAAACTTTTTTTTTTATTTAATTTCTGACGTTTTTCTAAATAACGCCAGGAAATCTGGCTCCACTCCATGGAAAATCCCTCCTTCCCACGGATATATTCTTAGTCATTTCAATCTGGTGAAAATTTTCCCCGGACAATCTCCGCGCCTAAAATTGAGTCAGCAAAGAAAAGGCAAGACATAAGAAGAATTTTGTATAGGAATTCTGGCAAATTCCCCCAGTGTAAATATATCAGGTAGAACCTGGTAAATTGAAAGTTTCAGGTAAATCAGGATCAGAAATGTAATTAGTATCTATAAGTGGTGGCCGGCGTTTAACCCCCCCCCCCCCGGAAGATACCCCCGCGGAAATACTCCCGGAAAATACCCCCCCCCCCTCCCGTGGGAAAAATAAGGCTTTCCAAATTTGAAAATTTTATTTGAGTTTTATTTTTTTTTATATCCGGAATTTTGGTACTTGTGTATTATGCACCACTCACTCAAGATTACGCCGTGTAAAACTCGAGAACAAACCTGTTTCTTCGTTAGTTTTTTTTCAGCTTAGCGCGAGACAACACAAAGAGAAGTGACATAATATATGGGGAATATATAATTTGGGCTTTATATGTGCACATAAGGGGGGGGGGGGGTAAAGTATTTGGACAGTTTGAAGTCAGAAAACAATTCTTTCTAGGTATGGCCACTAAAAAAATTACAGAAGAATAGCGAGGTATCTGGAAATTTTTTTAACTAAAAAAAAAAAAAAAAATCTTAGTATAAAGTAAATGTAATGTTTCATTGAAGTGTTTTTTCCAAGCGTTAAGTGTTTTTTTTCCAATGACCGTTTTTCCAAGTATTAAGTAGTATATTAGGTTAATGTTTTGCTTCATTTAAGTGTTATGTGATGATCGCTGATCAAAGTATGTTATTGTGCCTTTCATTTATGTTTTTTTACTATGTTCATGGCCGTATATTTGGCTTTAAAATACACTTCTCTATCTATCTATCTAATAGCAGAATACTTGTACCAAACACATTTTGCATGCAGACCTGCTATACTTTACCCCCCCCCCCTAATATGCAAATCTATAGCCCAAATTTATTTCTAAAGCAACGAAGAAACTAACGTAAAAACTGGCGTGTGTCTCAAATTTTACACAGAGTAAACTTGAGTGAGTGGCGCATAATACACGAGTATCAAAATTCCTCCCCCCTACTGAAATAATAAAATAAACTTAAACACAATTCTCAAATTTGGAAAGCCTTATTTTCCACGGGGGGGGGGGGGGTAAACGCCTAGAACCCTCATAAGTATCTCAAGGGAATACTAAACACTAAATACACATCACATATGGTTTATTTTGAGAAAATCGTCTAATAAACAAAAAGAATATAAACACAAAACAAATGGGACATCATCCAAATTCAGTGTTAAACTGAACCAAGTCCACAAAAATCACCGTCAAAATGTCAGCTGTGAAGACGGCAGATAAAACCCATGTCATTTTATTTTTTTAGGAACGCTTAAAATAGATTTGAGCCTAGTTTAAGCAGTTACCTCTATTTGGAGTGGCGGGAGGCGATTGCGCCCTATATTTTGAAAAACAACTTTTTATACAAAAAAGCATTTTCCTCTTTAAATCCCTGTCCACGCTCTCCCCTCCTCCCCCCATACTCCTCCTAGGATTCAGTTGGACAAGTCGACGATTTCACCAAGCAGCAAAATCACTGCCATCCCCTTTTTAAGCATTGTTATTACATTTTTTTGTAACTTCACATGAAAGAAAAGATAATCCCTGCCCCTCCCCCTTACATTTTGTAAAAGGGCACCACTGAACTTAATCCACATAGGAATTGTTTTTATAACTATTGAGGAAATCACAGATTTAGTGCCTTTGTCAATAATGAAAATTTTCTATATGAAGTTTGCAGCTGGCGCGACTCGAACACCTGAAAATTAGGCAGAAAATATGCTTCTGAACTACGGTGCCATGAACAGCATAGCCAAGCTCAAAGTACCGCCGATCTGTTTTATCATTCAAGCTGTTTTTTTGTGTTTTTTTTTCTTTTTTTTGCAACAGATAATTTGATTCTGCTTAATACAAACCTGTAAATTGAACACATACTTGTTTATCTCTAGGAAATGAAAAATGAAAATCGCTGCATGGAAATGAACGCGTAGTCACGGAGAGTCTTGAACTAGGGGAGTAGAATCAAAGAACCGGTTTTCTAAAGGTAATATCACCTTCCAAAGAAAACAAAATGTACCTTTTTTAAGGTAAAATTACCTTTCTAAAGTAAAGGTAATTAATTAAAGGCCAAAAGTGGAGCAAATCCGGTTTTTCTTTTCTTTTTTCGCAGCAAAGCATGAATTAAAACATATGTACATATTACGCTGGAAACAATCTAAACTAAAATAAATGTCTTACAAAAAAAAATCCATCTTTTTAAACAACTTTTAAAGAAGTTTAAAATGTAATTGAATTTAAATTTTAAAATGAAAAAATCTAAAGTACAAAGCTAAATCCAGAAGAAAAATATCTATTAAAACTATCTACAATAATCAGACAAACACACATAATGGTAAGTCTAATTTGAAGGACAAACTAAAGAATAACACTCTGAAAAGAAAGAAAAAAAGATTCACAAAGGAAATGTTTTTAAGATTAGAGCTCCGACGCTTGAGGAATAAGCTCCAATTTGTAATTGGCACTGACGCCATTCCAGACTATATTTTTACATCAGGTCATTTTACTGAAAACGCTAGTTACCAGACAATCCCAACGCAATACTGGGAAACATATGCACAGAGTACATACCTGAACACAGGAATACCCTAACCCTAAGATTGAACTGGAGGACATCCTTTAGAGAAATTTCGACCAAGCAAATAAAATGAAAATATTGGACTTCCTCTTTATCCTGGGGACCCTTCTTCCAATAAAAGCATGGACTGTGTTAGCCAATGGCAGAGTACTGAGCCCACCTTTTTTTTCTCTTTCTTTTCAGAGACAGTTCAATATTTATACAGAGTGGATTCGTAAAAAAAACAAATTAAACAACATATTCATAAACTTATATCCAATAATTTATGAACAAAACTTGAATATATCAATCACTTGGTTCAAGAGACTTTTTTTCACAGGTTGACATTTCTGAGTATCTGTACTTTTGCATATTTAATGGAAGACAAATACAAAGATAGTAAAGGGACATGACCTTATAGAACATGGTGTTCTAAAATAATAGGCACAAATTGGTCAACAGCACAAATAAAACAAAAGAGAATATATCACAAGCAATGGATGATCTAAATTTCCATATTTATCGAGGTTCTCCCTCGCAATTATCACAATGGACTAATCCAGATTCATCACACCATACAACGTAGAGAAACCATAAGATCGTTGAACTGAGGTCGCAATCCCGATTTCTTGGACCCATGGCAAGCAGAACAAGGAACAAATCTGTAATCACCACACTTTTGACAAACTCGACAAGGAGACGAGCGCTGTAAATAAATATAAATTATTTTCTTGTAAATATCACTGAGATTGTAGACTAACTGTTCAAAGACTCGGGTCAAATTATAGCCACATTTCTTGATAAAATCAATATTACTCACAACTAAGGTGCCAAAAACCTATACTGTGCCTAATGGTGAGTTGAGCAATGCTCAAATTACAGGCTTAAAATTTAGATCGAACAATCCAGAGATCTTCCAATTTCCTTAATACTTTCGATTTTACGTAAAAATAAATAAAATACTAGCAGTGCTGCTAGCACCTTAAGCGGCGTAATTTGTTTATATTTTTTGGAGGTGAATTAAATTTTTCAACTGAATTGAGTGAACGTTCATCAAATGGAAATTTATTCTCCAATAAACTACATTTGGAGACATACACACATCCTAGGATGGATTTATTATAAAACTTCGAAATGTTGGCCCCATGTTATGATTCGTTGTTTTAGTCTATGTGTAGTATGTTCTTTCCTTTGTGTACTTCATTTTTTTCCATATGTAAAGGCACTAGATGTCGTTGAGTTTCTTTTTCAACAGAGTTTCAATTCTTGCACAATTTTTCTATGACTTAGCACAACAGTAATTTTATGGGTGAGACATAGAGATGTATTTTGTGAGGAGAGAGCCCAAGAATCTGTGAGGAGAAAGCCTAAGCATTTTACTTTCTTTTTTTCAAAATTTTTGTTGTGTCACGGTTTTTTTTTTTTTTTTTTGTTGTCACGGGGTGACAAACAACTATTTTGTCACCCCGAAAACTGAAAAAGATTTCTCCAGGGAGATTTCCCCAGCGGAAAACTCCTCCTCGGCCATAAATTCACCCACGGACACTCATCCCTGCTTAAATCCCTCCCTTGCGGAGAAATCGTCCATGGAAAGTCCCCCCCTAAAACAAACTCCTCCACGGGAAATCCCCCAGAAAAATAGTTTAAGCAAAAGCAACTTTTAAATATGTGTCACGCAGTCGGACCTTTAATTTCAGTCAGTGCGAAAAGTATTAAGAGGCCTTGGAAGGGGGGGAGGAGAAATTGTATACTAAGTCCTTCCAAGAGTGTGCTCAGCAAACTACTGAAAGTTTCTTGGCAGATCTGATGAACAGTATAATAATGCATACATGACACACGAACAGACAAACACACACAGACATACATTTGATTTTATTTGTATATCTATATATATATATATCATATATATGTATATCATAATTAATATATATATATATATATATATGATATTATATATATATAATTATATATATATCTAATACTATATAATATATTATATATATATATCTATAATATATATATATATATATATATATATATATATATTATATATATCATATATATATATCTATATATATAATATATATATATATATATATATATTGCTGTGAATATCCAAAATCTAGTTCATTTCGACATTCATCGGTGAATCTCCAAATTTTTTTTTCCTCGGCTTGGATTCATTAGCTTTGCGAATCAGCTTTTCAGTCTATGCAAGCTTTGATGGTAAAAGTTAGGCAAGGTTAAAGTAGGTTATAAATCTCAGTAATGGTTAAAAACCTAACTCAGCCTAACCTAATCTAACCTGTCACCATTAACCTAGTATAAAACTGAAAAAGTTAACTGGCAAAGCTGACTAAATCCAAGGAGAAAAAAAATGTATTTCAGACATTCACCAGTGAATGTCGAAATTCACCATTTCCGGACATTCACGGTAACATATACATGGTTGACAAAAGTTTCTTGTACTTATTGTTCTCTGAATTCTAATTGCTGTGGGTTTGAGTCCCTAAATGCTATAGAATATTAATCAACTGATGACCTGTAGTTACTACTAGTCGTAAGATCAAAATCCAAAACTGTGTTTTTCCAGGTGATGTTGTTAAAAGCCTTGTACTGTTTCTCATACGACGAAGCCTGAAACTAACGGGATATACCTACATACAGGAGGGGGGGGGGTACCTAAGATTTGTCGAAGTAATTCCTGTTGCTACGTGAATAATATAGAATTTGCATGCAAAAATACGCTTCCCGCGCTTTAGTATTGGTGCAACCATGAAAATTTAGGAAAAGTAAAATACTAAAAGTAAATATAAATAAAAAAATGAAAATGTCCCCAAAGCTGGGAAGGCATTTTTTGATTTGTTTAATGAAAATCTACGAAAAGTATTTTCCAAAAATCTATGGGAGTAACTCTCACCACTGACTCAGTAAAAAAAGCAAACGAAAGTATCTCTTACGTAACAACACCAATTAATATAATAAAGCATTGATTGAAAATGATTCGAGCAGGAGGAGATGGGATATGCAACGTCCACTTTGATGAAGAGTATACGACGGAAAAGACGAGAGCTGCCGGATCACACATTATTTATCAATACTGCAAGAGAAGCAAAAGTGGACTTACTCTGTGCATTTTTAAAATCCGTCGAAGTTCACCAGTCTCGTTTAGACGGTCTACTGTTTCAGCATTCTGGAATACAAAGAAATCGCAAAGTTAGTCAAGTTTTGGCCAACAGAGCTTAATGAATTACTACCTATATAACAGAACCTTATATAACTTTTGCACCTTTGACACTCCTTAACTTAAAACAAAATTATCATGTTTTCCTTTAGCTTCTTCGTGTTTCTGACCTGGTGTTTCGGAAATAAAATCTCTTTTTGTTGGCGAATCGTGAACTGATAAGAAATTTTGACCTTGATAGGTTATGAGCTGTGGAAGAAATTGCATGTTAAAGAACAGGGAATATAAGGACTGATAAGAAGAGGAATTCAAGTTCCTTTAAATGAAAAAAAAGCGAGGACATCTGATGATAGCCATGAAAAATCATTAAAAACCTAAATACCAATAGTGGGTATTTTTTATACTTATTTTGTTTTTGCTTTTGCATGTGCATTAGGTCCAAACAAACAAAAAGCCACTTTTCCCGAATAGGACAACAAGTATACTTGTTTACAATTTGTGTTTTATTTAGGCCTACTTTCTTCACACGCAACCAGAACCAAACAACTTTCTCTCTCTCTCTCTCTCTGCTCCTCTCTCTCTCTCTCTCTCTCTCTCTCTCTCTCTCTATCTCTCTCTATCTCTCTCTATCTCTCTCTATCTCGCTCTAGTCTCTCTCGTCTCTCTCTCAACAAAGAGTCCACAAATTCCAAAATTTTTGTAATAGCACGGGCCAGCCTGTTTATTACTGCATGGTTCTAAGGAGAAGAGGACGACGTATTTGGGACATGTCCTTTCATATTGCAATAAAGCCACCCTCCTTATTGGGATCCCAGATGGTCAAAGAAGCCAGGCCGCCTAAAAACTCCTCACGGCTAACTTTTGACCGATATCTAAGGACGGCTGAGATCTTGCTAGTACCGGGGTGAGAAGACGCCAACGCGGCGTTACGGTTTCGCAAATAATCACAGACGATTCAGTGACGCTCTAGGGCGCGCCATTAAAGGCTCTGAAGGAAGCCAAGAAGCTAGAAAAAGGCACTGGAGGAAGCTAAGAAGCTAGAAAAATAGGATAATCCCTAGAAAGGATGGGGATTTAGGAAGCCGACAATTATTCCAGCCTCTTGTAAGACCAAAAATACAACAAGTTTGCAGTATTCAGAACAAAAGTGACACTTTTCTAGCAACTAAAAAACAAACTGGGTCCCCTTCTCCAGAAACTATTTTGGCAGGTGTCCAACTGAGAAAATATGTAGGCACACTCTTAACATGTTGTGTATTTTGACTAAGGTTCAATCTTATATTTTTCTGCTAAAAAAGGCAGTGATCGACGACGGTACCTCCGTTAAAGTCTTGCCCTTACTGCTTTTGGAAATATCTTTTGTTTTATTTTGTGGAATATATTTTTGTTATATTTGTTATAAGCTATATATATTTTTATTAAAGCATCATAATCGCGTGCTATTCGTTGTTTTCAGAATATTTAGGACTAAATACTGCATATAAACACTTAAAACCCAAATAAACACTAATATCAAAAATATATACAAATAGAAATACGAATAAAAGCACGTATCTAAATACCCCAAACAAATATGCCTGTAGAAAAATCCTAAGTGTACAATTATTTATTAAAACAGATGACAATACAACATTCTTTTTGTCTATCTAATTCTGTTATATCAAGATCATACAAGAACTCCAAATATATGCAGCAAGATAACAAGTATCTAGCCTATACCTTGTAATTAAAGAAACAACTACAACCAGTGACTGGCGATCAAGCGGATAATTTAGAATTTTCCCCTTTCAAATATATACGATTGCCCCCTTTAGATTCTGAAAAATATCTTTTTTGGAATTTTTATTGAAAAAAATCGAAAAAGCAAAACTGCCACCTATCCCTAGATCTTAAAAAATACATTTTTCGTATCTTCTTAAAAAAAAAATAGAAAAAATACTTAGCCCCCCTCCCTAAATTTTGTGAATTGGCGCCCAGCATTGACTTAATAACGCTAGTAGGAAATAGGGGATCTTGAAAATGATTTAATTCGTTGAAAGCAGCATTTTGCAGCTGACGTTTAGCAACAGCAATATTGCACAAGTGTTTGGTCAGCAAATTTTGGGTACAAATAATTCCAAAGACTTGTTGACAATAAGGAACAAAAGAAGTAAACAATAATCTGTAAATGAAACAATGTGATTTGTATTCTGAACTTTACCGTTCTTCTTTATCTATGTAATTACACGTATTATTATATAGTATTTGTTATTATACCACCTTGCCAAGTAAACTAGATGGTGTTTTTTTTTCAGGAGAATCTTTACTTTGTTTTACAATAATTATCTGAATCACAGCAATAGAAATTGTCAAGCTTTAACTTGCATGAATATAAAAGAAAAAAAAAATACAGCAAAATATGCCATGTTCCTGTAACTAGATTTCAGATCAGCTGTGGTAAAGTTTTTTTTTTCACTGGAATTTATGGCTAGCCTTTCTAAACTTGGCATGTTTAATGGATAGGTACCCTCCTTTTCCATATCCTATTAGGTTCTTAGAATAATTGGAAGTTCCCATTTTTTCTGAAATACATTGTACATTCTTTTCTCTCTTATAGAAATATTTTAAATAGGAATTTGATATCCAAATAAAATGGAGGAGAGACAGGGGGGGGGGGGGTATTCTGAAAATAGAAGACACGGTTGATATATAAGAAGAATACAAAACGTACAAAAGAGAAAAAAAAACGTACAACATTCTTTAGTTTGGGGAAAGGGGCGTGGTTTAGTCAACCTTAACTAAGTTAAAATCAGTTTTGCATTGGTTTTTGATATAAACACTACTAGATCATAGCCAAATGTTTATTTTAAATGGGTTTAGATCCGATCGATTCAAAAATTTGAAATTAATTCACACTCAGTATTAACAGAATACCCTTGTAAATAGGAGTTTAAGAGCAAGTAAACCTGTACTACAAATATTGTCCAAAAGAAACACATACCCCAAGATGTCTGCCGTCAAGGAAAAGTTGGGGCACAGTGACCTTATCGCCTCCAAGCCGTCGTTTGACCTCTTCTTGGTGTTCGATGCTTAAGTAGACATCCCTTTCCTCAAACTTAACCAACAGTGTTTTCAAAATTCTTCTAACTTTTAAACACTGAGTGAAAGTTTCTCGTATTATTCCCATTGACGTGATGTAAAGTACAAGGCGGCCATTTTCTCTTTCTAGTGTCCCCTAAAAAGAAAAATATTGCAAATATTAAACGCAAACTAAGCTATTGTGCAGCTTGTTCTGCAGCTCGTTGATTGTGTAGCTCTTTATGGTCAAATTTTACTTCGTTTGCATAGAGCCATTCAAAAACAAATTAAGAGGAAAGCAGACGGCTGGAATTGTTCGGATGCAAACCAAAGCTCGTCCACGAACTGCTGGTGCAAATCAACGGTTTCTTGAACAATTTTGATGGAACAGTGTTGATTATCTGCCGCAGAGTCCTGACTTCAAACCCAACGATGTTCTCTTTTTCCTGAACTGAAGACACGTGCTTGAGGGAAGTCAAACCAACGAGGACCTTCAAACCAACGAGGACCTTCAAACAACGTCAGGGATCATTTGAATTCATTGGCGACAACATTCTTTGAAGTGGGTATTGAAATGCTTGTCCACACATTTGAAGAATGTCTCAATCTATTCAGTTATTATGCCGAAAAGTAACCGTAAGTACGCCAATCTTTAGGTAATACAATTATTGGGTTATACGAACTTATCTTTTATTTATAGCCTATCGGACGTTGAAAAAACAACATTCGAATGTCATTGGAGTCATAGTTTCACATCTATTTACTCCTTGAGCCGAAATAGTTATATTGCACAGACGTATTCTTAGAGAACGATTTAAACTTGCTTAAAACAGTAAAATTTTCATTTTCAACACGTTCTTTGCCTATTTTCAGTGAGTTTTCAATCTAAAAATAAATCAAAGCTTTTCAAAATTCAGGCTCGGTAGATGGATAAAGCTGAACATCAGCTATCGAAGGTAAAAAATAACCAATAAAACCACAGGACTGCATAAAAATAACAGCCAGAAACTTCGACCGAGAACAAAAACCTTAAAAACATTCTCTGCGTTCAAGCACATAAATCACCAACAATTCTGGAAATATTTGCAAAAGTATGGATGAAATACCTTTCGCTAAATTAAAAAGTATGTTAAACTAGGCAACTGAAACTTTCAGAGATGGATATACAGCCTATATCAGAGCCTGGAGAGCGGTGGCGTCAATTCACGGAAATTTAGAGGGGGAGGGGTGCAAAACTATATTTTTTTAATCTAGTGGGGCAATTTCATTGTTTACATTTTGTTACATTTCATTTTTTTTAATGAAATAACAAAATATATTTTTCCAAAGCGGAAGGGGCAGCCTCCTCATACGCGGAATAATTTCTTGTAGTTTTAAGTTTTAATGTTTTTTACTTGCTTTCAGTAAAAAAAAATTGTTTTTTATTTAATTCCTTACCGTTTTTCAAACCCAGCCAGGGGATCCCCTTCTCTCCCCCTGTGTAAATTTTTTCCCCTGGAAATTTCACCTGGAAACTTCTCTCTCCAGAGAAAATTTTCCTCGTCGAAAATCCCTCCCCCCTAAAAAAATGTCCATATATTTTCCAATAGAAAATAGGTCTACTATACATAAACAATGGGTAATCACGCAACTTACAGCCCGTCCCCAGGCATAATGGAGGAGAGCCAAGTCATTCTCAAAGGCATTGTTGTTGGACCTTTCAACTATGCTGAATCAAATGGCTATTGCAAATTTGTGATGAGATGTCTTTGGGGGGGGGACGTGGATAAGGGGCGAGTTGCCCTCCAATCTTTTTGCTTACTTAAAAAGGCTACTAGAAGGTTTTATTTCTGTTCGAATGAGCCTATATCGATCTTCCAAGACCATTGGTTCGATAAGATCACCCCTGATAAAACCCACATTTCTGTAGATAGGAGCTTGAAACCTCAACAGTAAGGGTTCTCTGATATGAAGAATCTGATTGTGTATTAAGATCTTTGACTTTTTTCGGGTGTTTCCTCCCCTTTTCGAAAACCAGGCAAATTTTCTCAAGCTCTTAGCTTTTGATGGATACATTAACTCTGTAATCACTAAATATTTGGAATCCGCATAAAAGGCAATTCTTTTGACGTATCTATAGAAAATTCTGTTTTTAAAGATGTGGTTATTATTGGCCCGAGTCACTTCTTACTGACAGTTCGTTACCACAAAGTGTTTGATACGTGTTAAAACACGTTAAGGTCGGCTAGTGATTGTGGGTCTTTTCTAAGTTGACAAATAATTGAATGTTTCTGATTACATTTAAAGAACATTCTTAAATAATTTCACCAACACGAACATGGCTATTCAGTTGTAAAACGATTTAGTGGAGTTTAGGATTTTAGTTGAAAATGTGTCCGGAAAAAAAACACAATAATTTTTCTCTTAGAAATAACGACAAATCTCATCCTAAATAAGAAATAGTCCATTCAATTTAAGAATTTTGTATGAATTATTCATAATTTTTTTTATAGATTGGAGTTATTTTCTAAATCTAGAAGAAAAAAAATGTCAATATGCACTAACGTAGCAGAATTGTCTTACTGCTTAAAATTAAAAAAAAAATTGTGCACTCGTTTTAGAACGCTCTATAACCCGGTTAATAAAATTGTATCTGCCTTATTATTTTGTTCGAAACCGGTTAGATATCCAAAATTTTGTTTTTTTTTATGGATTTGGATAATTTTCCCCTCTCAGTTCACGATAGTTTACGCATTTATTAACTTTATTTTTAATTTCAGATTCCAAGTCAATTTATAAGTAAAAATCACAGATTTCCAAAAGGAGATTCACACACACTCTTGGGAAATATGAAAACAATTCCTGGAAGTATGAGCGATTTCAGAAAGGATTTATATACAACCAATTACACAATATATAAATAATCTAATATAAAGGTTGTACTTCAAAATACTTTTCATAAAATAGATCCCTTTCGAAATATCAACTACTGTTTTTTTCACTTTTCCCATAGTTCTTATGTTTTTTGATCAAAACAGTTCGTAGTAAGGAATTGTTAGTAAGGAGCGACTCGGCTCAATAGTAACCGAAACTCTAAAAACAGAACTTAGATATCAATAGATACATCAAAAGAACCAGCTTATTATGCTGATTCCATCAAGTTTAGTGTTACCTATCAAAAGTTACGAGCCTGAAAAATTTGCCTAACTTTTGAAATAGGGAAGGCACTCCCTAAAATTCAAGGAATCTTGATGAAAATCCCACCATCAGATTCAGCGTATCGGAGAACCCTACTGTAGAAGTTTCAAGTTCCTATATACAAAAATATGGGAATTTTGTTATTTTTTGCCAGAAGAGAGATCACGGATACATGTTTATTCGTTTTTTTTTTTTTTTTTTTTTTTTTCCAGGAGTGATCGTATTGAAATAATGGTTCTAGAAGATCAGGAGAGGACGCATTCGACGCAAATTAAAAGTTCTAGTGCTTTTTTTAAATGACAAAGAAGATTGGAGGGCAATTGGCCCCTCCCTCGCTAATTCATTTCCCGAAGTAACCTGATCCAAAATTTTGAGATATCCATTTTGTTCAGTATAGTTGAAAGATCAAATAACTATGTATTTAGGGTTAAAATGACTCGTACAGTCCGTAGGGAGAGGCATGTAAGTTATGAAATTTGCCAATTGTTTACGCATAGTATTTGTTGTTGGGAAGTATACAGATATTTTTTTTGGGGGGGGGAGGGTTTGCTTGGGGTGGATTTCCATTGGGAGAATCTTCCTTGGAGAGGGAAATTTCCGGGGGGGGGGGAATTCCAGGGAAAAGTTTACACTGGGGGGATTTGACAGAATTCCAACACGAAATTCTTGTCAACTGTTTGCCAACTCAATTTTGCATGTGAATCTATGCAACTGGCCCCCCTCCCTCGCCCATTCATTTCCCGAAGTTATCTGATCAAAATTTTGAGATAGCCATTTTGTTCAGTATTGTTGAAAGATCAAATAACTATGTCTTTAGGGTTAAAATGGCCCGCACAGTCCGTAGGAAGAGGCCTGTAAGTTATGAAATTTGCCCATTGTTTGCGTATAGTTTTTGTTGTTGGGAAGTATAACAGACATTTTTCAGGGGGGGGGGGGAGATTTTGTGCTTGGGGTGGATTTCCATTGGGAGAACCTTCCTTGGGGAGCGAAATTTCCGGGGGAGGAGAAATTCCAGGGAAATTTTGCACTGGAAAGATTTGACAGAATTCCTATACGAAATTCTTGTCAAGTGTTTGCCAACTCAATTTTGCATGTGGAGATGTTCCGGGGGATCCGGGGGTTATTTTCTGTGTGTTTTGATTTTCGGGAAAAAAATCTACGGAAGGAAGCATTTCCGGGGTAATCGAGAAACCGATTAGACATTACAGTCTTTTTCAAATGAAAGTATGCTAAGGATATTTCTCAGGCTGAATCCTCCGCAAAAATTTTTACGGGGGGGGGGGGGTTCAGCGAGGGTGGAACTGTCTGGAGGGAACTTGACAGGGAGGGGGGTACTTTACGTTGGATGAATTTCACGGATGAGTTTCCCATGAGGAGGGGGGTATATTTCATGGAGGGTGAACCAGAATTACCTGCATTATTTGAAAAACTAACAGAAATTGAATTAAAAAAAAAACAAGATTTTTTTAACTTAAAGTAAGGAGGCAGTTAAGTAAGAAGAATAGAAATTATTCCGTATATGAAGGATTGCCCTCTCCTCAAAACCTTCCTCTTTACGCTAAAGTTTGACTGTTTGTCCCAATTTTTAAGAAAGGCTACTGAAACACAGGGGCCCGTTAATTAGAATAGGAGCATTTTTAATAGTGCTAAACAGCTTAGCGTAATAATTTCTTTTCGCGGAATAATTTCTGTTTGTTTTGAGTTTTAATGTTGCTCCTTACTTTCAGTAAAAAAAAAAAATTTTTTTTTTTTTTATTTTCACAAAGATGGCATAAATCACTTGTCGCTTTCATGAAACAGTGACAGATACTTTGACACGATTGCAGTAGCAAGCATGAACTCACCACATTAACCTTTGAACAACTGATAAAATCATGATTATTTTTAAAAGAGATTTTATATTTCTGAAAACAAATAAGCGGTTGGTTTGATAATGTATTTTTGTTTTGTTATGCTTCTAATCAACACAGGAATGAATAACGTACAAATAAAAACAGTGATAAAAAGTATTCACCAAACTATTGACAGTAATATAAACAAAAAACAGCATTTTTTATTTAATTTTTTGTCTATACAGAGATATTTTGCCGATTAATTCCCCAAAGTAAGCTACAGTTTTCATATTCCTGATATTCTTTGCGTAAGGTTTCTTATATACGAATCTCCAAAACACTGGTGGATGTTTTATTTGCATTTTTCTTGGGGATATGGAATTTAGAAAAATGTTTTATTATTTTTATATGCATTTGGATGTGTTATGGGCAAAGTAGGAGCAATACAATGTTTATTTGTTCAGTAATTTAGCATTTAATTGCATCAATCTGTAGCAACACTAACTAGATTGAATTGGACTATTTTTTTTATTTTTTTTTATTTACAAACGGGTTACAATAAATAATTAAAAAAACATCTCATTTAAAAAAACACAATCCAATGCATTACTGCATGCCGGACAAAACCCGAAAAAAATGAAAAACACTTTAAAAAATATATATAATATTTTCTATTAATATCATTTATTTCCTCGGACCCTAATATAACCCAAAAAGGGTCCAACCCAAAAACAAATAAATATCTTCTCTCGCCTCCCTCTCCCACCCCTCCCAACAAAAAAGTGGAACATGCTTACTTCTTCTTATTGTACGTTAAGCTCTAGTCTTATCTTTTTAGCCCTATGCTATTTTTGACAGAAAACGAGAATTTGCTTTTCTTTTAATGCTTGTCAGAGTCAACTGTCGTTTTGAGAAGGCTGCACCAAAAAAGACTGTTTCTCAAGTGCTCAGTCTCAAAGGGTTGCTTCTACCAGCGATCACAGCGAGCTGTTTGCCTACATGTTCATCCTATTGCCAAGGAAAACGGCAGCACAAGGAGAGAAAGCTCCTCAGAAGAGAGTTAAAGAATGCAATTAGGCCTGAGATACGCTTGGCGTTTTTCTACCGAGCAATTCTTAGAGAATAGTATGGCGATATATTTAAATATTATTCTATGAATAGTATGGCGAAGTACACATTGGACGAAAAAAAAACAAAAAAAACGCTCGGTAAAACAAACGTCAACGGCAGGAATGTAGTCGTCCATTGTCACTACAATAAACGAATGCAAAATAAAAGATCGTTTATTTTTAACACCTACAACGAGATGGTGGCCTATGGAACTAAATGGAAGCATACATACTCGGTTGTTTTTATCGCTGACGACTGCTGCTCAGAGTTTGTTTTGCAGGGGATAAATCTTAAAAAAATATTAGAATTTATAAATGAACTTCTTTTCCTGGGAAGCAAGAGGGCAATTATCAAAAAAGAAGAAACAAGCTAGATAATTTGATTAGAAAGTGCTAAGAAATTCAAGGAAGTTTGAAGTGTCGGCGGGTAGGGCCCAAATTCGACGCAAAGAGAGACGTCTGGCTCTTCTATTCGCTTCAGTTCATAGCAAGCGTTTGCGGTTCGATCGTCTGATGTTTCCCATCGCCAGGACTCGGAAAGGCTTTTAGACCATCACTTTTTCGCTCGGCCGCGAAGTCCGCTTCCAACTGACTTGTCTAGGGTCAAAGTCTAAGATCGCATTTGCCAAAGTCAAAGATCGTATTTGTCCAGACCATTGTAGGGTACGCTCGGCTGCTTGGGTCAAAAACTGAGACTGCTTGGTGAGCTGCATCAACTTCTTGTTACTCAAGAAGTCAAACCACCTCCGAGTAGGACTTTCGATCCTTCTCAGGTTCTTCGACTGGAAGTACGTCGATGCCCTTTAGAATTCCAGATGGTGCATGCCATGCCTCAGCTCCGTAAAGCATCACAGAACCACGAGGTCTTTGAAAACTCAGTTTAGTTGAACGACTGATATTTGGTTTTTGGCCAAAGCTAACGGTTCAACCTGCCCATGGCAGAAGATGCTTTGAATATCATTGCGTGCAGCTCGGAGAGAAGCGAGCCGTCTGCAGAAATTGTGGAGTCCAGGTGGCTGAATCTTTGGATAACTTCGATGCTAGCTGTTCTGTCCACGCTAACAGGAGAATGACCAGGCTAACGCCTGCCTTCGACCCTAAGCAAATCAAAGCCTATTTACCATGAATAAAAACGAGCGCTGGTCAAATTTATGTGCCCTAAACTAAATACTATTTTAATAAAATTTGAATTAATTTAGATTAAGGAAATTTCTGCCTACGGGTTTTCAGAATAGCTTCCACTTTAACTACCCTCCCCCACCCAAATGCCTGAGCGTCTAACAAATTCATACAACCATAGGAGGCATGCAATGTATTTCTCAATGTCTAGGGTTTGGGGGTAAATTTGTCAAATTTTTACAATTACTTTCATGAAAATTGAAAGTTTCACATCCATTTATGATCTATTTGTCAGATCTATTTATGATCTATCAGATCTGTTATGATCGACTGATGTTTGCGAAGTCAGATTTTTTACCGCCAGTGCGTACGCGCAAGGGTAGCAACGCCAAAAATAAACGCTGCGGTTTCCTAAGGTTTGTTTTTTGTCATTTAAAATTCTGGTTAAGGGCAGCATCATATTTTTACCAGTGTTGCCACGTCCAGTCATGAAAATAAATTAGAAAAGTTATCAGTTAAATTTGACAGCGCTGTTTACAATCTTTTTATCCCAAAGACAACTACGTCTTCAAAGGAAAGTTCCATTTTCTTGAGCTGTTTGTGGCTCTATATTTTTAGCTCATTTTTTTATCCCCTCCCCACGTTTCTTCTTCAAGATTTTGTGCACGATGCAACCGTAAATGCTTATGGTGATATTTTTCATTAAAAACTGCATTCCAAATTTTTTAGTTTTTTAAGACCTTTTTGTGTAAAAGTTTCTTCTTAATTTAATTCAAACAATTAAATTTCATTTCCACTTTCCTTGGTACTTCAAGTCCAAAGTTGGTCTTTGGCGCTACTACAGCCTGCCCGTGTCTAGTCCTATTCTGGATCATCCACAGTAACACTGTGAGTACGAAGAGTTAAGAGCAACGGCGCAGAGTGATGAGGCAAATCGATCTGGACGGAAGAAAGGCTTTAGCTAAAATTGTGCGTAATGTCTCTGAGGTTACAATCATTGATATTCAGATTCTATCATCAATGAAGCGCTAATACGATTCCAACACCAATTAGAGGTCCAATCATTTATGCAATTCAGAAAATATGGCCCTGACTTAGATGTGGTTTAGAGTAATTGCACAAATTGGTTTACTCTACAAACATACAAATTAGTGCAATTCAATTGAACGGACAGCCGTCAAAACTTTTAGAAGTGCTTCTTTTACCTATACTTTCTATCAAACAGTATATTTATAATAGCTCGTTGCGGATTTTTTTTCTAAACAGGAATACTTTGAAATTGGCAAAGAGTCTAAGATACTTAGTCAGAGGACCTATGTAGTTTTCCTCCAAATATCTTCTTCAGAAAAAGAAGTAGAATTTTATTGCAAAAATAAATATTCAGTGGGAGGGGAGGGAGGTCTATAATGTCACAAAATATATATTTCATGGCGGGACGGGATTTTTGATAAATATTTCTACTCAGTCTTCCTGATGAAAGATCAAGATGTACAAGTCAGGGTTCACACATCAAAGGCTGAACAGTTCCCGAAGCAGCAGACCATGTTTTAGAGGAGAGCTATGAAAAAAAAAAAAAAAAAAAAAAAACTAGGAATATTTGAAAAAAAAAGCTTTAAACTTGGTACAAGAGAGAAGAAATTTGTGCAGCAGTTCCTCAGCGACAGATCTTACGAAAATAAGAGTGAAGTAGAAAAGGCATTGAAGTATGATTAAGGATATATGAGATGATGGGGATGGATAAAGCTAGTGAGACTCTGAAAAATGCAGTCAAGACGTGATAATAGATTTGGTATGTTAAGCAATTCAAGGGAAGTAGTCAGTTTCAGGCACGTCGAAGTTAAAGATTAGAAGCGGAGCCTCCATTAGTGATAAAAAGGGTGCTAAGGAGAGATGATTTCGACATTTCGAGTCTGTGGTAAATTGGGACAAAGTTATAAGAAACGACTTAACAAATAATGAAACTTTTTGACAACTTCGAAAAGGGACTTACCAAAGAATAGTTAGAAGTTGCATTAAACAGGCTTTCAAATATTAATGCTGCATGCACTGCATGACCCCAACAAAATGAGTTCTTCAAATATTGTGCGGAGTTATAATTATGATACGAAAAATATAAATTTGATCAAGGGAAAGTACCTGGTGATTCAATAAAAGCATTAATTTAGTCATTTATTAAGAATGGTGATAAGAGTGAATGCAGTATTATAGACATGAGCTTCATTTCCGTAGGAACAAAATTGCCCAGCAAGATGATATTTGGTAAATTAATAGATGCGGTAGATAATATTTGGTACTTTCCCATTATACGACACCTTGGGTTGACCACTATAGAGTAGGCAATGATAGCATGGTTTTCATTGAGTATACGATATTAAACTGTGTTTTTTTGGGGTTTAGGGGGGAGGTACCTAGGTTAGGTTACGTATTTAATATATGCAATGCTTTAAACCCCCCACCCCCACCCCTAATGTGCAAATATATAGCCCAAATTTGTTTATAAACTATTATATATTCATGCTATTTTGTTTTATTTCATTAGCATTAACCAAACTTGACTTTTTAGAGGTGTCCACATAATGAGAAAGTACCTAATATTTCAATGAAAAAACGAAGTGGTTTTAGGAAAGGGAGAGAGCGTGTTGGTCGAATATTCACGCTTAGAATAACAACAAAGGAGTTTTAGAAACAATCAAACCTGATACAAAAGAATTACTGAAGGTCTTATCTTAGCTTGGTACACCAGATAAGCACGTGGTTGGCGGCAGTGGCGTCAATTCATAAAACTAAGGGGCTGCAATTGTCAGTATCTAAGGGGAGGGGGAATTCGTTGTTTTATTTTTACTAATGAAAGTTAAGAAACGCTTTTCCAATAAGAAAATACCCCAAAAAGTAGATTTATAAATCTAGGGGGAGCAAAAAATCCGGGGAGGGGTAAATAACGCTCTACCCATCTAACGAATTAAATTTTTGAAATTTGGTTTACATGGTTCTTTATATCGAAAATCTAGGAAGACAAGTCGTTTAGGTTAAAATTAGAGTGCTATGAACAGCAGTAACGACAGTTGTCAAGTATCTCTCTGAAACGTGGAGGCTTCAAAAAGTTGCTGAAGATACCTAAAATGGTCACCAGAGGAATACCTAAGCAATAATTTTCGGTAATTGTTAGAGCGATAGTATATTAAACAATAAGCCGTACGAAAAATGAAGCGCGATCAAAGAGCATGGGACCAAGATTCTAAGAAGCATAAAGGTGACTGGTTCCTGTTTAATGGATGAAGGGCGGCAGGTTCCTAGATGTCTTAGTCTCTTAAAATGAAGATTTCAAGAACTAAGAACTTCATGAGAGGGAGTAAAGAGTAAGTCCCTCTTTTTATGCACGAAACATATTTTTACTCTGGACGACCGACCTTTTGCGATTTGCTACGATCTGCTTTTAAATTGCAGTAGAAATGCTGCGAACCTTTACACGCTACAAAGATATAAATGTAATATAACTATATACGGACAGGACAGGCCTATGTATGAACAGGGCTACGAAGAAGGGAAACAACCCATTCATAAAAAGAAAAGCTCCAGTAGGGATTATGTTAGAGATCCTCTATGGCAAGTAGAGGACAAAGCATTAGCATAGATATCACTGTGAAGGAGTAATCACGTCTGCTCAATTAAATCTAACCCCATAAACTTTCCTTATTTGTAGGGAGGTCGGCTGCATATGTTAAATACTTATCAAAAATTAGGTCTTCTTGTGATACATATATTTCGGACTTGGAAAGGAATAGTGCTGAGTAATAGTAAATAACCGACCAAAAATTACAGTAAATACATATCGATTGAATAAACTTCGATTTATCTACATTTACAAAAATAAAACACTGAAAGAGACATGCCATTTCACTAAATATTCACTCGGGGAAAAGGAACTTATTCGAAGTGAAAAGCTAAAAGTTAAAAGCCATATGCTGGTTCCTCACAGATAAAAATGTAGTCGCACTTTGATTAATTTCTCTTTACTGTCACGCAAGTTGTTTTAGTTTTTGGCTACGCAAAATTGTGTCAGTTGGTCGCCAACATCTCAACCATATGTTACAACCACAAATCTGAACTGAATTGGACAGGAGCATAATGGCTACACAATAATCTAAGCTTCTGTGTTCCGTAGATGCAATTGCTCAATAAATTAAGATTTCGAATGCAATTGCTAATTTTTGACGTCGAATACCGTTTTTGCTGATCATACACCAGTAGCAGTAACCCATAATTAAGTTTTAACATATAAATGCATCAAATAGGTAAGTGACCAGTACTGTAAATTTGTGTAGGCCTACATAAGTAGCATTCTTACCAAGATCTACAAGTTTCCATAATATAAGCAAAGATGCACAGAATTCTTTACTTCGGAGGGAGGGAAAGGGACAGAGATTTCCACGGAAATAGTTTCACATTTTATGGCAGATTTTAGTAATTTTTATGGAAGGTATCCTTTGAACCAATATGCGATGCGAGAGACATGTCATGTCCGGATTTTTGTTTGGGGAATGTCTTATATATATATAAAAAAAAAAAAAAAAAAAAAAAAAAAAAAAAAAAAAAAAAAAAAAAACAAAAAAAAAAAATTGGAGGGAGTTTTACAAATAAAGGAATAGTAACTATCAAGGTTTCTGTGTGCAAAAATGTGTTTACATGCAAGCTACTTTTGAACGAGTTGGAAATTTTTTCGGGGGGGGGGGGGTTCAAACCACGTACTCCCCATTCCTCTTTCTAAAACAACCATGTAGAGAGATACTCCCTCATCTCATCATCCCGGTGTCAGGTGTGAACAACCGCAAATTCTAATTAGAATAAATTAATTTAATAACAGTTATTTACAACCACCAATGAAAATAATTAGCTTCAATGAACAATACCTTGTGAGAATCTACTTGAAATTAGGTCTACTTGAAGTGGCATTACTATAGCCCCTCTCCTGTCTAACTGCCTGCCATCACTGAATGAAATATGCTGTTTCATGTCCAGAATTATAATAGGCAAACCTGATTCCTTTTCTGCTACATGTTTTTTTCCAACTCTTGCCGAAACTATCTTCTAATCCAGCAGTTTGTGAATTTTCCTCTCCTACATCCTTTGGCTTGTAACAAACCTTAATCGCAGACGTTTGAACTAGAGGATAGGAATGGCGAATAAGGATATCCCTAATCCCGTTTTGAAGCTCTGTAATCCATTTATATTATAATCCACTTACATTATATTACAACATATACTTCAAATGATGCTAGTATATAAGAGCATGATTGCTGGAAAATAAAACACTGAAACTTAGTGTAATTAAAGCATGTTTTTCGGAAGTTAGGCTAAAAGACAGCCATCTAATAATATCTGTGATTACAATCATACTGGACATGACACATTCGCAGGAGAGCATAAGGGGTATCTAAACCCCGACCCTCCGAGAAATATTAGAAAATAACTAAGAAATAAACAGTTCCCAGAAGTTAAATTTCCAGAATAAGATCTCTTTTTTAAGGCTATCTAAAAATTTCGACTTATCATAGACACTTATGCGATTAGTTGGAACCTTAGTGTATTAAATAAAAAAAAACAAGTTTTTTAAACTGAAAGTAAGGAGCGACATTAAAACTTAAAACGAACAGAAATTATTCCGTATATGAAAGGGGCTGTCCCCTCCTCAAACGCCTCGCTCTTTACGCTAAAGTTTTTTATTGTTTTAAAAATAAAGTTGTGAGACAGAGTCAAACTTTAGCGTAAAGAGCGAGGCGTTGAGGAGGGGACAGCCCCTTTCATATACGGAATAATTTCTGTTCGTTTTTAAGTTTTAATGTCGCTCCTTACTTTCAGTTTAAAAAACTTGTTTTTTTTATTTAATTTCTGATCGTTTTTTAGTTAATGCAGCTTTTATTTGCATAAAAATTTTACTTTTCTTTTGCTAAATGGATGTCTTTACAAATTAACTTACGTAACTAACTTCTATATTCGTATATTTTTCTTCTGGCAAAAAATACAAGTTTGCAGATTTTTGCAGATATGAGCTTGAAACCTATGTAATAGGGTTTTCTGATACGCTAAATCTGACGTGTGATTTTCATTAAAATTCTTTCACTTGTAGGGGATGTTTCCCCCCTCTTTAAAAAATCGAGGTAATTTTCTCAGGCCTGTAGCCTTTGATGAGTAATACTAAACTTAATAAAATTTATATATTTAGGATCAGCATTATAAACACATTCTTTTGATACATTTATTGACATCAAAATTCCGTTTTTAAAAGTTTTCGATTACTATTGAGCCGTATTGCTTGTTTTTTTTATTGTTTTTTTTATTACGTATATGTTATTACGTATATGAAGGGTTCTCCCCTTAGTCAATACCCACGCTCTTTTACGTTAAAAGTTAAAAAAAATTTTGACTCACAAACCCCTGAATCACAAAGGCCGTTTAATTAGAATAGATAGCTCTTTTGAAAAGCACTAAAAAAAACTGTAGTGTAAAGAGCGAGGTATTGACTTGGGGGAGAACCCCCTCACATACGTTATAATTTCTGTTCGTTTTAAAGTTCTAATATTCCTTCTTACATTTCAGTTGAAAAAACTTGTTTTTTTTTATTTAATTTCTGATCGTCTAATGATCGATTTAATTTCTAATGCTTGGAAATCCGGCGCCCCCGTTCATAGAAATGTCTCTTACCCCAAAGAAACATCCTCCACGGAAATATTCTCCAGAGTACCCCCTCCTCCTCATCCCCCCCCCCCCCAGAAAAAATCCTTCCTGAAAATGGTTGTATACTTCCCCAATAACCAATAAATAATGCTGGGCAAGTCCGGCGCCCCCTTCATGGCAATTTCCCCTTCCCCCATGAAAACTTCCATCATGAACAGATCCTCCAACATAACCACCGACCCACCCTTCCCTCCCACTACCAAAAAAAAACCTCCTGAAAACTTCTGTATACTTCCCAATACTATATGTTAACATTGGGTAAAGTTCATAACTTTTAGCCCTCCCTCTGGGAACTTCGGGGGATTAAGTCACCCTAAAAGACATATTTATCATATTTTCGACCATGCTGAACAAAATGGCTATCTCAAAATTTTGATCGGGTGACTTTGGGAAAAAAATAAGCGTGGGAGGGGGCCTAGTTGCCCTCCATTTTTTTTGGTCACTTAAAAAGGGAACTAGAACTTTTAATTTCCGTTCCAATGATCCCTCCCACGATATTCTAGGACCACTGGGTCGATACGATCACCCCTGGGGAAAAAAAAACAAATAAACACGCATCCGTGATCTTTCTTCTGGCAAAAAATGTACAATTCCACATTTTTTTAGATAGGAGCTTGAAAACTCTACAGTAGGGTTCTCTGATACGCTGAATATGATGGTGTGATTTTCGTTAAGGTTCTATAACTTTTAGGGGGTCTTTCCCCCTTTTTTGAAAATCAGCCAAATTTTCTCAGGCGCGTAACTTTTGATGGGTAGCACTAAACTTGATGAAAGTTATATATTTGAAATCAGCATTGAAATCTGATTCTGTTTGATATATCTATTGGTATCAAAAACCCCGTTTTCTAGAGTTTTCGGTTACCATTGAGCCGGGTCGCTCCTTACTTACAGTTCGTTACCACGAACTGTTTGATTGCGGAAAGCTCGTGATTGATTCTTATTTTCGTTTCAAGGAAACGAAAAGAAATGAAGGTACTTTTGTCTTATCACCACAGTCAAGATCTTGTACCGCGAACACGAGACGATAACCGGTTTGCATGGTCTTTATACCAGACAATATTAGCTTCGGCTCGGTGGGAAACTACATTGTAGCTATATTTTAATTAAATATTCAGTTTGCATTTTGGTTAGGTTAGGTTAGTTTAGGTTACGTATTTTATATAATAATGTCTGGGCGGCCCCCCTTTCATAGTTCTTTGTTGTAGTATTCATAATTATGTTGATAAAGTATTATATTTTCATCATATTTTGTTTTATTTCATTAGATTAACCAAACTTCACTTTTCGACAGAACTTGAGTGTGGTGGCTATAAGACACAAGTACCTAAATGAAACTCCAGAATGGTAAAAATTAACACACCATAGCAACAAACAGAGTTTGGCCAGTGAATTATGATGTATTTTATAGGCCAATTTGACTAAGATCATGCTCAAGCTTACTTCAAGACATTCTCTTGGCCAAAACATATAAACAACGACTAATAAATTTCAGGCTTTATTCCACAATGAAGATATAAAGAGATAGAAGGTACAGTGGGATATAAAGAAAACCAGCGACGTACGTTCTTTATCATTGTCACCAAGGTTTCGTTTTTAGGGTCGGCCACTTTTACAAATATAAATCAACAATAACAATGCACATTCCCCCCCCCCCGGACCTAAATCAATCTTGTGTAACAAAGAAACACCATTACGACAGGAAAATTGCTAAAGTTAATACTCTATTTGACTTCTTATTTTTACTTTTTTCGGTTCAACAAAATTTCAAAAAATCCATTGAAAAGCTAAGACGAGATTTTAGGCCTAAGCCAGGTCAAGGGAGGCCAGTTGTATTTACAAAAAAGTGGTCATTCATGGTTTTCAAAACCACGCTCTGGTAGATTTGAAGGTTTAACTTCCAAAGGCGTTCAACTATTTTTTTTTTTTTTTTTTTTTTTTTTTTTTTTTTTTTTTTTTTTTTTTTTTTTTGTCCCGACACTTTTGTCCGACATTTGTCCCGACACTGAGTGTCGGACAAAGATAAAAACAATGGTCCTCATATCAAAAATCGCGATATAGTTATAGAATATTGCAATGCTTTGACTATGAAAACTAAACGAAAGTCACTGCCTACTCTGAAAGAATAGAGGTATCTAGTAAGTTTGGTCGCCCGGAGAATAATTCTGCTAACATAATCTTGGTCTTATACACAGTAATTTTTCTGGAGGAGGATAGTAATAAAAGAAAATCTGAGCCAAACAATAATAAAATAAACACATTTTATTTGGTAATCTGTATAAAAAGGGCCCAGAAATAGACATTTGTTGGTTGTTCCATGTACATAAAAATGATTTCTGGAGATTTTCTAATTTCATGGCAAACAGCAAACGTGAGACGAACTACACAAGTTTTATCTGGGACCTATAACTGCACTCCTCGCCCCGTAACTGTGAGCCATGTGTCATACTATCTGCAGCGCTTTCGGGGCTTTGGCACCAAGGATATGGTTTTTCTTAACGAACAGATATACTTGTATTATTCTATTAATGAAAAAAAAAATTAAAAACCCGCGTATTTATCTCAAAAATGTTCCATAGACTCAAGTTTCATATGCAGACATGAAACGTCAATCAACAGAAAACTTTATATTAAACTATTCGCAAAATTCGATTCCGAAAATTCTGCAAGTGTTAATGATGTGCGGGAATGGGAAAAGGGACTAATCGAAACAAAGGCGCCAGTGAAGCTGATCTTGTCTAGGGTCTGAAATCCTGTGTTTATCTCATTTGAACGATCCTGGAGCCATAAAAGATGAATACGAAAAATTTCAGAACAGTGAATCATTGAATGGCATACAGGAACGATAGCCTACAACTTTAGGTAGTCAGGGACTTTGCAATGAAGAACTTTTTACCCCTCATCAGCAAAAACATCCATTCACCGTACAAAAATTGCCGAAAAAAAATAACAGATAAAATAAAAAAAAAAAAGAAAATCGCCGACCTTTAAAAAGTAATTCGAAAACAATAACTGCTCATCGGGACCCACGTCAATGAGGCAAAAGATAGGATTTGTGTTTAAGAAGTAAAAAATAAAATACTTCTTACTAATCCCATGTTAATTGGCATTCGAACTCGTAATTCGTTCGAAGTAAAGCGAAAACTCTTTTTTCGATTCTCCTTTTAAAATAGCCCTATTTCCATATAACATGTACCACCTCTTATTTCTCCAAATTAGGCGCAATGAGAAAAAAGTCTGAGCCGTGCAAGGGACGTCGAAGGTATAAAAAATTTCTCCTATTTTTTTATTTTACCGATCAGAGTTGCAACTCCATGGGATGTGTCACCATTATCAACGATTATTCTCTCCCTCTATTTTATTCTTGCACTGATTTCCTTGAATTTTCTGTAAATGAAACTTTCGTTCAATACTTTCTAAGGGGGGGGGAGAAAAAATATTATCTGAAGAGATAGTTTCTCCTGCTTCAGATTTTGGGATAGAAGAGTGGTGGTAGCATGGGCCACTCTAGAGCACCTGAACCACGAACCTAGACTATTTACTTGTCATTCGGACAAATCAAACCTCATGCGAATTAACCCGCTTTCAACTTAATCCCCTGCAGCTCATACCCCACGATTCAACTAAACCCTTTCTAGGCAATTCATCAACTTTCACTAAAATCTACCCTAATTAACGCGCAAATATAATTGGATGCACCACTCTAGAGCACCTGAACCACGAACCTAGACTATTTACTTGTCATTCGGACAAATCAAACCTCATGCGAATTAACCCGCTTTCAACTCAATCCCCTGCAGCTCAAACCCCGCGATTCAACTAAACACTTTCTAGGCAATTCATCAACTTTCACTAAAATCTACCCTAATTAACGCGCAAATATAATTGGATATATATATATATATTTTGGCACAAATGACACTTATTTCCCTAAGTCCCGTCAAGGGAATTAGGGATATAAATTTCAAGCCGATCGGACAGGGATAGTTTTTGGCATATTCTCGAACCCCTGTGAAAGGCCGTTCACCTTGGTAAATCAGATCGATATACTGTTATTGATCACGAGTTAATTAGACAATCCAATTTAATACAATATAAATTTAGGTTGAATGGAATAATTTTCGCATTGCTGCGTTCAATAGGTCTTAGCAGCGTAGGATTGATATGAATGAGGGTTGGGTTGAACAAAATTAGGTTATACAGTTACCTAATGAAAGTGCCCCCTAAGTATAAAAAACGAAAACAAATGTTGTTTTTGTTTTTTAAACAAAAATTGTAAGAATCGTCTTGCCGGCGACTTCAGTTCAAGAAAAGCGAACTCTAGTCCAAACTTAAAAAGCCCTCACTTCAAAGCCCACCTTTCCCCTCGAGATCTCTCGAGTCTTTTAAGTAGGAAAGGACAGACAGGACCTTGAAAACACTGTCTCGGTTGCATATTTGGGGCGCAGAACCGGCATTGAAAGCTTTAGCTGCCTAGTACAAGAGCCCCTTGAGTTGTGGAAAAGTCACCCCCCATCAGTTTTACATAGATTCTCTGGATTCTCGAAAATTTCCAATGAAAGTTATATTCAAGAATTAAGTCCAGATGAAACTTTTATTCGAAATTACAGCCCTTGTCTTTACGCCATATTTATTTTCTTTTTTTTAAGACAGTACCTTTTTTCTGATGGAATAGTGAGTTTAATTTCAGTAGAGTGGCAACCCTGAGGATGAAGACGCTAAAATGCAGGATTTTTTGCAGCCTTAGAATTTCCTTATCTGGTTTCGATAAATTTTGTTGATCTCCTTCTGACTTTTGCGCTCAGGAAGTGGAAACTATGCGCTCAATAGACTAAAAAATGTAGGGAGCAAATAGTTGAAGGACAATTTTGGGTTACAAGCAGATACAAGGATATTTTGTTTTGGAAGGGACACAAATTCAAAAATGTAAAACATAGGCTGATTGGATGTAAAATGTAAGAAAATACACAAAGATCGTAAAACTCATGGGATTCCATGAAAAAGGTTGCAGCAGGAGGTGCCCTAAAAACCCCGCATACGTTCCTGCACTCGGATTCTAATCACTTGTATTAAGATACTGGACAGTTCACAAAATAAACAATAAAGAAGTGACCAGTCGAAGACTAAATTTCATCTCTCCATAAATATATGAAAATTTTTTTCTCTGGTAATTTTTCTTTGTTCTTTTTAAGGTCATTCCGGACTTCAAACAATAAAAGGGTACACCATGGGCTTTTTGTTAATTGAGAATGTTGTTCTAATGAATAGCTCTATGAAAGTTCATACTAATCCTTAAAAAAAGGAAAAAAAAATCCAATTTAGTTTTGAATTCTGAGAAGTGTTTTGCCGAGAGCTTCAGTTCAAGACAAGAAAACTCTAAGCAGAACACTGTCTTTTTTTTTCAAAGCTAACCAGTTTTCCCGGTCTTCTTGGAATATTTCAAGCCATTTAATTAGGTAAGGGGTAGAATTTGGTTCTCAAAAATACCTTATAGAGAACGTAACGGATTGCACATCTGTAATTGACAACTTGAAATCCTGAGAACTTTGATACAAGTTCTGATGTTGCTGGTTATTTGGTTTAGAAGGGGGGTCAGTGGTGTGACTGTAAGCTCAGCCAGAGTCAACCCAGCTCTAAATGGGTACCTAAGGAAATCTGAGAGAAAAACATGGGAAGCTTCGAATGATTGGCCCCCAACCACGCATTGCAGTCCCGGCCCGGCCGAAGGCAGTGAATCAGGAGATCGGTATCTGTGCAACGCACTCCATTGGTCTGCATGCGAAAAAGTTTTTTTTTTAGTAGTAATTGAAAGCTTAAGTTACCTGGCACAACAAATATCTGAGTTGTGGAAAAGCCAACCTTCTTCCCTTCATCCGCAATTCCTGCGTATTTAAGGATTATGATCCCTCTGAACCTGGCGGTTTTGCGACAAACACTCAACAGTATCTTACACCAAAAGGACAAGATACTTATATCATTAGATTCATTAGTCCTATTTGGCTATTCACCGAACCAGTATTTTGATATTACTTGGACTTTTTCCTGGAGAAATATGTGAACTTGCAGCTTAAAAAATAGGTGAAATTGTCTCTTTTTTACATTTTCAACTAATCTAAGAAACCCGAATCTATAGACCTGACGCTATGGAATGATAGCAAAATTGTGGTCTTTTGTTGATACATTAAAACTGTAAGAGAGCAGGCAAACAAAACACCAGAAATTGCACAGGAAACATAAACATTAAACCTAAGAATTGCAAAAAAAGTCAAATTTTCGAATGCAGTAATTTTTGCTGATGGAGTAGTGATGTTAATTACAGTGGAATGGCAGCCCTGAGGATATAGAGGCTAAAATCTAGGACTTTGTTGCTGTTAGTTTTATGGAATTTTGCTCACTAATTAATTATTGACCGTAGTTTTTTTTTGTATCTTTAGAACAGAATCCCATAATAATCTATAACAAGTTTTTTATTCCTTAGCAAAATATATTACCATATGCCTGTGTTTTTAAATTTTGCCTGTGTGTTTGTCGCATCCAGTGTAACATGCATTGATGGCTTAGGCTACTCATCGTTTTTGTTAAAAAATTATACATTTCCTCGCGCATAACAAAATTCCCCCTAATTTTGAAAAACTGATTCTAAACTTCACAACCTGGCAAAATTTTACCATTGAAAAAATTTCAACTTCGATTACGTCAAAAATTCGCAGTGGATGTGGTAAAATTTTGCAAAAATATGCATTTGGCATCTCAGTGTGATTTTCACAGTAAGATTGTAAATTTCGCAGTCAAAACGATTCCTCAAGGAGAGCAAAGTTTAGGATAATTTTTCTGTTATTCATATTATTGACTTACGAATAAAGTAAACATACCAGTCGATGCCTTTTTTTTTATGCTCTTTCCAAATGTAATAATAATTTTTGTCGGAAATAAATTTTACCCCGGCCCCTATATATACCCCAGGGTATATATTTGCACATTAGGGGGGTGGGGGTAAGTTTTATTTCTGATGTAAATGAGAGGTAAGTTTAAACATTCCCCTATCCCCCTAATGTTCAAATATATACCCTGAATTGGTATATATAGGGGTGGGAGTAAAATTCATTTCCGACAAAAATGATTATTATATTTAGAAAAAGCATAAAAAAAGGCATCGAGTGGTATATTTACCTTATTCGTAAGTCAATAATATGAATAGCGAAAAATTTACCAAGTTTAGATAAGCAAAGTATAGTTGGGTCCTTTAAAAACACACGAAAAGGGTATTTGGTATCAGAAGCTTAATTTTCAAAGTAGTTCTGAATCAAGAACTCATAAAGTTAATTTTGATCAGCCCAAACCGCAATGACACTGTCGCTGATTCCTAGAAATAATACGCCATATTGAAATCTACATCAAACTATTTAAAAATTTGGATACATAGCTGAGTTTATGCTAGGCTAAATAACACTGACTAATTAGATGTTGTATCAGTAAATTTGCCAAAGCTTACCTTAGTTAAAGGGTCTTGGAGAAATGTTGCAATCCCTGCCCTAACTCGGTTCCTCACTCCACGCACAGTACCCTTTCCACTTCTGATTACAGAACAAATATCTTGCTCAAGCAGGTCCTTAATTCCGGCAAACGAATTTTCCGACTCTTCGGAAACATAACTATCGCACGACACTTGACTTTTGACGTCCTCTGAATTAGGATTCCAATAGATCGGGGGTTGCGACAAAAGTTGCACTTGTAACTTTCTCATTAAGTCAATATGTGCTGAAGGGGGCCTCCACTGTTCAAGGGATCCATCAGACTCTCCTTCTGAATCCGTGGAAATACTAGTACTCCCGCCACTATTTCTACGACTGATACAACGTTTAGTTATCTGTGTTTGAATCCCAAAATAATAGATAGGTTTATCGGTAGACATTACTATCTGCACGGATGTAGTTCAATTCGTTAACTGAACAAGATTCGAGGCGTTAACAATTCTCGCCTCCAGTCCGGGTTTGCATTTCTCTTTTTAATAATATTAAATGGACCATATCAGTCAGTGATCAAGATATATTCAAGCTCAGTTCAGATGACTTATCAATAACTTTCATTTTCATCAACACATTTTGTACAAATCATTTTCAGCAAGGGACATCAAATTGGCAACTCATCGGTACTCCATGAAACTCGACTTCACGACCTTGAAAATATAATATACTGTCATTAATAATATTCATCATTTTTATTATTCATTAACCACGGAAATTTAAATATGATAAAAATAATTCTCAAAACAAAATAAGTAAGATTTATTAAGAATGTATTTATCTTTACAAGTCACGTGTTTCCAATAATTTGAGAGATTGAAAAAGATATCTTTGTCCTTCCACCAAACGGAAAATCTAAATTAGGTACTACTTTACGAATTATAAGCACAATATTTTTGGTATTGAAGGTGGGAGCCAGGCAAGTATACATAATATTTTGGGAGGAGGAGAATGGGGAGTAAACAATTCAGAGTCTTCGACAAAATACGAAATTATGGGGAAAATTGTAGAAATAGCGATACTTCAGAGAGAGCCCAGATCTGAAATAATAGGTTCAAAATGAAATTTTCTGGTATAATCTGGTAGGGTCTCCCCCTCACCCTACTTTGTTTTCGAATACCCTTGGGTAGAAGACTTATGTTTCTTGTCACCTTTCCTATTTTCTTGACCTGTTTGCGAGTTTACATACCCCAGGAGGAAATGAAAATCTTTTATAAATACATGACAATCTACGGTTGAACCTCGATTGCTTAACGGTGGCTTATCGATCGATTTTGTTATATGAACCGTTTACTTGCCCAATCAATTAATTATATTGAAACACATACCAAAGAAATGAGCCCTTCAGTCAGCTGGAACTGATTTTATTATACCAGTCATTTGGTCGAACACACAAAAAAATTGCTTAATTCTTGCTTATATTAAGTTGCTTTTGCCTGCTTGCCTATTCAAACCATTGATCGGATTTTTTTTGAATGGAGAACCGTTATATACTAATAAATATATTTCCGATTCAGACTACACTACTACCTTTGCCATTTCAAAGTGGGCAATCCCCCGGGTGTACTCCTCTCCCCCCTGTTGTGGCACCCGGGATAGCTGACACTGTCACCTCCCCCCCTAAGAACGCCTCTGTCTCCTTAGCCTAACCTATTGCGACAATCTTTTGCTATGTAGCATAAAATATTACATTCACAGGTCTAACGGCACAGAGATAGAAAAGACAAGGCGGGACATCATTAGCCTCTACAAAAATATTTTTTTTTGAGGGAGGGGGGATTCTACTTCGAGCTTTGTTTTCAGCGACTTTTAATGGCAATATTTCTCTTTTCTTATTTATATACAAGGTTTCACAATATTAAACGTATGAGCTCACATACCCGCAAATAATTTCTTATTCTTATTTATTTTGCACTTGAATACGCTTTATATGGTATTAAACACTTACATTTCACAATTTTATATTCAACACTTGCCGCATCCATTTAATATATTAGCTGTTTCTTAAAAAAAAAAAATATTTTTTACAACCTCTGTACCGTAACTTTGTGTTTTTTCTTAGAAGACAGATTTTCTAGAAGTTCATTACTCATTAAGGTAAATTCTCATCGGAGTCAAAGTTTGCTGCGGCAGTAGGATTTCAAATCACACAATGACGGGGTTCTGATCTGAATTCTATTTCAGATCGGAGTTGTAAAATACAATCTTTCAGCCATCAAAATTTTACTTAAAATATAAATCCTTTCCTTACTTATGCACAATTAGTATTCCTTTTTGATAAGTATTTCAACGACCGGTGAAAATTCGCAGCAGGTTGTTGTTTCTCATTCTCCGACTGTCGTGACCACAGTTTATAGAATTAACCAGTATGATCATTCCCTATCTCACCCATTATAAAAACCCGGATCGAGGTGCAAGTGCTCCGAAGAACGTAGAAACATAAGCGGCATTAGATCTTTTCACGGGTAGACAAGTCAGATTTCTCTTGGACGCGAAACAGTCGGAAATAAGTGGAAACCCGCTATTACGAATAATGCATTTTGTAACCACTTCCCATTGATTGACGCAAACACACTGATACATAACTGCACAAACAAGTGGGAGGAGCTTTTTGTTCGCGGCGAGACTGAAGACCAGAAATGATCTGCGATAAACTTACTGGATAATTCTATAAACTGTGGACGTGACTGACCCCCGTGGAACGAAAATAGTCTAGTAACAAACAGACTTATGAAGGAGTCATAACAAAGAAACCCTTCAAGGTGGATTTCTTCTGTACTGCGCAAGCCCACTCCTACCCTTAACCAATCAGAACAGTCTCTTGTTATCAGAACTACAAAATGTATTCTGTATTACAGTACAAGTAGTAATTAAAATTTAAAAATTGTGAAATATTAGTTGAAATAAAATTATATTAGCTCTGTGAGCTGTTAAAGACAGAAACGACTACAAGCAGAATTGCAATATGACAAAAAAGACAAATATAATAAAATTAAATAGCCGAGAAAAACGTGGGTAATGTCAGCAAGCGAACAGAAAAGAGGCGAAAATGACAGAAGCAGATATTTTGTCCGGGACTTCCGCCCAGCCGTCTTCAGTGCTCAAGAAAAAGAACGAAAACTAACCTTTTGAAGTAACTGTTAACAGAGCAGAAGAAAGACTGAATGAAATAAACCAAGCCAGAATAAATGAAAGATTATTCGTCAATTAGATTGGGCAAGAACTCCCTGCTTAGTAATTGACTTAGCTTGTCTACTGACCTAATTTTCATTAAGAGTGTAGATGATCTTAATTTAAACAAAAGAAAAAAAAATGTTATTTGAATCCTTTAAATTGAGTTGATAGGAATATCTCCAGTATCTTTATTTAAAGCAAGATATCTATGGATTTTTTAATATCAATTGCCCTCCTAAAAGAATATGGGAAGCCATTTACTTCAGATATTAAAGTTGCCTCATCAAAAAGAAGTAAACGATCTGGATTTTCAACGATGCGGAGGGCAAAACCAGAATCAATATCCTCATTTTTATTTTAAATTTCAAATCCCAGAGAAATCTTCTGTTCATGCCGTCGTTCCCTCGGGAGCCGGCGTATACGCTTTCCTCCGGACAATAACCCCGTGTAGAATTCCCCCTCCCCCACGGAAACAAGTCTTAATTTAGAAACCACTTACATATAGTGTTGTAACTGGTAAAATTAGTCACGGTAAAATTTGGTATTTTGCATAGTTTACCGTAATTTTTTTTGACCCCGTAAAATTTGTATTTTACCAATTTTACGTAATTTACGTGTTTTACCGGTATCTTACATATTTTACTGACTTATTTTACGAGGGTTTGCAATTTTTACAGCCCAAAAGCGCAGAGGCTGGCAGTAACAGGTTTGAATATGATTTTGTTTTGTGTATGGCTGCATTACCCGGTTCATTTCTGACTCATGGTTGCCACACTTAGTAAAATTTTACTAAATTTAGTAAAAATGGACCCGAGTTAGTAAATTTAGTAAATCGAGGTTCAATTTAGTAAATTTTTGATAAATATTTAAATTTAGTAAGTTTTTTAGTAAATTTACCAGAAATATGAAAAAAGTATGTTATGTTTTTTTGGGGCCAAGTTTCATTCTGTTGGACAAAATTTGAACATTTTTTTCTGTCTGAATTAAAAAATTTTATTCCATGGCTTCAGTTTCAGTCCCTCCCACCTCTTCATCACCATCAGTATATCGCGTAAAGCTTTGAAAACCTGAAGCGCGAACTTTTACCTCAAAGGGTGGAAGATTTTATTAGAGACTCATTGAACTATACTGGTTTTAATCCAAAACGGGTCAAGGAGTATGAACATTTCCAAGAGTTTACGAATATTGCCAAACACAGGCTACTGCCCATCAGGGCACCACGATGGTTGTCTTATGAAGCAGAATTTTAGGTTAACAGAATTTTAGAACAGTGGAGTTCCTTGGTTCTGTTCCTGCGTGATAAATCTAACAACCCTGACATCGATAGGGCTAGTCGGGAGAAGGCAAGGCCGATTTATCGTTTCATGAACGATCCCGTCCGCAAAGCATATCTGTATTTTCTGTCTTTCACCCTGAAAAAGATCAATGTGCTAAATCTGGAGCAATTTGTGTTCAAATAAAATTATATTAGCTCTGTGAGCTGTTAAAGACAGGAAGGGCTAGAAGCAGGATTGAAATATGACAAAAGACAAATACAATAAAATTAAATAGCCGAGAAAAACAAGGGTAATGTCAGCAAGCGGACAGAAAAGAAGCGAAAATGACAGAAGCAGATATTTTGTCCGGGACTTCCGCCCAGCTGTCTTCAGTGCTCAAGAAAAAAAAAAAGGAAAACTAACCTTTTGAAGTAACTGTTAACAGAGCAGAAGAGAGACTGAATGAAATAAACCAAGCCAGAATAAATGAAAGATTATTCGTCAATTAGATTGGGCAAGAACTCTCTGCTTAGTAATTGACTTAGCTTGTCTACTGACCTAATGTTCATTAAGAGTGTAGATGAACTTAATTTAGATTAAAGAAAAAATGTTATTTGAATCCTTTAAATTGAGTTTATAGGAATATCTCCAGTATCTTTATTTAAACCAAGATCTCTATGGATTTTTTAATATCAATTGCCCTCCTAAAAGAATGTGGGAAGCCATTTACTTCAGATATTAAAGTTGCCTCATCAAAAAGAACTAAATGATCTGGAGTTTCAACGATACGGAGGGCAAAACCAGAATCAATATCCTCATTTTTATTTTAAATTTCGTATCCCAGAGAAATCTTCTGTTAATGCAGTCGTTCCCTCGGGAGCCGGCGTATACGCTTTCCCCCGGACAATACCCTCGTGGAGAATTCCCCCTCCCCCACGGAAATCACCCCCTATTTTGACCCTGGATGATTCTTGATCTTCGTTAGAAGAGAAATTGAAATGTCTACTCTCTTCTTTAAGTCAGAGGCAATCGTATAGCATTGCCTATAGTAAAGACCCATAAGGATTCAAGGTATTAATACTTTTTCATTTATTTTTTCCAAGAGGCACTTCATGTGGAAGGGGTGGCCAAATACACTTTGGAGGGAGCTCAGTCAATTGGAAATCGAAATTTCCGGTGCCTTTTAGCCTGGTTTTCAACCAATTGCTACCGAATGCGTTGTTACTGACTACAGTGTCTTTGAGAAATTCTTATTATAGTTTAATGGCCCTTGTGTGTCAGCAATTGTCTTGAAAGAATCTTAAGATAAATTCAGAATTTGTTCTTGAGAGGGACGAGGGGAGGCTGGAGATAGAAGTGGATATACAATCCTCAGGATCGTATCCAGGACTTCTGTTTGGGGGGGGGGAGCGGCGGAACACGCACATTCATCTGAATCAGAATCTGAGTCTGAAGGAGGGGAGAGGAGCTAGATTTGCCAGCAGATCCTGTTGAAGACGGTCTTAATGACTGAAAGTGACTGAATGTTCTGCTATTATGATACAGTATTAGTTAATCGAAGTCATCAAAGTGTTACAAATCCCTTTTTTTACTTGTATTTGGTGCTTTTATAAATAAGTGAAAAATAACATGTATATGATATGGGAATTGTGGTTGAATGCTATTTAAATATGCAACGCTGTTAGGGCAACATTTCTTTGGTTAAAATGTAGAAAGAAAAATTGCTAATATAATTTTACTCCCAAATAATTTTTTTTTTTTTTTTTTTTTTTTTTTTACAAAATGGATGTCCAAGATCAGATACTGTCCAAGTTCCAAGGCATTACACTAAGCACAAGATTACCAAAGGAGTAAGCTAGACTGTTAACTAAATTGATGAAATTCTAGATCAATGGTTCCCAACCGATTTTGGGTCATGCCCCACCAAGACATTTCTAAAATCCTGATGCCACCCTCGTAGTATTTAAAGTTTGTTATTCAAAATTTTACGTTTATTCACCTGAAGGTAGCTTAAAAGGCTATTTACTTGATGTCTATTTTTTGGTTCGTCCTCTAAGCTTTTTTATATTAATGAAAAATATTGTCTGAGCGCAACACTTGTTATAGGTTACACAGCAACTGAATCCCCGTGTAATTGAACCCTAGTGTATCTGACCCCAAGTGCAACTGAACCCAGGTATTACTGAACCTCCGTGTAATTGAACCCCCATGCAAATGAACCCTCGTGTAGCTGAAGGCACATTCACCTGAATCCTAAGTCGGAAGGAACTGAACCCCGGTTTAACTGGACCCTCGTCAAGCTCAACCCCAGTTTAACTAAGCTTTCGTGAAACTAAACCCTCCTGCAACTGAACGTCGTAAACTTAACCCTCATGCAACTCAATCCCCATTCAACTCAACCCTCACTCAGCTCAATATGTAATTCAGCCCGTTTTGTCGGAGGGGACAAAAGCTGACTCGAATTTGTCTAATTCTTTTTAAAAAATCTTTAAAAATCCAATCTTTTAAACGAAGTTTTTATTTGTTGGTTAATTCTTTTATACCGCTTCGATGTAAAACTATTCCTTCCATCCCACTACAAAAAAACAAAAATGTATTCTTCTGTCCATATATTTGAAAATTAGCAGAGCTTTTCATGTCCTAGGACCCGAACACACTTGAAGGTCATGGTTGCATGGTTTTATTTCTCCAGCACTGATAAGGCGCTAGAGTATCGTAGAGAGCTGTGTAATGCTATTTGAAATCTAATATTCACATTTACACTTTTTTTTGCAATTTCCTCATGATAACACCTTCATAAAATGCCTTATGGCACCAAAATCCAATTTTAGCTTCATTTCTGGAGTGTAGAGGCTTGAAACCAAAAAAGATCTACCACTGAAATCTCCATGAGGAAATCTCCATCTTTTTAGGGGGGGGGGGGGGGGGTCAAAATAGGTTGATCCCATAAACTTGCGTTAGGAGCAAGTTTAATTAACGCAAACTTGCGTTAATTAAGTAAATTACGCTACTTTAGACAATTTTAGGGGGGCAAGCGCCCCCTCGCCCTCCTCTGGATCCGCCACTGCTACCAAGTGAAAAAAATTCATCCAAAGACAAAGCTGATTGGTTACTGGTACAAGCTATTAATTTTCATTTCAACTCCAAAATTAGTTACTAAACAAATTCTTAGAAATTACTAAAATGTGCTTGATACCCGAACGTGTCTTCTTTTTCTTTCTCTTTTTCCAAAGCACTAGCCCCTCACTGGAATATCGTAGGGGCACTAAATTGAATAACCTTCTGATGTTCTCGGAATTAGCGTTTTATTTTCCCCACCCCATAAAGGTGAGCATTGACTGGTAACTGGTTTAAGATAAACAGCACACTTCACCAGCGTTGCCAACGCTTTGAGATAAATTGTACCATTTTTCCGACGAAAGTTGACTTTTTCAGCTTAACAAAATAGGAGACCCAAACCGCTAAGAGCATTTAAGAAGAAGGTTTCAGTAAAATTTTCTGAAAGCGTTCTCGAATCTGATTGTTGGGGTTAATCCTTTCCTTCGAAATTTTGGGCATTAAGGCGAATAATGGATAAAGTAAAAAGGCCAATAACGCAGTCTCAATAACTTATAATCCACCTATAGGATGAGTAGCGAGTGCCAGAAGCTACAAACAGAACATATCAGCAACCACGCCATGAAAGCAGCTAACACCACAGATTCCCATGGGTCAACGGACCAGGCTACCCACCGGCGAGTTACACGTTGACCACATAATTCAATAGTCATCCTACATAAGTTCTTGGTTGATTTTACTAATCAGAAATAAATTAATTTAACAGAAGTATTTTGACTATATTGCACAAGAAATCAATAAAGGTAATAAAACTGTAACATCTAAAGACGAACATTTGTGCTAGTTGGTCATTTTTTCTGCTGTTTCTTCTTATAGCCCAACTTTTTCATATCCCCTTCCACAGTTTTTCCACTTTGGATGCAGAACCGTTTTCAAGGGTGGTTTCCAATTCTTTGAGACGATCCGTTTTGCTCTGAGAAGCCCGTTCATGGTGGTGAAACCGAGACGATTTCTAATACTGGTTTTGTTGAGATTGACAGCTCACAAAGTTCGCTCCCCAACAGCAGAAGCGTGTGGGAGAACAAGTAGGGTTAAAGTGAAATGCCCGAGCAGAGGGAAACGCTTTGGCCCATTAACATCTTTTTCCCCGTAAACCCGAGCCCAAAACAGGGCTGGATATGAGTTAATAGAAGTACCAAGCTTAGAGCAAAAGGGTAATCTCCTCCACTCTTGGACGATATCTTCCAGGTCATTGTCACTCAGTAAATTTGGAAACTGAGCCAGAAGTGGTGCCAAGTTTGGCTGATTTTACTCTACTTTCATAGCATAGCGTGGATGAAGCCTATCAAATTTTCTTACCAATGAATAACTGGAGTTGAAAAAACGTTTTCTCATCTCATCACAGAGCACGATCAAAAATTTCCTACGCCCTTTTTTAAACGCAACTGCAGCAGATAGAGATACCTTTTCTTTGGCTAAAATTACTTCCACTCTGCCCCCACATTCCACGTCCTTGACATCGACGTAGCAGTTGGTGTCATGTGGGTTTATGAGGTGGGAATCACTTTCTTTGGTATAATTGGCAACAAAAAGCGGGCTTGTACACTTCAAAAAAACGATTATAGACAAGATTAATCTGGATGTCTTCTGCCTGAAATTGCTTGTTTGGGTCTTCGATATACTTCAAAATATACACCAGGAAGGCAAAGTAAGCCTTGAAAACCTCTGACAGCAGATTTCATAGTATGGCAGTGGCCTTCCCCGGCTTGTTGGCCTCTTTAAGAGTTTCCGCACGGAAGAATAGAGTCAAGCAATCCCACTGCTCCAAATATCGAGCTACAACGGCTTGTCTAGACAACCATCAAGTTGCTATATGTCTCAAAATTCGATGTTCTTTCAATTCCATTTACTTTTGCAATCCTAATATCTCACTGGCCTGTTTTGGGCTGCGACAAATATAGCCGTATATATCCTGACAAAATCTTCAATTTTTTTTGGCAATTGCTTGGCGGCAACACTAGCACGTATATGAATGGAATAGCATAAACAACCAAATACAAATAAACTTGAGCAGTCTTCTGACAGCTTCGCCTAAACACCACCTTGCTCCCCCCATAATAACCGACGCATTGTCTGCGGCAAATCTTATTAGGTTTGCCTTTGGAGCTCCAATTTCTTAAAAAAGTAGTTTAGCTATGGCCCGATATATATTTTCGGCTATACATTGCTGAACTTCTATAAGTCACAGCAATGAGTCTCTTATAGGAAAACTGTCTTCTCGATCACCACCATTCAGATCAAGATGGCGAACAACTATAAGCAGGCTCTATTTGTAACTCAAGTCTTTACTTTCATCAACTATCATCGAGAATGATGCTTCTTGATGATTTCGCACAGATCTTCGAAACCAACTTCGTCATTAACATCGTTCACGAGATGTGAACGACGTTAAAACTTTTATTGTACCAAAAAAAATTTCAAATGTACCGCATTGTACCAGGACCTCTAAATTGTACCAAAAACGGTTGTACCTAAATTGTACCTAATTGTACCAAATAAAAATACTAGTTTTTACCGGAAACTTTGACTATATGTTCCTGTAACTGTATGTCAATTCGTCTGAGTCACTACTATCTCTGTCAATCGGTTCTACAGGGGAATATAGCATTATGACTATAAACCAACGTGTAGACGATGAGAGGGTTGGGAGGGGGGCTAACTCTAAAACATGAAAAACACTTTTGATTATACTGTAGCCGGTTCCTTCGCAAGCGAACCCTCGTGTAACTCAACCTTCGTTTAACTCGACCCCGTTTCACTGAATCCCAATTCAACTCAACCCGATTTAACTGAACCCTGACTCAACTCACTCCCTGTGCAAATGAACCCTCGTTTAACGGAACTCTGTGCAACATAATCCTCGTGCAACTCTACCCCAGTTTAACTGAACCCTAATGTAACTCAACCCCCCTTTAAACGAGCCCTCGTGCAACTCAACTTCCGTTTGACTCAATCCCCATTCCACTCAACCCTCGTTTTTTTGTACTCTTATATTTTATGTGTCTTATATATTTGGAAATATTTCTTATATATTGGAATGTGTCTGGAAATGTGTCTTATATATGTCGTTTTTTTTTTGTGTCTTATATATTAGGAAAATAGCAAAATTTTCTATGCCCAGGGTCCAAACACACTTGAATCTCATTATTACAGCAGTAGCTGCACCTTAGTACAGAGAAAACCACGGCACATTGTAGCCAAAACCTTAAAACACGTTAAAAAAAAACTAATTAGGAGAATTTACCATTTATGCTGATTCAGGAATGATAGCTATTATTTAGATTCATCGTAAAATTTTATTACGTAAGTAAGTAAAATTTTACACATTATATATTACATATAATTTAACATAGTAAAATTTTATTACGGAAATAAATTAATGGGAATTTTTAAAAACAGCTGGAAACGCTGACAAGTCTCTTTTTTCTGTTTTGTCTCTCCAGTATTAATAGGACACTAAAACATCGTAGAGAGCTGTTTAACGTCATTTGAAAACTAATACTTACATTTACTGGCTTTTTATAATTTCGTCATAGCAACACCATCATAAAATGCCTTATGGCATCAAAATGTGATTTTAGTGTAATTCGTGGAGTGTAAAGGTTTGAAACCATAAAAGGTCTACGACTGATATCTCCATGATTGGAAACCTTTAAACAGGTTCCTAAAATCCCCCTCTTGAATGATTTCCTTCCCAGCCCCCTTTGCCGGTGGAAAACAATTGAAAAACTACCAAGTGAAAAAAAAAATTCATTCAACTACAAAGCTGGTTAGTTAATGATAGATGCTATTTATTTTCATATCGACACTAAAATTAATTACGAAACAAATTCTTGGGAATTTTAAAAAAGTGCTTGATACCCCGAACGTGTCTCCTTTTTCTTTCTTTAAACGAGTGTTCAGTTAAATGGGGTTGAGTAGTGCCCATCGTTGGGTCGAGTTATGCATTTAGCCTATTGTTTATATATATGTGGTTTACCATTGGGAAAGAGGGGAAGGTTAAATCAAGGGTGAGTCAGAAAAGGTTAAGGGTATTAAAATTTAAGGAAATTAAGGAGAGGCTTGAGAGAATGTTGAATCAAATAAAAAAAACAAAAACTATGTGCATCCAGGCTTTCAAGGGGCGTATCTGTGAATAGCTATGGGTACTAAGTTGAAATTTTCTAGGCATGTTGAGGGGGATGTTGAAACAGCCAAAAGACACTATGTGCATCCAGGTTGTCAAAAGCGCATATCTACAATATCTCAGGAATGACTAAGGGCATTAAGTTGTAACTTTCTAGGAATTTTCAAGGGGACAAAAGCTAACCAAAAGACACTTTGTGCACCTAGGTTGTCAAAAGGGCATATTTCTGATGTATCGGGAATGACTAAGGGGATTAGGATGAAACTTTCAGAGTATGTTGAAGAGGACTTAAAACGAAATCAAAGAAACTATACACCTAGAAAACTAAATCAAATGAACATTATTTCCCTCAACATACCTCGCGAACAGCTGATGGTACTAAGTTACAACTTTAAGGATATGTTGCTGGGAATCATAAACTAACTAAAAGACACTATGCGCATCCATGTTGTCAGAAGTGCATATCTGCAATATCTCAGGAATGGCTGTAAAGTTGAAACTTTAAGGGTATGTTGAGGAGAATTCAAGACTAAATCAAAAGACACAAGACACCTAGACAAATAATCAAAGATACCTTATCTTCCTTTTTAACGGCATGTTGAAGGGAACGACGAACTAACCAAAAAACAGTATATGCACCTAGGTTGTCAAAAGAGCATATCTACAGTACCTCGGGAATGATTGAGGGATTAAGTTGAAACTTTCAGAGTATGTTGAGGAAGAATTAAAACAAAATTAAAGAAACTATACACCTTGAAAATAAATCAAATATACCATATCCCCCTCAACATACCTCAGCTGAGGGTATTAAGTTGAAACTTTAAGGGTATGTTCAGGAGAATTTAAAACTGAATCAAAAGACAATAGACAAATAATCAAAGACGATTTATCTTCTTCAACACATCTCAAGAGAAGATGAGGCTATTAAGTTTAAACTCTCAGGGCATTTTGAAAAGGACGACGAACTAACCAAAAGACACAATGTGCACCCATGTTGTCAAAAGGCGTATCTGTAATATCTCAAAAATGTTCAAGGGTATTAAGTTAAAACCTTCAGAGCATGCTGAGGGGGATGTAAAACTAAATCAAAATACCCTATGTGCATCCAAGTTATCAAAAGAGCGTTCCTGCAATATTTTAGGAACAAATAAGGATATTAAGTAGTCGGTTTCAGGGCATGTTGGGAGGGGGGATTTAGAACTAAATCCAAATACACTGCGTGTAGTCACATTGCTAAAAAAAAATCCCAGGAACAGCTAAGGGTACTACGTTGTAACTTTCAGGGCATGTTGTTGGAGATGTTGAACTAAACAAAAAGACACCATATGCATCCAGGTTTTTAAAAGGGCATTTCTGCAATGTCTCGGGAACGTCTAAGTGTATTAAGTTGAAATTTCCAATGCATGTTAAGATAAATCACAAGACACACTGTCGAAAGGGTGCATATGCAACACCTCAGGAACAACTAAGGATACTTAGTTGAAACTTTTAGGGAATGTTGAGAGGGATATTGAACTAGATTACAAGACACTATTTGGATCCCGGGTATCAAACATCAAATGTTATTAAGTTGAAACGTTTGGGAGATGATGAGGACGGTGAATCAATGACATCATGTGCATCAAGGTCGTAAAAAGGATTTTTCAGAGATTGTTGAGGGGAATGCTAATTTAAACGTTGTCAATATATGGCTGTCAAAACATGTCAAAATCATGGTTATCAAAACAGATATATGCTATAACTCAGAAGCAGCTAAAGGAATTAAGATGTAACTTTCAGGACACGTTGAAGAGAATTTCGAATTAAATCGAAAGACACTATGTGAATCCATGTTGTTAAAAAGGCGTATCTAAAATATTTCAGGAGCAGCTAAGGATACCAAGTTGAAACTTTCAGGGAGTGTTGGGAGGGAAATTGGACTAAATTATAAGATAATATATGGATACAGGTTATTAAAATTCTATGGGTACTACGCTGAAACCTATAAAGAATGGTGAGGAGGGTGCTGGACAAAGTCGAAGACACTAGGCTATGTGCATCAAGGTTGTAAAAGAATTTTTTTTTTTTTTAGGGAATGTTGAGGGGAATATTCAACTAAATCAAAATACAGTAAGTGCATCATAGGTGTCAAAATAACATATCTGCAGTATCTCAGGACCTTGTTTTAGTGTTAAGTTGAAGCTTTCAGGGAATGGTCAGGAGGGTGCTGAACAAAATCAAAATTCACTATATACATTGAGGTCGTAAAAAGCGCACATTTGTGATATGTCAGGAACGGCTAAAGGTATTAAGTTGAAGTTTTCAGGGAATTCCAACCAAGAGGGAAAGCCATCAGTTGGACATATGCACAAGGTGAATGGTTTCAAGCTTCACCCCTCTTAAATTGTCAAAATTTTTCTGATCTTCCTAGATAAAATAAAACTTCCTACTTAGTTTCTGCATCATTTGTCTGTTTTAGTGGGTTGTGATGAATCCCCCCTCTGAAATAAATTACTGCGCACATGCCTGTAAGCAGCCAGTTATGAAAAAAATAGATAAATAAAAAAGTCTAGAGTACAAGGCTGACCAAACAGGAACGTATTATCGCAAAGAGAAGAATTTACGGACCTTATCAACCTTGGATGAGTAACCTACTAAAACAAGAATGCTTTTCATCTTGCCGTCATTAACATATATTAAAGATTTTTGGCAAAAAAAAATTTAAAGAAAATATTTTTATCTTCTTTTGTTTTGACAGTCACAAAGTTCCGAAATTTTTGCATAAATAAATGTAAGACTATCTATTTAAACGTGATACAAAGTAAAAAGGCATAAACAAAATACAATATAAACAACCATCAAGATAAGAAAATTAAATATTAAAGTGTCTGTAATTGGAATATTAAAAAAATTCGAAACACAGGCTTCAGCAACACGAGGTAAAAAACAATCTTAATAAACCTGTTAAATACACAAGCACAGAGACACAGGTGCGCATACGCAAACACACACAGAGACACATCCACGCACATACACAGAAACAAACATACAAAGGCACACGCACAGAAAATCTCTTCGAGGTAACCGAAGCAGTTTCTTTTCGAGTGAGGAAAAGCAAAATTCTTTAATGAAGCCATACCGAATCATCTTAAAGTAACAATAAGAAAATCTGTATACTTTTATATTAAGCTCAAATCAATAAACTAGTTTTGTTTTTTTGCCATTTGAAGTGTTTTATTTGAACCTAAAACATGATACTCAAGTTTACTTTTGTAACAAAAAACTAAAATAATAGCAATTTACTTTTCGTTCTTCTAAAATTCTTCTTTTCTTTGTCAAGAATGTAGGCATAAAAAGAATTTGCGACGAGAGAAATTCCTAAACCTATATAGTAGTAATACAAGTTTTGTCTAAATGTTAGCAGCATTTGAAAGGCAATAATAAAGCCATGCTTTGTTATGTCTAAACCTTTTCAGACTCGTACGCAGCTGCTAAATTCCTAAAATCTCTTTTGTACATTTTCACCAAATCATTAGTGCATTCAATTAATCAACGCTTTTCACAGTAAAGATGATCAACATCAAAAACCAATGAACCAGTTTTTAATAAAGAGTCGGTTACATTGTCTCGATATCTGAGCGATACAATCCTTGAATTCAGAGCATCGTTCAATCCGAGTTAACCAAGTTAACTCTAGCTGTCAAAAACAAAGTCACTGCAAACAATTGTATTTTTGATCGTCTCTTTGTGTCATTGGTTGACGCAGTAGCCTACACAGCTGAGAAATCGTCATGATCATCAAGACAACCTATATGTCGTCCACGTTCGACCAGAAGAACTCAAATTCAAATGGGGTCTAAAGGGTTTTTTTGCCACCGGTGGCATCTTGTCCATGGGTCACGACCCCAGTTTGAGAAACGGTGGTTTAGACAAAAAAATAAAATACAGTTTTCTGAGTTCCAATTCAATTAGACACCTTGGTGCTAGGGCTGTGGAGTGGGTAGATCCTATTTACTACCTTACAGAGCTTTTATATGTTTCTGATCCCACTCTCTTCTATATTATGAAAATCCCTTCGGTTTCTGAAGGTAGGACCCTGAATCCTACAGAAACTCTAAAAGTTTGAAGCATCCGACATCGAAATCAAAAGTTTGAAGCATCAAGCATCGTAAATATGAAGTTCGAAAAATTAATAGAATCACAGTTAAGCAATTCAACCTGACTATGAAAGCTACATGAAATTATACTCCAAACTTTAACTCGAAGTCATTATTCCAAATCACTAGACTTCAGCCCCCTTTGCAATAAATTAGTACTGACACCGACTCCATAGCTCTAGATTAAACCATTACTGAGATGACAAAGTTAGCCTTATATGTACACTTTTACGAAAGGGGCATTCAGTGCCAAGTAAGATGAAAAAATCTTTCTTATCTTAAAGTGCACGAAAAAGCAAAGACAAAGTAATCTAGATTCACGCTTAAATCAGACAGATATTACAAAGCTAAGAAGCAAGGGTTGTTCAGATCTCTGTTAGTAAAGAAGCAGCTTCTGTACTGTTCGAGTCAGGCATGTTTGCTATGAGAGTATGCCTCGCTTTCCCTCGGCTGCTCAAACCTTAATCTGCTGCAAATGAACCCTTACTTCGTCTAGTGATATGTATGCAAGTCGCAAGAATGGAGCCTATGCGATAAAATGAAGGAGATGCAGTGAAGGGATTAAAGCTGTGTATAAAAGAAATTCATTCCAGCTCAAATTTTCTTTCTTTTTTGTGATAATTCTTGAAAACTCTATAGCCTACACCTTCATGGCTAAAGAAGATCAAAACTAGGTTAAAAAAAAATCTTTGGAACCATCTATCTTAATTATAACATTTTGCATCGGGCTTAACAGAATTTAGGGCATGGTATTTACAGGTGATAGGTCTCTCACTTCCAGTAATCTTGCAAAGCGTAACGCCACATAACATTTACTAAATACCGTCATTTGTAGAGCCTGCACTTTAGAATTTAACTAAAAATTTTATTTTATTGGGCTGGATTCTCCTTTTTTGTTTAGGCAACTTTATTGAATCAAGAGCAATATAGTTTTATCTCATCAAATAGTGAGTATTCATTAGTGTATCTTAAACTGTTTATTTTAATAAACTTACTAGGTACTGAATTATGGTTGTTTGAGATATGGCTGACTAAGGCTGATTTTAAGTAACATGCCGGATTTTTTTTCAGAAAGCTTTTTATTAGCTTTATGGGATCATTAAAAAATTAGAAAAAAAATGTCTTGCATCCTCTTCATGAGATTACCTTTAGTTGTCCTTTAATATTATGTATGAAGGCTCTTGTAAAATCCCGGATATTTGCATTCTGCACGAAAAACTAAGCACTACACACCATATTTTTGAAAAATCCGAATATTTCAGTCACAGGTTACAATCATATACAGTTTGTAACTAGACTTATCCGCACTATCTTTCAAATACTGGAGACTCTTGACTGAAGTAGTTTAGGAACTACTCAGCATGGCTTGTGTTTGATGTAAAATCTAAATAATACACATGAAGTAACGCTTTTTTCAAGTTTGTAGTTGATTCGTAAAGTCAAGTGAACGCCTACTGAAGGAAAAAAAAGAGTAAAACCCTTTAAAAATGCGTGGTTTTTCATATATTCAGCATTGTTAGAATCAGTAGTTTCAATCGGGGGAGGAGTGGGTATTTGTGATTATATAAAAACATTTTATAGAAGAATATACCTGTATACGAGATTAAATACAAAAGGGAAAAAGAGCAAGCCCCTCTAAGGGGACCGACAATGAAAGGTCTTTCAAAGTTTTTTAACCCATTGATTGGAAAGGAATGTCGTATTGTCATGACAATTTTTCACAACTTGGGGAGGAGCTTAACTGCTCCCTCCTTATGGACGCAGCCTCAATTAAAAGCTAATAAATTTAGAAACAAGAGATATGAACGTTTAAATTACGTCATGTATTACGTCGTTTACATACGTCATGTATAGCCAGTGTGGTCTTAGAAAGCATTAACGTTTAAGTTTGGGGAAGGATAATTTAAAAAAAGAGTTGCAAAGAGCCTAGCACAACTGATAAAGCAATGTTGCCAAGTCATTTTGCAAACTATAAAATCGATATAAAAAATCTAAATGGAATTGGACCACAACAATTTGACATTTCCTTATATGTTCAGTATTGGTTCTTTCTTATTTTCTAAAATGCTATCCATTCCATTATCCTGTTCTTTTGGCGAGGAGTTTCAACAGCCAGGCTCACCGTTATTTAGGCAGTGATTCCTGAATTTCAAGACTAACCCTCTATGTACTATTGAAATCCCTTCATACACCTAAAGTACTTGACAGATACATCGTTTTCTTCTATCGTTTTAAAAGCGTACACATACAAACAATAAAATAGCTTTCTCACAAAAAGGTAGTGTTTTCTTAGCAAATATTTTAAATTTGCAAAACATGGATGCTCAAAGAAGAAAATTCATTTGACCAAGCCATCAAGCAGTATATCAGGTGAGATTGGATGAGTGTGTCCTCTATATTAAATAATTTCACAAACCCAGCATTGAAAATATTCATTTGTATTGAGCCGAAATTTCAAACTTCAATAATTCAACACAGAAAATTTAAATTAGCCTAATTCTAGAACGACTTCCTAGCTGGAAAGCTGGCGTAAAATACGTTCGGATTGAATAAATATCCAAGCCAGTTTTAGCTTGGAAACCCTGCATCTGTTCAGGCGTTAAACAAACCAAATTTCAAATCAATGAGATACACTAATCTAAACGGAAAAAAGCGGAGTTTTGCTCTAGCTTGGAAAAAAGATTAAGGGTAACTTACAGTAGTGAAAATTGGTGCTAGTGTCACCAGAAAAGATAATCGCCAATGTTATCTAGTATTTGGCGTTTCTTGGCGTTTTTAGTGAAAGCAAAATTAGTTTAATGTAAAATTAGTGCAGTAATAAGTGTTTGATCTCAGTTTTCAGAAAAAGAACAAATTCAAATTTTAAAAGAAAAGTCCAGACACGCCAAACGCTAGATGGCATCGGTAATTTTTGTACAACACTAGCGCCTGTTACCACTCTTATAGGTTACCCATGCTTTTTGACTTGGATTATAAGCGATTTACTAGCAGTAGGTTACCTTAACTTTTTCTTCTTCCTCGTCCATTTTTGAATCAACCTGGTCATATGATTTGATACCAGATTCACCCTTCTTTGGCTTCTTTTTATATACATCACCATGATTCTTTATGTAGTCAGAAAAATTTGTATAATCAGCCGGCTTCTTAGACATGAAATTCGGCGGCAAAGGTACACCAAGCCTTTCGGGGATCATAAATGGCTCTAGCCAACCAACAAGGGGGGTAGTGTCAGATATATAAGGGATCGCTCGATGGTAGAACAACAATCCATCTATGTTTTCTGGACCCCATCTCTGGAAAAAATGAGCAACAAGATGAGCGATTTTAGTTGTAGTCACAAATTGTTACCAAAATACACAAAGATTATTTTTTTTTTGATAAGGCATATCTTTAACAAAAAACCAGGCCAAAAAGAAAAATTATAAAACACACAAATGCGCGACAGCAAATTAATAACTTATATCACTATTAAAACAAAAATCTACTAATTTTCAGCTCTTCGAGAGGCTTCCGGTGGATGATTTTGGAATTCCTTTTTTAAATGATTTTAAGTAAATTTTTCGACTGTTGAACACTAAAAGAACATATAACAAAGGAAATATATATACATAAAAGCTCAAGTAGACACGAAAAAATGGTACGGAAGTCAGAATAGGAAATAAATGACTAGGGAAACAAAAACAAAAGAATCTCAAAACCCGTGATAACTACTTCAAGGTATCAAACGCAGCATGGAAGTAGGTCTACATAAATAAGGCAATGCTACAGAAATTCCAATGTCGACAACCCCTTTTTCTTTTATTTTAAACATGTCAAGCTTAAAAAAAAATGCTCTAAAGGTATTACACTGTGGTTGTGAAAAAAATTGAAAAAACATGTGGAAAAATATAAAAATTCTACAGCATTTAGCCAAAAACTAACACTACTTCGAGGTACCTATACAAAAAAAAGTTAGTCCAGCTCTGCGCATAAGAATGAAGTAAAAAATTTTGAAGTTATTGTAACTAGTTTTGAAAGTGAATGTTTCTGCAAGATTACAGCAGATATTATTGATAACACTTTCAAAAGTGATAGAGTTAAAAAAAAAAAAATATTTCCCAGGCGAATTAAGGTACAAATAACATTTTCCTTCCCACAAACGCAACTTTGGGCGTAGTTAATTTAAAGAAACTAAAGAATTGAATTTATTGATTAGCGAGAATAGTAATTTCCATAATCTAACAAATTAAGATAAATATTTATGATTATTCTAGAACAAGATAGCACGGCAGAAAGTATGAATACCTGCTACAACTCAAGTAGCCCCACCGTATTTTAGTAAAACTAGTATGCTTTTTTGACTTTTTCATTTTTGGTCTTGTTACCAGCGTTGCTAAGAGATAAAGTACTTTTCACAAAAATGATCAATTTTTCATACCTATATGATGGGTACTCAATATTATTCTACCATGTAATACCAATGATATTTTAATAGTTTATTTAGCACACTATCTTTGTCGAGCATCTTACCAGACCCCAATATGAACACCACAAAAGGCGAGATCTATGCTTTGGATGATGGACTATGCGCCACCGGGTACGGTCAGTAGCAAATTATTCCTCTGAATTCAAATCGTTTAGAAACAGATAATAAGGGTAAGATATAACCTCCAACAAAAACAAAAGCATACAACCAATCAAGAGCGGATCCAAGATTTTTGTTCGGGGGGGGGGGGTTACCCGATTTTTTCCCGTGGACTTTGTCTAACATCCTGCGTAAGCTGATCAGAACCGTATTTACAGGTATTTTTTAGACTAGTTTTCGACTCGGTCGAAAATTTCGGGAGGGGGGGGGGTCGAACCGGGTAACCCCCCCCCTGGATACGGCCTTGTAACCAATGTACTGACCCCCACAAAGACTCCGCGGCCTGTAAAGGAATTGGCAAGCTATTGTCATAATCGAAGACAATGCTCTGGCTACGGATATCTGATCCCTTGTTCTTTACAGCTCAATGCTGTTTCTAAGTTTCTCAAATCCACTCTCGTATGTTATCTACTGATTCTATACGAGTAGAGTCGAGCCGAGTGCTTACACATCATGAAGAATAAAAGAATACACTTAAACCAAAATTTTACTCATAGCAACAGATAAGTGAAACGAATTTACCAAAAAGATTAAAACGCACTTTCTGCTGGTTTTGAATATCCCGCTATAAACATCGATGGAATTTAAAATAAAAAACAGATTTAATATCTTAGAAGATTTACCTTTCCTAAATTTTTCATCGTCTCACTCAAGGTACTCGGAGAATAAGGGAAATGAGGAGCCAGAACAAATGAATAAGGATTTCTTCTTGACCTTTTCGGCAAATTTTTTGTTTCCTCCAAGTGTGACGCAATCCAAGAAAACCGAAATTCAGTCTAAAAACAAAAAATGAAAGATAGGGTATATAAAGTAATTTCGGTTAATGGTTACTTCTTCTGTATTTTGTGAACTTTTGGTGACCTTTTTTTGTTCTGAATAGCCCCTTCCTAGCTATATTATTTATTAAGGGTTGACTCCCCATTGTAGTATACTACTTTCAGACATGAAAATATAATGAGTCAGAGGCTTAAGATATTGTTTGTGCAGGACGTCTATTCTTGCTGATAGGAGCGTATCACAAAGAAAGCCATTATGTGACCAAGATCAGCCCAGGCTTGCACATTGCATCAATTCAACTGGATGCCCCCGGGACTTCTTGCTGTCTGTTTCTAAGCCGGCTTAAGCGCTTTGTGCAAAAAAAAAACTTTAAAAAGTTTTTAGTAGTCTTCAACCTGTAATAGTGGGACCCACTGCTTTTATTGAGGTCTTACAAATTTTCAATAATATAAATAATATGAAAACTGCGACTACTATCGTGCGACTAATAAGACAACTATCGTATTGACATTTTGACTGACGAAATAGGCATTGTGAAGTAGACTCCAAACTTGTGCAAACGTGTAGGTGCAACAATCTAGCTTTAACCGTTAAGGTATTTGGTCATAAATGGCCGTAAGCAAATATGGTGCTTACCTGAGGGTAAAGCAGTCAACCTTATTTACTATTTTGTTGTCAGTCAGAACCTGGCAGAATCAATACAGGATGCTAGGGTATAAAGAAGTGTTATTGTTGATGTTAAAAGTAAAGATTTTAGAACCCTTTAGTTCACAGATTTATAAATTGATTTAGCTGATAGAAAAGCTTTAGTGAAGATCTTATCCTGGCTCTGAAACGTTGGTGCTTCAAAAGAATGATGGAAATTTGTTTCCAACGAAACATAAATGTTTTCCAAATGAATTGTATTAAGATAGTGTTAGGTACTCGTTTGATTGACCGTAGATCAAACAGCAAGCTGTGCAAAAATTTGGTTCTGTCCCACTTTCTTGGGCTACAGCGAAAGAAAGATTAAGGTAGCTAGGCCACGTTTTACGGATGAAGGATGACCGGTTGCCAACGATTATACTTCTTGGCCATCCTTCTTGAGTCAAAGAAAAAGCAGGTCGTTCTCAAATGCGATGAGAAGAGGTCGTAAAAAAGAATTTAGAGCAAACCAGAACTATACGTCAGGAGGTAAAGGGACAGGAGACTGGATAGAGAAGGAGCGTGCACAGCTGTGTTGGCCTAAGGCGGTTTGATGTTACAGTGAGCTGTTAGTAGTAATAGTAGCATATACACAGAGCAACAGATTAAGAGGGAACTAAGGGATGAAATTTTAGTTCAGAATTATCCAAGGAGAGGCCCCTTTCATACCCCAGAACAATTTCAGTACAAAATTTTTAAGAAGCGTAAAGTCAAATATTAGGACCAAATATTCATTCGTTTTATTTCAGATCGACAATTCCTGGCAAAACTTCTCATCTCTGCTACTAGACTGTGTATCAATGCATCTACGTGTACATAGGGTAAATAGAAGAAATCCCCACTTTACACACCCTACCAGGAAAAGCTGGTATAAATAATGGCATAAAAATGTACATCTCATCCTAAGATCTAAATGTATGCAACTACTAAGGATAGTGCTATTATTCTTTTGCAAACCTACATTGGGCTTATAGTCCAGCTTTTTTGTTCAATTGTTACCGGCAGAAAAAGAAGGGTCCAATGTATTAAGTGACAATAAAATTACTAGAACCTTAATATAAATGTAAACTGAAAAGGATAGAAAACAGAAGAGAAGGGAAAGAAGGACTGAACGAATTTTCATTATTCTTTTTTGGCTTACTGTAAATGTAAACTGTGTTCAAATATACTTGCCAGAAGTAGAGCGCTGGGTTTCAATGTGTATTTTGCCTTCAGGTTTCCTTTTAATGCTTAAAATTTCCTATATATTAAACTAATTTAATTTCACAGCTATTAATACTACTACTAAAACTCGTCACAACAAAAACCGCCAGAGCAGAGGTCCGTTGGTTTGTTTCATTTTCGTGCGAGCGTATTCGGCCTTTTTATTTTCACTTTCAACAATGTTAAAGCTTAGGGACAGTTATTCATGGTTCCTCACTAGATACAAACGATGAATAAATTGTCGAGTCTATTGGTTGTATTCCAGCCCAGTGCGTGGCCAATTATTTGGGTTTGGGACGCGGGTCAGTGGTGTGACTGTAAGCTTATCCAGAGTCGACCCAGCTCTAAATGGTTACCTGGAGAAATCTAGGGAAGACAAGCAGAAAAGGTGTGCAAAAGCACAGGATGGCAGGCCCCCAGCCCCCCATTACACTTCCTGGCTGAAGGGCCACGAAACGGAGATCAGCACCGCCGGTTTGGACCTTAAGGGTCTAGTGCCGTCATACTTACTACTTACAGCCCAGTGCGTATTGTCTTCCAGTAATAAGAACATGACAATAAAGAATGACCTACTGATGCAATAAACGACAAAACCAGTAACAGCAGTGACTTGTGTCCTCCCACCCCCACACACCCTGTAAAATAGCTTTTACTACTCCTACTGAAAATTATTTGCAGCAATAAGCCACCTAATGCTAATACAGCTGCGAAAGTTCCTCCTTCACCCCATTCTGTTCATAGCTTCTCTTTTATACCTCCGATGAAGTTTCTGCTTCCTCTTTTCGTATAATCTCTTCCTATCCAATTCAACGACAGCCTCAAATTCAACATTTCGTTGGATTTGATTTTTTTTTTTTTTTTAATTAGGACTGGAGTGCAATTTTTCAAAAATGGACATAGATAAATCAACTTGATACATAAATATTGGGGTGACAGCCAATCAGGAAACGCGCTAAACAGTAAACTCATTACGTTTTTTTCACCTTTTTTAATACTAACTGCTTAACTCCCCCCCCCCCCATTTCGCTTACACGCCGTACTCGTGGGTACCTATGCCAAAATATTACGAAAATGATATCAAGAAAAGATAACACCAACTAATCTTTACTTGGTTGCTTAAATTACATAAGCATGTGTCAAAACCGTTGCTTAAATAGATTTATTTTTACGCTCTGTTAAACTAAAATAAAGATTAAGTTACTCAAGCATTTCATAATTCAGTTTTAAAATACGGATCAAATTACTAATTATTTTTTCTTCCTTTTTTCATGGTTAAACATTCCTGACGAGTTCATTTTGCCGATAAAGAGCTATGATTTGGAGCCTGCTTACGGATTCAATTACCACAGATATTTAATTCAATTTCAGAGCTTATGTGCACCCCCTTAAGGAAGCCCACAAAAATCTACACTTACATCACAATCAACAACCTGTAATCCATTCCACATCAGGACATCTAACACAAAGTAAGTTTCCATCGATTCAGAGTATATACAGTCGATATAGGTTGGACGGCTAGTCAATGAACCTCCTGGGTTTATACAACCGTCAGGAAGCATAGAAGGATGACGGGCTAAGAATCGTCCGGATTTAGCGAAAGCTCGTGTCTTCCCCTGGAAGAAAGACAAGTATTCTACTCGCTAACTGTTTTAGACAAGAACAAAGAAAGAAAAAGAGAAAAGATCTGACTTAGAACTCCATCATAACTTGCTTATAGAACCAAGATGAAATTACACAAAACGTTTAAGCATTTCAAGGAACTTTAAAGGCTTTCCTCGAACACAACTTCATATATTTTTTTTTTATATAAAAATTGGTATCCCGGGATTTTCTGGCCTGAAAAAAAAACATCTAGAAAGGTCAAGATTTTGAGGAAATTCGTTAAAAACATTAGTTTGGAAAAAAAAATATCATAGGAGTAACGTCATAATTATGAGCGAATTTCAAGACCATAAATTATATCATTTCCGCCCCAATAGTGGTCATATCCTTGTTAGTATCTACGATGCATGCAAAATTAAAAAAGACACATAGCTAAGCATAGAATACCAAGTGTAATGGGTCCAATCAACCAATCAATCAATCAATTAATTTATTTAAAGAAAAAAAAAAACAGAAAAAAATTACAGAACGTTAGACCCCTACAAAGGCTCTTTAGTCATTGAGAGTGGGAGACTAAACATTACATTAAGTAAAGCACTAATAATACATAAAAGCACACTTACATTAAATAGATTAAATTACAGCACAAATTAAACATTAAATTAACCAGTAATTAAATTAAATAATAGCACAAAAAAGTCGTAAAGGGAAGATAGAGGGGAAAAAGAGAAGAGAGGAGAAAACTAACTCTCTGGGCATAGGAGGTGGTCAGTAAGCTCTTTTTTAAATTGGCTATTTATAAAAGTCGTTTAAGCAGTTTCATAATGCTTAGGGAATAAAAGCGTTAATTAACAATAACTTAAAATGAACAAAACGGACCCCCAAATGAGACAGTATCAAGAGGATGATCCGAGAAATGTAAATTCACAAGGGTCGAAAATGAACAAACTAGACCATCAAATGTGACAAAACCAATCCGAGTGGCTAAGGCACAGGGGATTGAAAACAAGCGTAATTTAACGGTAAGCAAATATGAAGAACAAAGAAATATGTAGTTAGAATACTTGCAAAAACGACAACTGCAACGAGTCAAAAACGAAAGTGAAGAGCAAAGAAATATACATTTCCAACATAAGCGGCAGCGAGAATTAAAACGAGTCAAAAACGAAAATGGAGATCCAAGATTATTACGAGTCTAAAAGGAAATTGAAGAACGAAGAAATATGCAGTTAAAAGATAAGCAGCAGCGAGAATTACGAGTCAAAAAAGAAAGTGAAGAACAAAAAAATATGCGGCTACAAAACATGCGACAACGAGGACCAGAACGAATCAAAAATGAAAATGAAGGACAAAGAAATATGTGTTTAGATGATATGCAACAGCGAGAACAATGAAACATCCGCTTAGAAGATAAGCGGCAGCGAGAATTACAAGTGACTGCGAGAAACAAAACTTGTCAAAAATGAAAGTGAACATCTTGCTAGAGGGGACAGTCAGAGGAGTTTAAGATTTCTTTGTTATTTCCATTTTTAGGGAATCTATTCTTTTCAAGTATGCATTCTCTCTTCTTAGCAAACTAGCATTTTCTTCACTGATTGAGTGACATAAAAATTGTAGGCGGTCACAGATTTGAATAGTGTTAATTTTTCCACCAGGCATTTTTTTTCCCTCTAAGGCGTCTTTGATAAAGAGTCCAGTTATACCTATACAACTGCGGAAGCACACTTTTTCAGAGACAATCAAATATCATTTTTTATTACAGTTGACACAGAGATGTTTCCAGTTTGAAGCCTAAACTGATACTCTTTGCTCTTTCTTTTGGCTTAAAATTGCGCACAAGAGAAGCAATCAAATAAAATTCAACTTTTCGTTCCTTTTCACTGCCATGAATTTTCAAATTGGAACGAATCAAGTTTTAAAAAGCTGGGCCTATTGACTAAGGGGACGGCTTTTCAGCTTACGGAAGCAAGATACTCCAATAAGTTATAAGTTATATCTCTGTCTCCAGGTACTTTTTCCTCTTCTTTTTCTTTCTCTTTTTAGAAAGTACATATTGTTTTTTGATGAAAGAGATGCATCGAGTTCCACCTCTCTGTTTACCCTTGTTAAACTTCGGTGCCTTTTCTATTCTGTTTATTCAGTAAAAAGTTCAAGTCTGTTTCTGGTGATGGTTAAGGAACAATTTGATTGGCTTACGGAAATTCTTCGCTGGCGTAAATCAATGAAGTTAAAATCAACTTTGTATCGCAGAATTCTTGGAAAGTAATATCTTTTTTTGTTTGGTGCACAAACTTTGTACCTTGGTGTAACTTTGTACAGTAGAATTCTACGAAAGTAATCTCTCTTTTTCTCTTTGGTCCACAAACTTTGTACCGCGCTGTAACTTCATACCATAGAATTCTAGAAAGTAACATCTCTTTTTCTCTTTGGTACCTTGTATGATGGCAAAGTTCCATTAGTTCAGGAAGTAATGAGGCTGGTTTGTTCGCATACTTATTCTTTTTATGATAAAACAAACTGTGCTTTTGATGTTTATCCTTGCAAATGCGGAGTACGGGGCGTACTTGCAACAGCTGCAGTTGTGCCTTTTATGGTTGTTGATTACTTTTGGCTAGTAGTCTAGGAACTACGCTAAGAGATTGCAGCAAATTATATGCAACGAAACATATGCCTTGTTGAAGAGTAGTTTTGTAGGGAATCATCAGTGATGAATATGAATTTGGTAGGACGAGATCACACGGGCGACTCGTCGCCCGTGTCGTTCTCATCTGTTTGGCAGTGTTGTATCCAGTCTTGACGTTCACTTGAGTTTTTCGGGCCCCATTCTTTTGTTGGCTTGCATGCACTTTGCAGTTTCTCAAGTAGTGTACTGCCTGTTTGTTTTCTTACAGCTACAAAAGCCCAAATCGGTATTTGACTAACAGCGATTAGCGCAAGAATCCAACCAGCAGCTGTTGCAGAAGCTGGCATATAGTCGTCTCTAATCTTCAGTGGTTCGTAGTAAAACAAGGAATAGACAAAGATGGCCAACAGCGAAATGGGTATAAAAAATCCCCATTCTATAACCCAGTATATACTCAGCTTTTTGCCAAGCATGAAATAGATGTCTCTGATGAGTTTCTTATACCCATAAATCCAGGAGATAGCAAAAGTTTGCAAAATAGCCATGACGAAAATAATGAATCCTCCTCCAAAATAGTCCACGAGATCTAAAATGTACTGCCCACCCGGTGTGACATAGACAAGTCCACAAGCGAAACCAATAGCTGAAACAACAACAGTAATTTTCCACTTCTTCCATTGAGGAAAGTCATCATTAATAACGGTGATGACACATCCAGTCAATGAACTTGCACTTCCTACAGCAAGTGTAAACAACATCAAGAAAAACAGTACAGCAAATAACTGAGGAACATATTGAATTTTCCCTATCGCTTCAGGATACGAAATAAAAGCAAGGCCTGTTCCGCCTTTAACAACTTTCGTAATATCAACATCCAATTCGTGCGCCAAATGGCCAAGAATAGCAAAGATTGTCACACCTGCTAGCAAACTAGTCACCGTGTCCGTGAAAGTGATGATGAGGGAGTCCCTGTAAATAGGCTGCTTGAAGTTGTTGTAACTTGAGAACATAACAATAGGTCCAAAGCTGACGGAAAGTGAAAAGAAGCATTGAGTCACGGCTGCATACCAGACTTTGGCCTCCAAAATTTTGTCCCATTGAGGCGTAATATAGAACATAATTCCTTCATAAGCCCCAGGTAAAGTCACACCTCGTATCAGGAGTATTACTAGGACAACATATGGGAACAAAGCAGTAAAGTAAGCAGCTTTTCCCGATGAAGACACGCCCTTAGCAAGAATGAGGAATATGACTGTCCAAGAGAATAATAGGCAAACTGTCAGCCTCCATTCAGGTGCTCCAATTCCATCGTCAATATTTTCAATCTGCTGTAGAACATATCGTCTAAAATATTGGTCAGAGGGACTCTCCGAGTTTCCAAATATTGACGAATTTGTTACATTCATTGTTGAGTCAACACATTTCTCATTTGCCCAAACTGGGTCACAATAGGTCCAGGGCAGTGGATTTTGGAACGAGGCAATAAAATAAAAAGATACTAGTGCCATTAAGCTAGTATAGTAGGTTACAACACACCAGGTGGCAAACGCCTGACCATAACCAATTCCTTTTACGATCGGTGCAACCTCCCAAATTTTCACTGAGCCGTAACTTGAAAATTGGCCCATTGCCATTTCCAGGAAATAAAGAGGTTTTCCAATAAAAAATAAAACTATTAAATAGGGAATCAAAAATGCTCCCCCTCCATTTTCGTAGGCTGTAAACGGAAATCTCCAAATATTTCCTAATCCGACAGACATTGAAATACATGACAATACGAACTCCACTGGTTTCCCCCATGTTGCTCTCTCGTCGGTCGTTTCCACATTTAACTTGAGCGGCTTAGGTTTACAACAGAAAATCCGTTTCATCGTATTCAATTCTTTTAGAAGCTTCCTTTTGTACCAAATCTCAAATAGCAAACCGAAAATTTAATACTAATTTTTAAATTTTTAGGTGTTTTTCTAGTTTGAATTGAAACATTAAAGTTATTACTCTGACACCGTAAATATTTATACAGTTTAAATAATAACTTTTGCGATTCTGAACAGAGAACTAAAATAAAACAAAATTTATTTGAAATTTTCTTTTTGTTTGAAATCTTCCAATTTTATTTGAAATAACAGTGTTATAGAGATGCAAGCTTTAGAAGTTACGCCAAAAATTTTTGGTTCCAAGAGACAATTATAACTTTCAACTGACAGATCAAATAACATTTCAAGTAGCTACAACCTAACAAAAAAAAACAAGTTCACAATTTTCAGGTATTTTTCTAGTTTGAATAAAAAAAATCAAAATTATTGCTCAGACATCATAAATATTTTACAATTTGCAGTTAAATAAAGTTGTTTTATTTAAAATTTTCAGGAATTATTCTACATTCAGTTGACAAACCAAATTTTGTGTTAGTATCCCCCCAAATTTACTGTGTTTTACATCACTACACCTACATATTTTTTTATAATGGTAAAAATCCTGTTTTTGATTTTCATATGCAAGATGATAATAATAAAATTTCTACTAAAGAGCTATGGAAAAACGCAGTTTTTTGTAAGAAAAATGATTTTTCTTCAAAAATTGTTTTTGTTACTTATGAAAGGTTTTTAAATACATCAATTTCCTTTCAAATGAGTGGTTAAACAGCTCGATATGATTTTCTAATGCCCCGCCAGCTGCACCGAAAAAACAACGGAAAAAACAAACATGTTGTCGATGCGGAATATCGTGGTTGGAGCCACTTTTTTTTATTTTCAAACCAATATATTTTCCTTGTTTTTAAGCCAAGGGGCAGTTAATTTCCTATATAGGGGTATTGGAAAATGTAGTTCTAATAGTAAGCCTATACTTTGTTTTTTGATTAGATTCTAGTTTTAGGAGTTATGGGCTCATTTGTTTTTTTTTATATATATTTTTTACTTTTTATAGGGCATGATCGTCTCTTACTAGCTGTCCAGCTACATCTGACACCCGGATACTTTAATAGCCTGAGCCGTTAACCATTAATAATAACCTGATTACAAACAGGAAAAAACCTACAGCTGTTTCTTCTTTGAAATTAGTAAGAGACGAACCTAAACAATCAAGTAGCTAACTAAGTCCAATGTATGCAATGGTTTGTTATTCGAATGATCGTCTATTAATGTGACAATGGATGTGAACATCTCTTAATGCCTATACCTACGGCTTTTCCTTCTTTGAAATAGTAAGAGACGAACCTAAAACAATCAAGTAGCTAACTAAGTCCAATGTATGCAAGGGTTTGTTATTCCAATGATCATCTTTTAATCTAATGTAAACTTATCAAAATATGCTTGTATTATCTTCACTTTTAGTTACTATGTGCCTTGGATTGTCCTTTAATAGGCTTCAGCTTTATCCGATGATTGAGCCTTTATGTACTACGACCTACGATTATGACGTCATTGAATCATATTGTACCTGAAAAATGAAGTTTTGTCGTAAAAAAAGATTTCATTAAAAAAAATTAATTACAAATATGCACTAGATTCCTCTAAAATGAGCCATTAAACAGCTCTCTACGATGTTCCAGTGTCAAGCTGTCTGTGGAAAAGAAAAAAAGAAAAGAAAAAAGATGACCTCGATGCATAATATCCTGGTTGCAGTCACTTTTCTTGATTTTCAAACAAATGTATTTTCCATGTTATTCAAGGAAAGGACAGTTCGTTTCCTATATAGGGGTATTGGACAAGGCGGTTCTAATAGTGAATTTTTGTTTTGATCTGACTTTGGTTTTAGGAGTTATGGGCTATTGTATTTCTTAGTATTGGACGTGATCGTCTCTTACTAGGTTGCTAACTACCACTGCAACCCGGAAAACAGGAAAAACCCTATGGCTTTTTCTTAGTTGGAATAGCAAGAGGTAATGCTTGTACTATGTTAACTTTTAGTTACTCTGTCCCGTAGTTTGCTCTTTACTGGGTTTCAGCTATATCCGATGAAACTTACATAGTCCATATTTATAATAAACTTTATCGATCCCTTATGCATGATATTGTTAATTTTACAACTTTAATCAATAACGTCGTGGCGCAAGTGACTAGCACGATCGACTATTAACCGAAAGGTTGGTGGTTCAAGACCACCCGGGGTCGATTTCTTTTAGTTTGTAATTCAGCTATCAATAAAACCATGATGTCAATGATACATACAAAATTCCCATTTACAGTATCAATCCTTTATGTAATTATTTTGGGAATTATTTTTTGTTAAATACTAAAGGTTTGTAAATACATCGATTTCCTTTCAAATGTGCCATTAAACAGCTCTCTATGATGTTCCAGTGCCCTGCTAGCTGAGGAGAAAGAACGAAAAAAGATGCCGTCGATGCAGAATATCATAGTTCAAGCCACTTAACTTGTTTTTCAGGCCAATGGGTTTTCCTCAATATTCAAGCCAAGGAGCTGCATGTGTACTACATAGGGGTTTCGGCACAAGGCGATTCAAATAGTATAGTTTGTGTTTCAATCTGACTCTATTTTATGGAGTTATGGGCTATTGTATTTCATAGTATTGGACGTGATCGTCACTTACTAGGCTGCTAGCTGCCGCTGCAACCCGAATAAATTTTAATAAAATACAACTTCGGTCTTTATATGTAACCCGGATTACAAACAGGAAAAAGTCTATGGCTTTTTGTTAGTTGGAATAGCAATAGACGATTCTCAGTTTTGCAATATACACCAGACAAACAACTTTTCAAAAGATGCTTGTATTACCTTAATTTTTAGTTACTATGTTCTGTGGTTTCTTCTTTACTAAGTTTCAGCTATATCCCATGAACTTGCATAGTCCCTACTTATAATATACTGTTTCGATCCTATATGTAAAAAGTCTTGGACACTAAACCTATAACTTATCGTCTTCGTGATATGAAAGATTATGAGATTCTTCGCGGTTTTTATGATTATGAATTGCAAAACGTTGTAAATAGTGGATGGTATCAAATTAAAAATTTTCTTGAGCAGAGTGGATATTATTCAAAATCAGAAGCGGGTACAGGATTTATCAACTAAAAGCTGTGGCTTTCCTGAACTACTACATTTTATTTTCCGATGTTGCAGACACACTTACAGTCAATTCCTCAAGATTTATGGCTACAATCCTCGATGAAACGACCTTCTAGTTGAAAATACTCTTTCCTGCCTCTATAGTTTAAATTTCAGTGGCCTAAGAATGAAATGCTTTAAAAGTGGTACATAAATTTGTTTATTAATAAAATTTGTATACACAAAACAATGTGTTTTTTAGATTACTTCTTCTACATGCAGGTAATCACCAGAAACGAAAAGTGGTAGCAGCTCGTCAGGATTTAACTTGTATTCATCTTGACATGCAAAGTCAGGGTCACATTTTCTACAATATAACGTAAATTTCTTCGTAAAGTCAATAATACTATTCTGATTCATATTATAAAATTCACGTGTTTCAAGTCTGTGGGTTAATAATCAAAGTAGCCAGTATCTTCACAGCGATGTCGTAAAAACCAGACTTTTGTTATTCCAGCAATTGAAGCGTAGACCAGGTTCTTGTTCCCAAAGCAATTTAAAGCCGTGACGATACCAGTTTCTTAAAAATAAACTGAACTCACGTTAAGGGTTTTTTGCAGTCCTGCCACGATAAGTATTTTCCCATTGATCGCATTTTTCATAGTGACAATTGGAGCATAAGAATCCTCTATTATGAGAGTCACAAATCTCTTCAAGACAGGAATTACAGTCTTTAATTTGCACAGCATATCCTTTATGCAATTTACATGGATTGCAGAATCTACACTTTTCATTATATTCATCAGCGAAAGTACAACTCTCACTGGACGACCAGCTGCCCATTGTATACAAGCATAATGGACATGTGTAAAACATTTCCGATGTTGACTGTCTCACTTCTGACTCACGATCAATAAAATGTCTTCTAGGAGAAGTGACGTCACACAATAGCCATTTAAGGATTTTACTACTGAAGAAATATTGGAACACCTGAGTGTCTTCCAGGGGAAATCAATAGACACACATATTGGGCTTCCATTTTTCGAGGGAAAACAATGGCGTTAGGGTGAACACCTGGACGTCTTCCAGGGAGATTAATAGAGTCCTATATGGGGGCTTGTTAGGGGAACACCTGGGCGTCTTATAGGAAAATTAATAGACACCTATATGGGGCTTCTATTTTTCAAGGGATCTATTTAAAGCGCGAGGGTGGGTCATGTCATCAGAGGGCTGTCATAGCAATCTCATGTTTATTTTTCCACGATCCTATTTAAAGCGCAAGGGTGTGTCGTGACGTCAGAGGGCTGTTACAGAAATCACATGTTAATTTTCCTATGGACCTATTTAAAGCGCGAGGGTGTCTTCAATTTAATACAAGTGATGGGCTAGCAAATATTTATTAGTACTTGTGTTATCCCGACCACACTCCGATTAATCATAAAATAAAATACTGAAACACTTGGAATCCTGGGAATCTTGCCAATACTGAAACAAAATTGCGTCACCTGGTCACAGAAACCGGGATGCACCGCTAAACCATTGGAAGAAAGCAGTAGTGGGTATTGGTCCCTTTAAATGTATTATGACGATACTACTTACAAAGCTGAAACATTAAGGGTTTCTTTAGAAAAGGTTGAACAAAATCTAAGGAAACTATGTGCACCCAGGTTTCAAAAGGGTGCATCTCTTATATTTCAGAAACAGCTAAGGGTAAGTAGTGGGGCCATAATACCCCCCACGGGAGCCCTACCCTGGATTCCTACGGGAGCCCTGTTTCTACCCGTCATTACCTCTGGATTTCCAAGAAGCCCTGGAAGATACACTCCCGTCATTCCATGGGAGCCGGCAGGTGTTACATTTGGGAAGACACGCCCCTGGATTCCCATGACGCCCTGGAAGACACGTCTCCATCATTCTACGGCAGCCTGAAGGTGCTACGTCAATGTTTAAATTTTGGAAAGACACACCCCTGGATTCCTACGGGTGCCGTGTTTTAAATGGTCAGGTGTTACGTCAATGTAATACAGGATGACGCAATCTTGTGTGACATAACCACTTGAATGATATCTGTAATATCATCGTTACAATTAGGGCTGCAAAAAGAAAATTTTTAGTTATCTCTCCTCATCCAAATGTAAAAAAATATTAGCAGTGTAAATTTTATGGAGATACAGCTTTTCTTTGCTGCTGGTTGTTTGTACCATCTGGAGTTCTCCCTAAGACTGGGAGAATCTTTAGGTTTTCTATTGAGTTTATCTGGCAGTATAGTTTGGAGCTACTGGGCATAACAATATCCTTTCTCTGCTTTTGAAGCTCTGTATTGACAGATTTCTTAGCCGAGTAAAGAAGTAGCCACCCTTCGCGAAAAAAATAACTTTGATCTGATCTGTGTGTCAAGATGACTTTGTAAGATGACTAACCACAAGACAGATTTTAATCTTTTGGAATTCTATCCTACTCACTTGAACACTATCATCTTTTTTTGGGGTTTCATTTAAATGCGCCCAGTTTGAAAAAACTAGGAAGAGGTACTACTCCATGAAGTGATGTGAATATGAAGGATATGTCTGCATAGTTTTTTAGTTCGCTTAAAGTAGGAGCTCGCGTACTGCGACTGAGGTGTGTAACTTATCCTATTGTGGGACTTCTGGCTGAACCATTGTCAGTTTCCCCTTTTGACGTACTTGGGATTGAAGATGCAACCACTGAAAGATGGAGATTCTGTTCAGTTGATATTCTAAAATATCTTCTCTGTGCTTATAGGTAGAAAACGTTTAGTTTTTAATTGCACCATGACCATTGACCAACATTTTTGCAGTTTTAACAATAGGACTGACTTGCTTGGTAGTTGTTTTTCTGGGGTCTTCGTGCATATATTTGATACAGGATGGATTTTGCTGTGAACCTCTATTAAATGAATGCCCATACAAATGGCGTTAGGAGCATTGAAGAGCCTTAGCCTTATACGGCTTGTACTTAAGGTTTTGTCCAACTAAATACAAACCATGATCAAGCTCATTTACATTTACATGGCTGTCACAGTTGTATAAAAAAATTACCCAATTGTTAGATCAAAGTTGAATTTTTTTAACCCAATAAACTGCTTAACGAAGTAACAGAAATAGCTGAAGTTGGCAGATAACTACCGTGACAAACAATTTGCTCTTGAGTGAGCCTCAAATTATGAGACATTTGCTATTCACCCTAGGTTCACATATTTGTTCAAAAAGGACCAATATTCACAAGCTACGTTAATCTTATTGCCAGCTTAAGTCATTTTAGTTGCTTGGTCAAGCAACTGATTTAGTTAAAAAAAATACAAGTTTTCCCAGGCAACTACACACTGTTTCTACAAAACCGCAAACAGCCATCGAAGCTTAAAGTGATTATTTTCTTGATGGTTAATTGTGGCTGTAAAAACTAGACGAAGTAAAAATCAAGTCTGAAAATAACAGCAATCACAAATAAGTATCAATGCATTAGATGAATATCGTCTATTGCAGAAATTTTTTCTGTGTGATCCTAAGGTTACAATACAGAAATTCCTTAATCCGCCATGACAGATCGCTTCTTGGCTGAATACCTCAAAACCTGTTTTAACAATATCTTTTACTCAATCTATTTATTTAAACAAAAGCAGTAATGGAAAACTGCTTTTCACTCGAAGTCTAGGTTCACATGGAAGAAAATGCCTGCGACAAGCAATACATTCAACAAGAGTTCCCTTCATAGCAATAGTGGCCAATGCTATACAGCTTCATTAATTAGATTTGGATAAGTCCCCCCCCCCGTTTTGTGACAATCCTCTTGCACTTTTACGGCAAATAATAACGTAAGGAAAGAGACACAAAAAAATAAAGAAAAACTAAGAAAATAAAGAAAAACTAAGAAAATAAACGCTGAACAATTTTCAGCCGTTGAAAATTCTATAAATTGTACAATATTCTGCTTTTCAAGGGCTGAAACTACTTTTTCTACTTTATTTGTTCTACCTTTTTTCCTTAGATAACGTTTAGCCCGAGTGATCAGTGAATCAAAGTCTTCTTTTAAAAACTTTTAGATATAGGGCTCTCCTAAAAGTTGAGAATTAATGGTTCACTTCAAAATATTCGAACCAATCCGAGGCAAGCTTGACAACTCCATAAAGCAAACAGAAGAGAAAGTTCAAAAACATCATTCACTTTTAGAAAGGTGAATGTACATTTTACCAGCTGGAAAGAATGGCCGGACAAGTCCAAAATGAGAAATTCTTCCAGTTTTTCGAAAACGTTTATCGCTTTGTCTTGATTTAGATATTGTTAAAAAATCAGTTTTGTTTCCAAATACTTTTTACTGCAGCTTGCTACCCCCCCCCCCCCCACTCACCAAAAAAGCCTCCTTTGCACAAGCAGCCACTTCTTAGTGACAGAAACAAATCTAAATATTTTTGTTTTTTTGCCAAACAATACAACTACTACAACTTGACTGGTAATACTATTGTAGAAATGGTACAGCCAGAGATGATGCTCAGGGATGATTAAATCCGTATCAAAGACAATGAAATGAGATACTTTTAACCATTCTCAGCTCTTATCGACAAGCCTCACAACAGTTTACTGGTCCATTAGATATTAATTATTTGCTTTGTGTTTTTTTTCTTTTTTCAACATCATATTTATCCCATGCGATCTTAAAGGACGTTTACGGCAAATAGTAAAAATAATATAAATTCTTCTTTACATCGATCGATGTTTCAGACGCAAAGTTTCCCTTTGGTAAAGCGAAACAATTTTAAGAATTGTGCAATAATAAATGATGCCGAAGAAAAGGATCATCAGTTTGTGGTCAAGAACTGTAAGTAAGGACCAACTTAGCCCAATAGAAACCGAAACACCAAAAAAACGAATTCTCATAACAATAGATACATCAAAAGAATTGGCTTTTTGTGTTGATTCCAAATATGTAATATTTAATTATTTTATTATTACCCATGAAAAGCTACGAGCCTGAGAAAATTTATTCGATTTTCAAAAAAGTGAAAAAAACAGCCCCCAAAAATCAAGCAAGCTTAAAGAAATCACCATCAGATTCAGCATTTGCAAGAGCCCTGGTGTTGAGGTTTCAAGCTCCTATCTACAAAAGTGTGGAATTTCATTTTTTTTTTTTTTTGCCAAAAAAGATCACGGTATCGTGTTTATTTGTTTGTTTTCCGTAGGGCTGATTGTGTCAAACCAATGGGCCGAACAGATCAGGAGACTTATTTGAACGGAAATTAAAAGTTCTAGTTCCCTTCTTAAGTGACCAAAGAGATTGGAGGGCAACTAGCCCCCTTCCCCTGCCCTTTTTTCTCCAAAGATATCCGTTCAAAATTTTGAGATAACCATTTGATTTAACATAGTCAAAATGTCTCCTTTGGGTCAGGTCATCCTTTAGGGATGACCTGACCCCCATAGTCTCTTGGAAAACGCTGCAAGTTACGCAATTTGCCCATTGTCCACATACAGCGTTTGTTACTGAGAAACATACGAATATTTTTTTGTTTTCTGGGGGGGGGAGAATTTTCCGTGGGAAATTAAATGAGAAGTATTTTTAAAGAATTTTAGCGTAAAGCGTAAGCATTTAGCGTAGCGTAAAATTTGCTACGACTAACTGGCCAAGCAAAAAAACAAAAAAACTAGCATACACCGACAAAGAGTAAAACTTTTAACTTGAAAAAATAACTGATAGAATTATTTTATTTTTTGTTTTTTACAAAATTAATAGTATTTATGTTACTACTACAATGTACGCAGTAAGTAAAGAGTTATTCACAGGAAATTGTAGCAAAAAAAGAAGGTTAGAAACTAGGACAACAAAACATCATCAATGAGAAATAGGTTTAATTCTAGATTAAGTTCAATGAACTTGAGGGATTTTCAACGGCTTTAATTTTTATTTTCAATTTGCATTGTCAATAATATGTAAATACTACAAACTCACATGAACACCAGTTGCGTTCGATTCTGCAACAATCCGCTTGTCGATCAAAATAAAGTTGTGTGTTTTTTTTTTTTTATTAAAAGTTCTGTTTTTTCATTGATAATTGTCTTCGTTTCGAACAGCTCAACGACTTCGTTGAATCTCTAAATATTCCAAACCTACTTTTTTCTTTTTTTTTCCATTCTATACAGCTTGTATAATCATATCTTTAAACGTCCATTTTTCTATTCCATTAAGATTTGTAGTGTTACCCCCATTCCAAACTTTATTATAAAAATCCCGCCACGTAGCAAGATCGTAATTCTTGGAATTAAATTGCATTCCTGTCGTAGGAACGTCAATGAAAATTAGACAATCCCAATTGGATGCTGCTGCTAACACATCACTGCAGCACCAAGGCGACTGAGGCCAACATGGCTACGCACACTCCTCCTCAATCTTAATCTATCCAAAGCCTTCCTCTTTACACCCTCCCAAATAAGTTCTTATTGCCCTTAATCTTTGCTTAAGATATTCTCCTTCCGTGTTCAAGGATGACCTATGCTTCGTTTGACCCTAGATGGTTGGTCAACAAGGACGATATTTTGCAATCTGTCATCCTTCGTCCGCAGAACGTGTCTTAGTCATCTCAACTTTTTTCTCATTATAGTCCTAGAGATCGAGATTGAACCTCATTTTTCGTACAGCTAACTGTTTGAGATACAGTCAGTCGTGTGCCCAAAACAATATGTAAGGAATTTCTCTGTGAAACATCTAGCTATTCCACATCTGTTTTTTGAGCACCCACTTTTCAGAGCCATATTCGACCACTGTCGTCACTGTAGCTTCCAATATCCTAATCTTGGTTTGCAAACTTATTTTCCTAGTCTCCCAAACTTTTTTCAACTGCTGAAAAATACTCTGGGCCTTGGCTATTGTACTTTTAACATCTTTTCTGCACCCACCGTCTTCACTAATAATACTACCAGGGTAAAAGAAGATGTCCACCTGATCGATCTTTCAAACCTACTATTGAGCCCTGAACTCGCAAACTTCTAAAATTCATTCATTTTGCTCACACCTTCATCTAGGATGCTTAAATAATCAGAATAATCTGAGCCTAGGGGAGTTACTTCCCCATTTGATTCCGTATTCTCCCATTGCCTTTGCTGTGGTCCTTAGGACAAAACCCATCGAAATTATCCAAATAAATGGGGTTAGAACGCAACCCTGCTTAACTCCTAACTTAATCGAAACGAACTTCTAGCCTCATTTCCTACCTTAACTGCAGTAATATTATTCTCGTACATCTTTCTTAAAACTTTATCTACAACATCTCCAAGTCTAAATAGCATCATCATACAAAGTAATTTGCTCCCTACTGAAGTCAGGCTAATCTATAATTACCACAGTCAGTCTTATCACTTCTCTTACAGAGGGCTTTAACTAGGGTTTTCCGTAAATCGCTAGGTACTTCCCCCTTTTCAAGGATCATTTTCATAACCTTTAGTAACCTCATAACCACAATATGAAAAAAACATTTACCACAGTTTCAGCACATGGGCCTTATTATTTTTTAATTCCTGTTGCTAAGTATTTCTCACAAAATAAATCTTCCTTCACATCCAAAGTGTTACAAACTTTTTCATTCTTTTCTACATTTTTTCCAGTAGCTTTATCACTATTTAGCACATTCTCAAAATTGTCTGTCTTTCTTTCTTTCCTTATCACTAATTGTGGTACCATTCCTGTCTTTAACTGGGACAAGTCCAGATTGACTATTTCTTCTCAATTTACGAACATGCCATTACAGTATTTTATTATTATGCCGTCTGGCTGCATCTTCCAGATTTTCAGCAATCTTATCCATGGCCTCCACTTCAGACCCCCTCAATTCATATTTTAATACTTTTTCCACGTACTTCACTCGAACAATTCTTGTACAAATCCTTCGTCCTCTCTATGAAACATAAAGCATTTTCAATAGCATTTCTAGCTACGTTTCTAACTTCCTTCCCTAAGACACCGTCAGCACCTTCAAAAACTATTTTCCTAAAATTATTCCATCCATCTTCTACATTCTCAAATTTTAAAGTTTCCAGTTTAGTATTCAACAGTTCCTGGAGAGTGTCTCCTAAATTCTCATCATGGAGCCTACCAGCGTCACAGCTTCCCGGAAGGTAGTTGCATGTTAGCAGTCACAGTTTTGGTCGGGAAAACTCGTGAAAGGTCCACTCTGAAACCACTTTGAGGCCGCGCAAGCAGGGTTTCCTTGTCGGATATAGGGACGGAGGAAGGAATATATAACGGAGCGAAGACCCCAAACCATATCACAGCACCGGAGCATCTCCAACCTTTTATACCCAGCCTATCCTCGCCAGGGATCATCAACTGAAATCAAGATTAAATCCAACCGTCAAAGGAAAAGAACTTGGACATTCAAATTTAAATCTACATTCCATCCAGCAATGTTTTGAGGATTTAGCTAGCGACCCAAGGTGTCACACAAACTCGATCTGATGCTGAGTCAGGTATCACAAGTTTTTAGCTATTTTTATCTCTTTCTATTCACACTGCAGAGGCTTTATCACGACTCTGGCAATTGTGGCTGTTGATGCTTTGTTAAATGCAAGAACAATTATTGATCGACAGTTTCTGGACCAACAACATTGTTACCAGAAAAAACACTTTTGTGTTACTGCTGGAAGAAACTGGTAAGGTATTTTTAAGGTCTATTGTAAATTGAGTCATTATAATCTAAAAACGTCGACCGTTGTTCACTTTATATTCCATTTCTAACTATTGATAAATTTTCTAGGTTTTGTCCATTTTGGTGTTTTTCTTTGTGTGTGCGTGTGTTTTGTTGTTGTTTTTTTTTTTGGGGGGGGGGGGCTGAGTGCCCTCTTCCTAGCTATGTTATTTATGATGGGCTACCTCCCCATTATAAAATAATATTTACAGGAATGAATATATGAGTCGGAGGTAACAGGCTAGAGATTGCATTAGAATATTATCAAGTTTTGTAAATAGAGGAGCATTGCGAAGTACAGAAAACCATGTTGTGACCAAGTTGGATTCAAGATTGCACAATGCTTCCATTCAACTGGAGGTCACAGGGATTTCTTGGTGTCTGGTCCTATATCGATTGTAGCACTTTGTGTAGACTTGTGAAAAAGTTATTAGTCCCTGACCAGCAATAGTGAGACTAATTTTTTTTAGAGATCATGACAACAACAAGACACAAAGGTATATAGGAATAATAAGGTGAAGGTCACGATCTAGCAGTGTCTAGAGTTAATCTAAAGTTGAAATTTAAGATTTAAAATACATTCCGGGAAGTTATGACGTTGATAGACTCATGGACAAGAATTTGAGAGAAAATTTCACAGAACAGTTGGATATGAGACTGCAGAGTTTAGAATTTGACACTGTAGAGGATGGGTGAAATTATTCCAGAAAAATAGTTTGCTAAATAGCAAAAAATGTCAAGGGAGGAAATTGGTAAATGCAGATAGGCTTTAAGCTTGGCTAGAAATGAGTTATTTTGAGTGAAAAAATGAAGGGTTTGCCCAATAACTTCCGAATTATAGATCACACAAGTATAAGAATAAAGTGGGGGAAGTAAAGAAGGCATTAAAGTATGAGCTATGGGTAAATGAAATTGAGGTCATGGATAAAATCGCCGAGGATGCGCAAGATGCATTCACACTTCACAAATTTCAGATAATGTATTTTCAGGTTTGGAAATTGAAAGGAAACGGTAAGTCAGAACTTGCTCCAGCTAAAGATAGGAACCGGATCACAATAAGTCATAAGAAGAGGGTTAAAGAGAGATGGTCAGAACATTTTGCGAATGTGTCGAAGTCGAACCGCGATAAAGCTGTAGGAAATGAAGAAGAATTTTTGACAATTTGAAGATTTATTTAGCAAGGAGGAGTTACAGACACTACCAAAAGGAGTAGAAAATGATAATGCCTCAGATGCTGATAGTGTGGTAAATAAGTTTTTTAAAATATCATGGTTGCGAAATTAGAGATAAATAACTGAATTTTACGAATATGATTTTTAAAAAGGGAAATACCTAATGACTTCATAAAAACTTTGGTTTAAGCCCCTTTATAAGAAAGATGATGAGAGCAAGTGTGTTAATTGCAGAGGCATTAGCTTGATTTCTACAGGTAACAATACAACAAGCAAACTTGATCCAAATGCAAAGAAAATCTACATTAGTATTACTAGGTGTCAAAATTGAAATATGAGTTAGTACAAAGTAACATAAAAGTGCTTAATAGTGATTATAACAGTAATGCTTACAGTGCTTTTGATGGTGCTTACGCATAAAATGAAATAACACAAGATAGATTAAACAGTTGTTAATGTAACTCATAATAAAATAATATTTTAATATTAATATAAAAGTAAATCAAAACAAATGCATATGTTAACTAATCTGAAAACAATAATATAAATTATCATAGAAATTTACAATAGGGGACTTAACAGCTGGCAACCTATACAGGTCCATTCTCAATTGACAAGCGATTAAGGATTCAAATAAAATTTTATTAATAAAATCAAAAGGTAAAATTTGAAATTATTACGCTCTTTAACAAATTTAATTTTGTGATTTATCATAATTTTTAGACATATTTTCTTTTGTATTATGAACCTTGTATTTTTTTTTATTCGCTCTTCTCTACTTTGTGCTTTCTTTGTAATTAATTAAAAATCTTTTTCCACAAATAAGTTTTTCAAATCAGCCCTCCTCTTTAGCTCATAATTTTCCAGACACTTCCAATCAAAATTTTAAGACAGCCATTTTTTTTTTCAGCACAGCTGAATGGTCTAGTAACTAGGCCCATATCTTTAGGGTTATATAGTAAGTCAACCCCGCACAGTTATGTAATTTGCTCATAAAAATTAAATGTTGCTTTAAAATTAAATCAAAACACACTGTTTGTATTCTGGTTGCCAATAAGACATCTCAGCAATATACCAAGAACGACTGAGGGTATTAAGTTCAAATTTTCGGGGCTACTTCTATTACTACGTCTGCTCTTAAAATTTTACTAAATCAAAGAGTGTAAGTGTTTCCAGGCTTAAAAGAACACAAATATAATTTTTTGGGAATGGTATTAACTTTTACTTATCAGGTCAACTAGAGGATGTATATGACAAAATAAAACTCTACTATTTGTGTCATGACTTTCAAAAGAGCTTATGTTGTTAAAAATTGCTGAAAAAAGTTTCTTCAGTATATAAATAGCAGGCCAAACTATAAATTCTTAAAGGAAAACTGGAAAGATTCAAACTATAATTTTTTTTCCCCTGAAAAAGACTATGTCAATATAAAACGAACAGAAATAAATTAAATAAAACTTATTCCACAAAATAAGTTTTTCAAAAAAAAAGTAAAGAACTCCATTAAACCAAAACTGAACAAAAATAGGATCAAATAATCTACCAAGAATACAACTACCATAAATCAGTATCAATAAATAAATGAAACCCAAAACAAACAGAAACTAAAATAAATAAGAGTCAAACTCAAAACGAGCAGAAATTAATATGAGTAGGGTTTTAAACCCCTATGCTTTCTAAAAGCAAGAATATAATTTGTACTTTACTGAAAAAAATCAAATGCCAGTTTAATATACATATGCTGATACTTAGTCCTAAAAACTTTTATTAATTTTCGATTTCTTAAAGTTATAAAAATGAAAACATTAAAAAATTTTTTTTTCAGTAAATTACAAGTTATATTTTGGCTTTTAGAAAGCATAGGGGTTTGGAACCTTATATACCCCGAGGCTATAACTTACAACCCTTGTCCTGAGGGCTGGGGGGATTTGTTATCCTCAAAGACATAATTTCCAGACCTTTCAAATACGTTGAACAAAATGGCTATCTCAAATTTTGATTGGAAGAGTTTGGGGAAATGATGGGCGTGGGGGGGGGGGGGGGCATTTGCCCTCTTATCACCTTCGACTAATAAAAAAGGCACTAGTCCTCTCAATTTCCAATCGAATAAGTTCATTTTGAAGCCTCTACGAGAAACCTTCTATAAGAACAATATATGCCCCAAGGGCATAATCTACGACCCTTATCCTTAGGGCTACGGGGGGAGGGTTGTCATCCTGACAGACATAACTTCCAGACCTTTAAACTACGTTGAATAAAATGGCCATATCAAAATGTTGATCATAAATGTTGGGGAAACGATGGGCGGGGGGGGGGGGGTGATTCTCCTTCCGATACTTTCGACTGTTAAAAAGGGCAATAGTCCTCTCAATTTCCAATCAAATGCGCCATTTTTGAAGTTTTTACGACAACTCTTTCTATAAAAACCTTATATGCCCCCAGGGCATAACTTACAACCTTAGTCCTGAGGGCTGTGGGGAGGGGGATTGTCATACTCAAAGACATAATTTCCAGACCCTTAAACTACGTTCAACAAAATGGCTATATCAAAATGTTGATCAAAAGTGTTTGGGGAAATGATGGGCATGGGGGGGGGCATTCGCCCTCCAATCGCTTTTGACAAAAATTTCAAAATTTTGCTTGAATGTGTTCGGGGAAATCATCCTCAAAGACCTAATTTCCAAAACTTTTAACTACGTTGAACAAAATGGCTATCTAAAAATTTTGATTGGGTGTGTTTGGGGAAAAGGTGGGCGTGAGAGGGGAGTTAGTTGCCCTCCAATCACTTTCAACTATTAAAAAAGGCACTAGCCCTTTCAGTTTCCAATTGAATGAGCCCTTTTTGAAGTTTCTACGACCACACTTTCTAAAAAAAACCTTATATGCCCCCAGAACATAATTTACAACCCTTGTTCTGAGGGTTGTGGGAGGGGAGGGGGGTTGTCATCTTCAAATACCTAATTCCCAGACCTTTAAACTACGGTGAACAAAATGGTTATCTCAAAATTGATTGGATGTAATTGGGGAAATGGAGGGGGTTAGTTGCCCTTAAATCACTTTCGACTATTAAAAAGGGCACTAGCCCTTTCAATTTCCAATCGAACCCTCTTTGAAGTTTTTACAACAACACTTTCTATAAAAACTTTATATAACCCCAGAGGATAACTTACAAACCTTGCCCTGAGGGCTGTGGAGGGTTGTCATCCTCAAAGACCTAATTTCCAAGAACTTTCAACTACGTTGAAAAAATGGCTATCTCAAAATTTTGGATTGGATATGCTTGGGGAAATGGTAGGTGCAAGAGGGGAGGGGGGGGGTAGATCCCTTCCAATTATTTTCTACTTTTAAAAAGTGCCGTAGCCCTTTCAATTTCCAATCGAATGAGCCCTTTTTGAAGTTTCCACGACAGCCCTTGCTATAAAAACCTTATATGCCCCCAGGGCATAATTTACAATCCTAGTCCTTAGGGCTGTGGGGGGGGGAGGGGTGTCATCTTCAAAGACCTCATTTCCATAGCTTTCAACTACACTGAACAAAATGGCTATCTCTAAATTTTGATTGTACGTGTTTGGGGAAATGGTTGGCGTGAGAGGGGGGTTAGTTGCCCTCCAATCACTTTTGACTATTAAAAAAGGCACTAGCCCTATCAATTTCCAATAGAATAAGACATTTTTTAAAGTTTCTACAACAACGCTTTTTATAAAAACCTTATATGTCCCCAGGGCATAACTTACAACCTTTGCCCTGAGGGCTATGGGGGGGGGGGTGTCATCCTCAAATATATAAATCCAGATCTTTCAACTACGTTGAAAACAATGGCCATCTCCAAATTTTGATTGAATATGTTTGGCGAAATGGTGGGCGTAAGAGGGGGGTTATTGCCCTCCAATCACTTTCTACTATTAAAAGGGCCACTATCCCTTTCAATTTCTGATCGAATGAGCCCTTTTTGAAGTTTTTTCAACAACCCTTTCTATAAAAACCTTATATAACCCCAGGGCATAAATTATGACCCTTGCCCTAAGGAGTGTGTGTGTGGGGGGGGGGGGTATCATCATCAAAGACCTTAATTTCCAGAACTTTCAACTACATTGAACAAAATGGCTATCTCTAAATTTTGATTGGATGTGTTTGGGGGAATGGTGGGCGTGGAAGGGGTATTAGTTGCCTTCCAGTCACTTTCGGTTAATAAAAAGGGCACAAGGCCCTTCAAATTTCCAAACGAATGAGCCCTTTTCGAAGTTTCTATGACAACTCCTTCGGTACGATGTGCCCTGGTCTAAAACAAAGAAAGAAAGAAACAAATAAATACTACATTCTGCCAACATCGTTCTTTACTTAGGCAGCGCTATTGCGCTGCCTATGACAACTGAGGAAAGTCTCAGATGTGAAGTTGAAATATTCAGTACTCTTTCAACTTTTATAGGGATGTTGACAAAACCTCGTTTTATCATCATTTTCAAGTATGTTCAACAAGTAAGGTCTTAAAAGTAATCTTCTATGTATAGTATATTTTCTACTAAAATGATATTCTGTTATACACATGTTTTGGCAAAGATTCCGTGCAAAAATATTCCTTGCCCAATTTTTTAAACATAAAGACAAAAATTTTTTTTATGTTTTAATAGAGTATCAATTGAAAAACTCAAAATTTTTCAGCGAAAGCATAATTCAGTCTTCTAAAAAAAGCCGAATGAGACAAAACGCTATGGGTTACCCCGCAGCAACTTATTTCTCTAGTCAAGTGGTGTCAGGACAATTTTCCGCTGATTTTTATTTTCTCATATCACTGGCCACCTGGATTAGGCCAATGCTGACGATTTTCTCAGACCAATTTAAGTCAAAAATGAATTTTAAGAAAATGTGCGACTAAACGCAGAAGTACCCACGCCCACCAACAACCTACACAGGAAATAATCATGCGACAAAAAAGAGAAGTGAAATGCAAACTGAACAGAAAGTAGAAGTGGTTAAAATTGTTTCTTAACATGAATTAATTTTTCTTAAGGTTAGCTAGTAAACCAATTCCATTCGTTTTTATTGCTCTGCCGACTGCGTGGGAATGCTTCAATAGACCCGAAAAGCATCACTAGCGCAGAAATATGTGACATATATTTGTTATAATTTCCTACACATAAAAAAAAGTTTTATATGGAAACGCATCAGTGCAAATATTTGAATGAATTTTGGCTTCTGATCAATGATTATTTAAGATTTATAAAGAAAAAACATATACCCGAGATGCAACTACAAGGCATCTTTGGCCCACAGGACAAACAACTGCAATCCATTCATCTTCCAGTGAATCTGGTATTTCTTCCAGCCACTCTGATATCATTAAAGCACCTTCAAACTTCCGGTAAAATCGAGGAGTCTAAAATAATAAAACTTACTACTTTAGACATTAACTGTTCATTTCGATAGTGAAAACTTTTTCTTGACACTTTAAGAATGTTTTTTAGCCGAAGGGGGATGGGTAGTATTTATGTAAATAATTTTACAAACCATTAAAAACATGGCTTAAACACAAAAGATAAATACTGGTAAAAATGAGGACAAGAAATCTACTGCCCCCCCCCCTGGTAACACTCAGTAAATTACCGAACAGGGATGTCTAGACTATCTAATAAATCAGAGTAAACGAAGAGCCATCCCTCCTATTACTCCCTAGATAAAATCTTTGTTTACAGTCCCATTTAATCATCTACGCTAAGGAGGAATACATAACTATTTCTATTTTTCCCAGTAATTTTATGTTTTTCGAACAAATTCAACAATTCAAAAGACCAAAGTGTAAATAAGAAACTTTCGAATTAATATTCCCTTTGGCTATATTTTCCATACTTTTTTCAACAAGAGCAATTTAAGTGTCTTCATTTTTCAGAGACAGGAGAAATGCCATGTTTGATATTCATACAATGGGCCTTTCAACTGCCTAGTTCTAAAAACTTTGAGAAAATTTTATAATTCATATAACAACAAATTCGGCAAAAATCACCCAATTCCCATTAGTCTTCTAAAGTACTTCAGCTACTTGTCTTGCAAGTACCATATGATTACAAATCCAAGTGCTAGAGACAATGCCAGAGTACAGTTTTTGTGAAGTGCTTAATGCTTAAGAAAAATAACTAGGTGCTTTAACCTTTTAAGTAGTAATAAATGTCTACAGTCTTTCAAGGACTTTTCCCAGATTTCCTGAAAATACATAATTTTTTTTAACAAGGTCTGATAAAAAAAAAAAAACAGAAGTTCCAAAATCCAAAACATGAATTGGTGAAACCTGACAAATGAAACAAACGTGATAAAACCTCCTAAATACAATAGAGTGACTTCAAGGATGTAATTACTGAACTGTTACCAAATAATCTTACAAATGTTCGGATAAAAGGGGCTTGCATATTTTTCTACGACATCTTCTTTCTCCTGGCAAAAACGCTTTAGTAAAATAAATGATATACGAGAATATCCGTTTTAAAGCTAAAACTTGTAATATAAAAGAGAGGACTTATATATTTCTTTTCGGCAAAATATTTCTGGCATTTAAAGTAATAGTAGAAACCTGATGAAAACGAGATGATAGTCCTCATAAAAAAGCGAGATGAAGAATCAAAGACCCAAAAAAGCAGCATTTATAACTAAAGACACTTGAATAAAACTTGAAAACGTCATTTTTTCGTCTTTTTTCCAGTGTTTTCATTTTTTGAAAACACTGGACATATTTATTAAACTTAAATTGTATATTTCTTTTGAATCACTTCGAAGCTGCTTCATTACTTGCAGCATCCGTTATCGACCACAGAATTATGCACACATCACAATGCTCAGCACATATCCCAATAATGTTGCACTTCCTTTTCTGTGATGGATTGTAAGGCTCCTAAAGAAAGAGGCTTGGGTAGCTTTTTTTCCTTTCAAGTTTCGTCATGATAAACTAGAGAAAACTAGAACCTTCATAAAAGCGTAGAACGGTGAAAGTACTTGCAAAAGTGCAGCAAAGAGGGGTTTAAAAAAATATTGTACTGACAATAATCATGTTAATAATCGATACAAAAATTTTTGTTAACTTCAGTGTTTATATATTTAATTTTTTAATCGTTGTTATACTTCTTTGATCTGGACAGGGGGGTGGGGGCTGTTAAGTGTCAAATACTTGTTTTTTTTTAAAGCAGTAAGTCTTTGCTTTATTTAGTGTTCTGTTTTGCTTGTCTTTCTTTATTACTACTATTATAATTTTTTGCATCTCTGTTAGTCGTTATTAACTAGTTCACACATACCATCTTGGCATGAGCGTTCATCCAGTTTTATAAATAATGCATAAATAATTACGCTATTTTCGGAATACTGGTATAGCGAAAAAGCTCGACAAGTGGGTAAGGCAGACAGAGAACAAAAAAATTGTATAATTGAACTACATTTTTCCATACTTTCGCGCAATATTGATAATTCACTGTCCCAATTGAAAATATTACTTTAGTCAACAATCGTCATCAGATAACACGACTCATAGGGAACTAAATGGGACTCACCTTGTGAACACAACTGACCCAATTCGCTGAACAGCAATGAGTGACCTCATGCTACTCACCTGAGACTACAAAACCCAATCAGGCCGACTATAAGTTTCTGCGTCATATACACAAACTGTGTTTACCGCTAATCATTTAGTGTCCCTTTATACATTTGGACAATTTCTTTCAGGAAAATACTTCACCAACCAGAACGATGCCCAAAATGCTTCCTCCTTGTGTACAGAACTGTCCTAATTCACTGAATACAATGAGTGACCTCATGCTTCCTACCTGAGACTACAAGACCTCAATCAGGTCGACTATAAGTTTCTGCGTCATATACACAAACTGTGGTTACCGCTAATCCAATAGTGTCCCTTTATACATTTGGACAATTTCTTTCAGGAAAATACTTCACTCACCAGAATGATACCCAAAATACTTCCACCTCGTGAACAGAACTGTCCCAATTCACTGAACAACAACGAGTGACCTCATGCTTCGTACCTGACACTACAAAATCTCAATCAGGTCGACTATAAGTTTCTGCGTCATATACACAAACTGTGGTTACCGCTAATCCATAAGTGTCCCTTTATACATTTGGACAATTTCTTTCAGGAAAATACTTCACTAACTAGAACGATAACCAAAATACTTCCACCTCGTGAACAGAACTGTCCCAATTCACTGAACAACAACGAGTGACCTCATGCTTCGTACCTGACACTACAAAATCTCAATCAGGTCGACTATAAGTTTCTGCGTCATATACACAAACTGTGGTTACCGCTAATCCATAAGTGTCCCTTTATACATTTGGACAATTTCTTTCAGGAAAATACTTCACTCACCAGAATGATACCCAAAATACTTCCACCTCGTGAACAGAACTGTCCCAATTCACTGAACAACAATGAGTGACCTCATGCTTCGTACCTGACACTACAAAATCTCAATCAGGTCGACTATAAGTTTCTGCGTCACATTCACAAAACTGTGTTTACCACTAATCCATTAGTGTTCTGCGTCACATACACAAAACTATGTTTACCGCTATTCCATTAGTGTTCCTATATACATTAGGAAATTTTATGTAGGAAAATACTTTGCCTACCAGAAGGATACCCAAAATCCTTCTAACACGTTTTTGCTTCAGAAATCCTCAATTTTATTGGACAGGGATAAATTAACTTATCTTTGCGAAATTGTATCGATTCAAGTAATCCTTTATTTTAATCGAAAAACCCAAGCGTGGGCTAAGTTATTGTATCAAAGCTACCTTTCAAAATTAATTACAATTTTGGCACAAATTTTACTTATTACTATTTTATAAATTTTCATGTCCTTTTATAAAGAAATGAAAACTACGTTTTGTTATTGAAGATTATACTATATAAATAAAACGGCTACGTTACATTTTTCCGTTCTTTTCTTTCGTTCGAATTCCAAAATTGAAATTTCAACCATCACAATCGTCCTGAAAAAGCCCACCTTAAGTAAGGTTTATGGTGCTCCCGAATCCATCACTACATTGTTCAGTAACCTATCATTAAAAGAACAACAAATCATGTAGCTTATATAAAGCTGCAAAAATTGCACTAGCATTAAAAAGGTGCGGTCAATTTGACTTGCCCAAATTATGTGTATTCATCATTCGGAATATTTTCCATATTCCAGCCAATATTTTGCTAGATACTCATATTTCATAAGGCGCTTTCATTATTTTGGCAGTATCACGTTAAGCAGGCCTATTAGTCTGGAACTCAAATTCTTATCAAGTTAGGTTCTTCCTTCTACTGTCATATATTTGAATAATACTAGCAAAAGGGCCAGATTTTCGTCACCTCCCTCCACTCGTAGCACAATTAGTGGTTTGAACTTAAAATGTGTACTCGTCTTGACGAAGATATATTGAAGAATAAAGTTCCTGTACATAAAGAGATTAAAGAAACTATAATAGCATCTCTGACATCCCATAAGAATTGTGATGCTAATACTCATCCATCTATTACAACTAGTTCATCCCCGAGACTTGATGTTTCTCTTCTCAATATAACCGATGACTATTGAGCCATTCACATTTTATTCTTTAATAGAAAATGATTTCTTTACTATTATTCTTTCCAGTGCTGCAAAAAACTGCTTTGCTGTTGTTTAATTGTCCAAATTCAGATGAGGCTAAGGTAGTGAGACTCAAGCCCATTCACAATGATATGTTACTAATACCAAGATTTAGCTAGCTCTACTTTGAGTCATTCAGAATTTTTCATCCAATCAGGGAATTCGATGAAAAATCCAAGTGGCTCACATTAGCACTAGCCTAATCTCGGTACTAGTAAAATCTCATTGTAGATGGGGCTCTAGGGGTACCACAATCAAACCATCAAATAAGATACCTTTTTCTGTTTATTGGTCGTACTCTCTGTAAAACCGAGGTTTTGGTTGTTAAGTGTGTTGCTAAAGACAAAACGTATTGTGTATACGATATATGCTAGACGTCAGACAAATTTACGAAGCAAGCATTTACCTAATATTGTAATGAAGATGATGCAACTATGGTATTTTGTAGATCTTCTTTTGGGAATTCTCCGACTACTAAAATAAATGGAATGTAAGAAAGGTATTTTGAAGCATGGGTGATATTTCACCGTGCTCCACTCTTTTGGAGAAACCGCTTTCAAGTTGCTGAGTAAGATGTTGTACAGCCTTTTTGAGCCCCTATAGAGATCTTGAGCTCTTAGAGATTGAGAGCTTTGGGCATAGAAGGAGAGTTCACATATCGGCAAAAAATTCTTATTATTATTTATTTTGTATTTGAATACGCTTTATATAGTATTAAACACTTACATTACACACTTGTATGTTCAACACTTACCGCATACATTTAATACGCTATTAAGAGTTTTAAAAAATTTCTTTTTTTGCTATCTCTGTAATTTTTGTGTTTTTTTTTCAAAATTGCTTTCACGAAAGTTAATAATTAATGTACCCTAAATCGAAGCCTTAAATATTAGCTTTCCCCAAATCATTAAAAAAAAACCAGTGATTTACAACTTTTCTCAAATAGCAAAATTGAGGGTTTTTTTTCAGAAGACAGGTTTTCAACAAAACCATTACTCGTTAAGGTGAGTTCTCTTCAGAGTCAAAGTTTGGTGCAGTAGTCGGGCTTCACGTCACCTAATGACGGGGTTCTGATCTGAATTGTATTTCAGATCAGAGTTGTCAAATTCAATTTTCCAGCCATCAATATTTACTCAAAATAAAGAATACCTTCCTTACTTACGCAGTATCAATATTCTTTTTTGATAGTGTATTCAGAAGAGTCTTTCTTTCTTTGAAATTTTCAAGAAATTCATTGAATGTCACTATCCAATAAGACACACCAGCCAAAACTCACATAGTAACGTCACGTAATCACTATGCTAGAAAAGTTTTGTAGTCTTCAGTTAAAACTTAACGTTAATAATTTATTTTTAAGTTTTAATTTAGAAACAACTTACATATGATTCTTCTTCAACGTCGTTTCCAACAATTCCTCGCAGTTTATTTAAAGCATCTTCTCGCAATCTACAAAAGAAAATTTACGGAGCACCAAAACATATTTCATACTTCGTAACTAGGAACAAAATGGCAGTTGAGAAAATAAATATGGAGGAATGGGGGAATAACAAAATGAGACAACTTTTAAAATGAAAGAATTGGAATTTTTGTTTAATAACTAGCCTTTGACCAGATAAAAAATGAACTCTTAAACCATACTATATTTTCGATTAATGAAAAATGGTAATTAGAAAAAAAAGCTTCATTCATGCTCGTATGCTGTTTACATTGTGATAGGCTTCATTTTTCAGTTTAAATACAGTCTTAATTCGAAAAGTTTTGGGAGATTTTGGTCCTAATTTCCAAATGGCTAAATATTAGATATTAGACTTGGTAGAATAGGTCCTTTATTTTAGAAGTTCTGAGCAAAGCTACATGCAGCTGGTACTATTAACATTTTTATTATCTATTTGGAGGCCAAAACCTTCTTTGCTTTAAAGTTTAACTTTATTGACAGCGCCCCTCTTTCTGAAAAACCAAATTTTATATATTGCATGCCTGTGATATTGCTATTTGAGAAAAATTGTAAATCACTGCTGTTTTTTTTTTTCAATGATTTAGGGTGAAAGTAGCTATACAGCTTATGTTTAAGGCTTTGACTTGGAGTACTTTAATTATTAACTGTCATGAAAGCGACATGAAATTTAACATAGGTTAGAAAATCGATCCCATTACAAAAAAAGTATTATGTTAAATGATCCCTAAGAATTTAACTTTGAGTTTTGCTTTTTGTTTATACTATTTAGTAGGCTAGAAAACGATCTATTTTTCTGGAAAACTACTGGGAATTTTGTAAGCTTCAGAAAAAAAACCTGTTTTGAAATCCCATACCATTTTTTTTTATTTCCTTCTCTTAGAGAGGCAAAAAACTTGCAATCGCGAAAAAAAACAAAAGCAGTACTGTTGCTCTGCAGCAGCGTTATTTCTATTCTCCTACTGTGAAAACTAAAATTAATTTTGGTGCAACTAAGGGTAAATATCTAAGGTAACTAAGGTAAATATATCAGTTCAAAATGCGAGTTTCTTTACCTCCTTAGAGTCCGCCCAAAGGATTTATACACCAGGCATGACTGTATTGATAATCATGTCCCGGTTTGAAAACATTACTTCAGTAGTGAGTGTATTCGCTGTAGCAAAATAAATATTTCTGTTGAACTATACCTATTTGATGTTTCTATTTTCTTCTTGTAAAATACTTCTGTTACAGAAATCTTGATTTTTTCTTGACTTTGTTTTACTATATTTATTTATTTATTTTATTCAATACAGGAGAAAGCCATAGGCTTGTCGCAAATATAAACACAAGAAATGACAGCTCAAACAGCAACAAAAAATAAAAAACAAAACAAAAATATTCTCCAGTAAAAAACAACTATATTACAGAAACTGTTTTCCATAGAACTCAGTTTCAACGAGAGTACTCTTAAATGTTTGCACCGTTTGCGCAGAAACTGCGGTATCAGGTAAACTATTCCAAAGTTTTGTTGCTCGGTTAGTAAAGCTACATTGACCTATTTTCTTGTGCATTCGCGGCTGATACAGTTTATACCGAGTTTTGTCGTGTGGTTGAGTAATGACTAAGTTTGAAGAAATCAGCCCATTCCACATTATCGACACCCTTCATAATACGGAACGTATTGATCAGGTCAATCCTGTCCCGTCCAAACTCCAGAGAAGGAAGTCCCAAACATTGCAGTCGACGCTGATACGGTAAATGACTCAAATATGGCACAAACTTTGACGCCCGATGTTGAACCGTTTCAATTTGCTGCGAGTCACATTTCCATGTCGGATAAAACACAGAGGAACAATATTCTACCACCGGGCGTACTTTTGTCTTGTATAGTGTCATAAAAGTGTGAAGGTTAAATTTCATGAAACTTCTCTTAATTCGAAGCAGACTGTAATTAGCATTTCGCGAAATTATTGACACATGCTTGTGAAACTTCAATTGGTTATCAAAGTGAATACCTAAATCCCTTACTGAATCCACAGATGAAACGGATGTATCATCAAGAAAATACTGATAAGTCATTGTCAAACAAACAAAATACTGATAAATCACTGTCAAACAAACAAAATAACACTGGGCCTAAACAACTGCCTAGTGGCCACCATTCAAAATCAGGCTCTCGCTTGAAAGTGCACTACCGATTATAACTTGCCGGCCACGGCCTGATAAGTAATCTGTAATCCACGTTAAAGTTCTACTGCCTAGCTTATACTTTTCACATTTCTCAAGCAACAAACTAACTGAAACTTTGTCAAATATTTTATTGAAGTCAATGTACAAGCAATCAAACTTCAAACCATAATCAACCATATTTTGGAAATCTTTTATAGCTTCTAGCAACTGTATATTGCATGACCTGTTTTTTCTGAAACCATGTTGTGACGGATGCCATAATCCATTTCGCTTGAAGTAATGCTGTATCCGATATACAATAATCTTTTCAAGAACTCTCAAAAAATTGAGATGTTTGAAATTGGACGATAATTTGCAAATTGGAACTTAGATCCTCCTTTATGGAGTGGCTTTACGACCGTTTTTTCCACGCTGAGGGGCATTTACCTCTCAATAGCAGGCGATCGTTATTTAACATACTAAATTCATTTCTAGATAGGCTTCGATATATGCCCAAAGTCCTCACATTTTGGGATACTCCCGGCAACTTAACCTCCACACTAATTACTTCACTGAATTCCATAGTAAACGAAATATCAACTTTTGCATATTTCAATTTTGACGACGACGAAACATAAATACAAGCTCCTCTTTTCAAATGCTTGTTGTACACGATGTTATAACCACTCAGTTGACAGAAATGTGCTTCGGGATTGAGGCAGTGCTTCGGAAGCACCTCAATCACGATAACTATCAGGTTTCTGTAAATTTACCAAAGAATACAGTCCATTAAGTTTGTTTGAAAGTACATCAGCATTTGTATGCAACATGGAAAGATTATTCTTCCATTTCATGCCTGAAGAGGGCCGCTTGTCCCTAATGTTACTTTGAAAAACGTTACCTTCCAACTGTCTATTTATACTGGTTACATTTCAGGGTATAACATTTAATGTTCCATTGCAGCCGGAAGGGCTGCACGAATCTGACCGTTTTTTTGGAACTATAGAGTTCCCACAAATAACCAAATCAGCTTCGCTCTGTGCACACCTGACCTGCAACTCCTCATATAACTTTGCTCTTTTCTAACGGTCAGTTTTGGGTACATTATTTCGGAACTGAATCGTACCTGACCCTCTTCGCTTTGCTGACTCCTCAGACGATGGACATTATAGACGCTTATGTTTGGGAGCTCATAATCACTCGCAAGGTATTTTTTTTTATGTAGAGTTCATCATTTGTCTGAGGGGGGACACCAAAAACAACGATATTTAGTTTGCAATGCAGACGGTCTCTATCATCTGCAACCATCTGTTTAAATGCTTTCTGTTCTATACATCTCATCTTAAATGTTTTGGCCTCTCTCAATCATACCTTCTTATTTTTAGTTTTAAATTTGTAAAAAAAAAACTTTCTTTTATTATTGAGCATATAAGAAAAAAAAAGATTACAAAAAGACAAAAGAAGTTTCACACACCTTAGTCCTTATATAGAAGAAGAAAGTTAAAAAACCAAGACAGATAATCATGGTGTCATGTATTGTGTTAATCATGGGATTTGCAGGGAGGAATTACCTTCAAGAAGCTGCACCTGGTAGTCAGTTACCTAATAACATGTTCTCCAAGCAAAGCCACTTAAAATTCCCTTAAAAGAAGCTTCACTTGCTTCATGGGGAGAAGATGCCAAGGAGCATTACCTTTGCTATGATAGAAAAAAGTACAAACCCTTCTCATCATTCAACATAAAACACATTACAATTCCACATTTCATTAAATTCAGTCACAAATCATCTACAAGTAGGCCCAAATGAGAAAATTGATGCTCAAGTGGTCCTCACTAAGTTATGGGCCACAATGTTGCACCATTTGCAAAACAATATGCTACAATGGCTTTTGTCAGTTCTGAAGTTAAATGCTTTGAAAAGGGTCTCACAAACAATAAATCTTTTCCTAGTTTTTTGTCCATTCCTTGAAAGTTTGGCAAGGGCCATGCCCTCCTTACTCACTGATAAATGACATCCTTCAATCACCTGTTAAGTCCCCACCATTGGTCATTCCATTTTAATATAATAAACTTTTTACTTATGTCCAGTCATCTTGTTGAACATAGCACAAACCTTAGGAGGAGAAGGGGAGAATATAACAAATTTTTCTTTGGGGAATATACAATTCTGAGGGCTATATTTCCAAATTTGTTTGGGGGTACTCTCTTGGACTAAACATTTTAAGGTTGGCCAGCCTTTGTAGAAGATTCCTAGCTCTTTTTAAGGCAAAATATTTGAAAGCACCAGACCTGGTGGCCTAGAGTCTATTTTAAATAAAGCACGCACAAAGATTGTGCAAGCTTCCTTACAATACTGTGCAATAGCAGAATTGATAATTTTTATGAGATGATTAGATTTTAAACAATTATTTGGAATAAATGCAATCCTTCATTGTCTTTCGTATCGTATCGTATTCATTCAATCAAATAGCTTTCGTAGCAAACAGAAGTGAACGCTAAATTATGCTATTTTTACAATCATTTAAGAAAAAAATCACTTATTTAATACACTAACAAAATATGGTACGAAGGAATTTGCAAATCTGTTCGTTCGGCACTTGACGGGTTGTAGTCTGTTCTGATGCCTGGTGAGTTTGTGGGTCGGTGCGGTTGAAGGAAGAATTGAGCGATGTTTCTCGTTTGACATGAGTGATTTCCCGAATCTCATTATCAAATCGTGTCTTTGGGCGAACAAAGTGGGCAAGCTCATAACCACAAGGGCATGCTCGTAACTCTCATACCTGGGTCCAAGAATTATTTTGGTAGCATGTTTTTGAACGTCTTCTAGTTCGTCTGACACGTAGGCAGTGTTTTGTACTTGGGGACCCCAGAGAGGACAAGAATATTCAAGGATTGGCCTGATGTATGTTGTGTAAGCCAGTAAGAGCTGACGATCTGAGAAACCCAGCCTTCGCATACTTGTTAGACTTTGAATTGAGTAGTGTCCTTTGCGCACGATATTGTCTACGTGCAGTTTAAACGAGCAATCGCTTGTAAAAGTCTCGCCTAATTGTCGCGGACGAAACAGTTGGAAAAAGGAACATCTGGTATTGTAATATCTCGTTTGAGCGGGTTGAAGCGTAGAACTTTCGATTTCTGCTCGTTCAGTTGCAGGCTATTAGATTTACACTGGTTAACAAAGTCCAAAAAAAGTGTCGGTTCAAACTGCTGTTTTGCTACTGCGTTTTCTACTATGTATTTGAGAAGCGAAGACAAGTTGTCAACGAACTTGAAACGTTCCTCAAATTCAGCAGGGATTTTATTGATGACTGCAAGGAATAAAAGGGCAGCTAGTTTCGTTCCTTGGGGACAGCCACAAGTAAGTTCGGTCCACTCAGAGCGGATATCATCAGCAAATAACGGATATACCGATTGCCGTCGCCCTCGCAGAAAATCTCTCACTAATAGCAATAAGTTTTTCCAGCTCTCATCTCTTTTAGATTTGTCAGTGCAATGAGGTACTCTATAAGGTCGAATGCTTTCCTATAGTCTGCCAAAAGTAAATTGATAACACTGTTTGGGCTGTCCAGCCACTCAACTATCATATGGTATACCCGCACTAGGTATATTGCCGTGCTACGGCCTCGTATACACTCATATTGGTAAGTGTCTATTGAGGGTGCATAAAACCTTTGGCTACTTTAGCCAAGTTGGGAGTTATGGATATAGATCTCAGCTGGTCGCAGGACTGGGGTGCCTTTACTTTTGGAATGACCCGCACATAGGCAGCTTTCCCCAATTTCGGGAACGATTGTTCTAAGAAACACTGATTTATGATTGATGCCATGGGTTTCGCTAGAAAAGGTGAGCACTCTTTCAGTAGCTTCACAGGGAGTTCACCTGAGTATGTGGCACAGTTGTTACGTAGTCATTTGATTTCACGGAAGACTGATATTTCGGACATAATATCATCGGCACTACAACTGTTGATGATATTGCTCATCTGTTCGTCACTTATGGTGGGGTAAAAAGTGCAAATTTGTGTAAAAAAACTCGTTAACATCCGAGGCTCTGATTAAACTCCTGTCTATGTTGCTGATTCGTACTTCAGTCTCTTTCTGTTTTCCAGTAAGCCTTTTTACTGCGTCTTGCCACTTGTGGGAATCTGACTTGAGTGGAGCTACGTTTTCCCATATATACCTTTTCCTAGATATGCGGAGGGCTGAAATGACTGTTTCTCAACTTGTTCCCCTCCGATACTTCTCCTATGGCATGGAGATTGCATCGTTTTTTGATCATTATTTTGAGCTCTGAGTTTGGCCACGGCTTATCTGTCTCACAGACAAAGCGCATTTTGAAAGGAAAGAATTTGCTGTATTTTTGTTGCAGAGTCGAATATGGTGTCTCGACCTTTTCATCGATGTCAGCTATAGCCCAGATTGCAGCAAAATCAAAGTTCACAATCCATCTTCCACAGGCTTGGATGGAGCTTTCACTCAGTGGTCTGTACAGTATTCTAGTCTTTTTTGGTTTAGCTATACGGTTTCTGTTCTTCGACTTCCAGCATAAAATGTTGTGAACAGATTTTGCAAGTGGTCCTAAGGAAAATGGCGGTTCATAGTACGGTTCGAGATTTGTCAGTATGAGGTCCAGTATGCTTCCACTTTCATGAATGGGAACATCGACAACTTGTTTAAGGTCCAACACACATGAAATTCAATTTTTGTTGGGTAAGTTGAAGTCTCCTGCTATGATAAATGCTGGATTGCTCTACTGTTTCCAAAAATCGTCAACTTGATACTGCAGATACGTCACTAATTCTCGCCTATTACACGCACCTTCTGGATAGTATATCGCTACTATTATGATGCATGAGTAAGTCCTTGGTAGCCCCTTCAGCTTGCACCAGAGCCAGATTGTCTCGTGGCACGAATCTGAGGGAATACCAAGTTGTTTGCATGGTAAGCCTTCGCGACAATAGAATCCTACACCACCTCCACGTCGGTTGTTCTCTCTCACATCTGGTATTAAAAAAGTTCAGATATCCTTTGATATTCGTTTTGGTTGTCATATCCCAGCATTCAGTAATTACTGCTAATGGTGCTAAGTTTATGCGCAAGACAAGTTCTAATTCATCAACCATGTTGGTTAGGGACCAGGCATTGCAAAGAATCAGGTTTGGAAGATATATCTTGGCATTCAGCGTTACAGGTTTTAGTACGGGAGGGGAACTATTTGAGGGGAGGTGGTCCACAGAATTATCAGGAGAGTAAGGTCTCAGGGCTGGCATAAGTGCTGAATACTCTGTAGTTACTACACATGTCAAGTATTGGCTATTTCTTGGCCTTTTGATTCTGTTGTTGTTCCAAACTATGGATATCACCAGTATACAGTGGTCACCACCTTGAAGTACACAGTGCTCTCTACGTGGTTGGACTCTCCTGCCTGCGCGTTTCCCACGCCGTCTCCGCTTCGCTTTAGAATTGCGCTGAACGGGTGCGACATCTTTGCTAGGTTTGTATAGTTGGTATGCGATTAAATTTGCAATGATAGATGGCGCCATCTGGTATACGACTAAATCTTTGACGATAGATGCCGCCAGCTTTAAGAAAGCTTTTCGGGCTAGCGTCGGCTTCTTTTGCTGTCATTTTTATAAATAAATGTAGCACTATAGTCACTGCATAAATGGTTGAAACAATCTTCACTCAGGATGAGCTACATCTCTAACACAAACAAGCTAAACTAAAGCAGTATGGTATGGATAGCCTCAACGGCGCAACGCCATCTACTCTAAATGTTTTTGGGGGTCTTAACCACCACCTCCATGCAAACCTGTAACCTTCTCCATAGTTGCTTGCTGTGTCACTAAAACACAGTCTATGAAAACAAAAAGATCAAAAGACTGGTCTCTTACCTTTTGTGGTTATTAAGAAAACTCTCTCTTCGTGAGTCTTGATCATTTGGGCTCCTCTTTGCCTTATACAAACAAAGCCTACTTTCAGATTGCTTCACTTCTTCTAAAGCTTCTACGAGGCTTTCCATGATACAAGAACTACCTAAAAAATCATTTAATGTTTAGCTAGTTAGCATTCTGTATGCTGAACATTAAAGCTTAAGAGATTCAGCTGGATCTGTTGTGCTTCCGAATTTTTCATTTAAAATGTTACAGTCAAAAATCTTTTTTCTAAATAGAAAATTCGTACCTAATTTAACAATGATACAAAACTACTGTTCAAATAAAAAAAAAAAAAAAAAAAAAATCTTCAATAGGTACAGAAGGCGCCAAACATATAAAAAAAAGGTGTTCGAAACCTCCATCTGTCTCATTGACATAAAAAAAATCTTGGAAATGGTAATCCAGAGCATACTACTTATATTACTATTTAACAGGGTCTCAAGGTATTTTGCAAGCCTATAATAAAAGATTTTGTTTGTAGTTATTTGGAGCATTCTTAATTATGTAAATCTTCAATGAAATATTCCAATCATAACCCAGCAATAATGCATAAGAATACTAGATGGCAGACGAGTCTGTAATCTTATTAATCTAACACAACAGTATTGGTAATACTCAGCTTCATTATCCACATGCACGGAATGTCTATAATGATTCAACTCGCTCCATCCAGTATATAAATGGGAAATATATTAAATAAACACTTCCATGCACTGAAGTCTATATGATTCAACTCGACTCCTCCATGTGCATAAATGGAAAATATATTTAATAAACACTTCCATGACACTGAAATGTCATAATGATTACAACTGCCTCCCTCCTCAGTATATAAATGGAAATATATTAAATACACACTTACATTGCATCCTGAAATGTCTATAATGATTCAACTCGCCTACTCCACATGTGACATAGAATGGAAATATCATTAAATAACTATTCATGACAATCGTCTTGCTCCCAGTATATAGCATTTATATACTGGGAGGAGGCGAGTTGAATCATTATAGACATTCAGTGCATGGAAGTGTTTATTTAATATATTTCCATTTATACACTGGGAGGAGGCGAGTTAAATCATTATAGACATTCAGTGCATGGAAGTGTTTATTTAATATATTTCCATTTATATACTGGGAGGAGGCGAGTTGAATCATTATAGACATTCAGTGCATGGAAGTGTTTATTTAATATATTTCCATTTATACACTGGGAGGAGGCGAGTTGAAATCATTATAGACATTCAGTGCATGGAAGTGTTTATTTAATATATTTCCATTTATATACTGGGAGGAGGCGAGTTGAATCATTATAGACATTCAGTGCATGGAAGTGTTTATTTAATATATTTCCATTTATACACTGGGAGGAGGCGAGTTAAATCATTATAGACATTCAGTGCATGGAAGTGTTTATTTAATATATTTCCATTTATATACTGGGAGGAGGCGAGTGAATCATTATAGACATTCCGTGCATGGAAGTGTTTTTTATATTTCATTTTTACACTGGGAGAGGCGAGTTGAATCATTATAGACATTCAGTGCATGGAAAGTGTTTATTTAATATGTGGTTTTGTTTTCTTATTTATTTATATTTTTTCTTTTGTTTTTGTTTTTCTTTCTCTTTATGTGTTTAGTATTGTGATGTAAGTTAAGTTTTTTGTTTTTTTTTTTTATTTATTATTTTTTTTTTCCGTTGAGAAAAGGCTCCCGGATGTGGGGCCCAAAATATTGTGGAGCTTTTGTGCATAATTAATTGTTTTGTATTTCACTGCTTTATAGAAAATAAAACCCGTTTTTCGTGTTTAAAATGGTAAAGCATACACAAAGGATTGGTTTTTCTCTTCAACTTCTTTCTGTTGAAGTTATGTCTTCTGTAGATGATATCAAAGAAATTAAGTAGGCATCCACATTCCATTGCCATATGTTGTTGGAGCTTTGTATGTTTTAAAGCATTATAACATCCCTTACTCCCATCCTGGAAATGATGATTTCTATATTCAGTCTTGACACAAGATTAAACTTCAGTTTATTTACATCATTTTTTGTTTACATTTATTGACATCATTGATCAAGTTTCAATATTGTCATATCCTTTAAAATAAAAAAAAATTGTTGTAAAGCCATAAGCAAGATGTAAACCAGAGGTTTTCAAACTTTTCAGGTCACCCCCTCCCCCACTTTGGTCAACCCCAGACGTGCGCACTCTTCATAAAGATAATTTTAATAGTCATGTTTAGAGTACCATAAAATAAAAAACAAACAACAAATATAGGCTAATTTTGACATTTACATAACAAATTTATTTTTAAATGAAAGTTAATTATTATAAAATGTTTTAATTAATTGGTTACTTTTAATGTGATGGGTGGTAAGGCTGTACTCAGGATTTTTTTTGGAGGGGGTTTTACTCCAAAAAACATTTTCGGGGGGGTTTTACACACAAAAAAACTCAAAAAACGAATGCAAAATTTGTTCATATCCATTTTTGTTATGTTTTTACAAGTCAGACAAACATTTTGTGGGGGGGAGTCACCCCCCCCCCACTAGGTATGGCCTTGATGGGTGGGCTTGTTTTTTTTTTCATTACAAAGTTTGGTGAAAGGAGGAGGGTAAATAGGACTAGTATTCTCATGCTTTTTCAAACAATAGTGGGCACTCTTCTTTTACACTTACCCAGCATCTTGTTAATTAGTTTTATCATTAACTGTCTCTGTTAATGAGTTGCGTTAAATGTTACTGCCTGTATGTGCTGCATAAATATACTGAACTGTACACACTATACAGGACTCAGTTATCATTATGCAAATTTCACAAATCCTTTTCTATACTACCAACACAATGTTGATTCTTTTTAATTTTCTTCTCCTCCCCCCCCAGAGGTTGGCACCCCACACTTTCAGAGCATCTGGTGTAAATAATGATTTTAAAAGCTCATCCAGTAAGAAGGATAGATGAGAAACCTCTTCTTAAAAAAGATGCAGAAATTAGTTTCTTATGGTATACTATCAGAATGTATTGCAATCAGAATACTTCTAAATCATTGCATGAACACAGTTATGTGGAAGAATCATTTAAAACTAGCCCACATCTTTTACTCCCTTCCTGGATATGCAGGTCTTTATCTCCAGTCCTGGCACAAAGTTGGGCTTAAACTTTGGAGTGAGGGAGCAGAGGCATAGGTCAGCAACCTGCAGACCTGCCTGATCAAAAGGATATAACTGGATCTTACTTGAAAAGACAAGATTGAAGTTAGATGCTTGTCTTTTGGGTATAAAGTATGCAATATGAAAAAAGAGGCTATTTAAGGGCACAGAGAATCTATTGCTTATGATTTTAAAAATAACCCTAAAAGATTCTAGCATAAGGCATCAGCCAACCACCCTTCTTGGTGATACATATGTCTGCTTAGGAAAATAGACGACTGTTATGACTAAGCTATGTGAGAGTCTGGTTTGACCAAGGCTAAAGGTTTTGAATGTGTACTGCATGCCAATTCAACATGACTGACCAAGCATCAATGGAATCAGTCTACAGGAAGGCAACAAAATTTATAAAAGATCTTTGTGATGTCCCATATCCATTCCGTCTCCATAAGCTCAGAATACCATTTCTAACATATAGACGCAAACAAGGCAATGTGATAGCAGCATATAAGCTTCTAAATGCTGAGGATACAATTCCTGACCTTTTTCAACTGAACAATTCAAAAAGAACTTGTGGCCAAACTCATAAACTTTTCCAGAAATGAGCAAATACCAGACTAAGGAACAAATTCTTTTCAAATAGGTGTCAGTTTGTGGAGCTCCCTCATTAAAAAAAAAAAAACAGTGACATCTACAAGCATTGATGTGCTCAAGTCATCAGTGTATAGGGAGTGGCTCAATAAACTTCAGACCACTGGTTGGGACACTGCAGAGGAGTAACTATCGTCACTGAAGCTGGCAGACACAGGATTCATCCATCACTAGCAATTGTGCTTTAAGATAATTTGATTACTGACAAATTGAAGTTGCAGATTGTTTGAATACTAACTAATTTTGCCACCACGTCATCAGAGGCTGCCCTCCCGACCATCCCTTTTTTTTAGTCTTTGCACTTTTATATCCTTTGTGTCAATATTTATTGGTACAAATTTACCATGTTTCAATCCAAAAACCCATACTTTAAAAACTGAGGAACCTCCTAATCAAGGTGCTAGAGCAGAAGGCATCCAATTTTTCACTTTGAGAGAAACTGCTTTTTATTGATTTGTCAAAATTATCCTTGAAATGTATTCTCAATGCGTTTAGACAAGAAAATCAGTGATTAGAAACCACAGGAAAGCCAAAATTTCAGTCATTCTTTAAGAAATATGAAAATATAGCCTTAGAAATTACATACCAATAAGTTTGACTTCTATTGGCTGTAAAGCCATAGAGGACAGGTTTAAGCATGTCCATTAAGCAGAAACCATTTAGAAGAGAGCAGCCTTATCAATAACAACCAGCATGGTTTACACAGGAGGAGGTCAGCTGATACTAACCCTATCTAATCACATAACCAAGTAAGAATAAACTTAGGAGATAGGTAAACTGGTTGACATAGTTCTGCTTGACTAAGCTTAAGACTCAAAATTTTTAGTATGATAAAGGCCCCTTAGTTAAAGATTTTCAGTAACTCTTTAAATTTTTGCATTGTCAATCTTTGTAGTAAGAAAACCAGAAATAGGTTTTTAAACTTCTTAATGACTCTAATAAAGAGAATTACTGGTTGAATGTTGAATAACCTGTATTCTCAACAGACAGAAAACCTTTCTGATAATAAAAGTCCTTAAAGAAACAAGAATCTTGATTAGGTTTTATGTGAAAAAAGAGAAAAAAAACTTTTAACAAGAGGAAACACAAAACAGTTACAATTAAAAACAAATATGAGAAATGATCTCAAATGTTAGGAATCAAGTTCTGGTTGAAATAAAAACTTCACAAGGTTTTCCATCAATAAAACCTGTAAGTGTAAAAACTACACAGTCTTTCTCTGCAGCTAAGTTGTTTATAACAAAAGTCCAACCAAGATTAGCAGCCTAAACAAATTAGCCCCCAAAGAAAACTCAGAAAGATGACAAAAATCTTGACTAAATTTTATGCAAGAGAAGAGAGAAAAGAAGTTTACACTATACTATAGAAAAAACAAAATCATTCTTTATCAAAAATAAATATGAGAAATCATCTCAAATGTTAAGAATGAACTTCTGGTTGAAAAAAAAAATAAGAAAATCTTTACAAGATTTTCCATAAAAAAAACGCAAGTGTAAAAGCTGTATAGTCTTTCTCTACTTTTAGGCTGTCAATAACAGAAGTCCAAAAAGATTGACAAGTGCCTATGTAAAATGTACATTTAAATTTAATGAAAAAGAAACTGATTTGTTTTATTGTTGTTTCCTCATCATAGCAAGTTATGTAGATATTTCCATAATACTTAAATATCCTTATAGAATTCAGTGCTAACGTAAAGGTAGCATCCCAGTAACAGGTAAATCAGCTAATCCTAATTTTTACTGCATTATATATTCAGGAAACTTACATTTATTGGATTTCCAACATGTCTTCCAGTTTAACCATATCCCAGCCCTCCTTAATTCCTGGATATTGGATTCCAGTTATTTCAACAAAATTTTAAACAGTATCACGTTTTTTTTCTAATTTAAGAAATAGGTTAAATATCTTTAAAGCTTTAAAAATCAGGACAGAGTAAAGGTATGAGACTCAAAACACTGTCCATGCATCATGTGATCAGCAGATCTATTTCCCAAGGCTTCAGTTCAAAAACACAAGAATTATAAGAAATCATCAAAGTTTCTCCCTTAGAAGGGTGAAAGCAGTTATTTCAAACATCTTCCTGAGGGATTTTTGAGACTCTGGATTAGTTCTTGAACTTGATTTCTGTGACTCAAATACTTTCCATATTTACCCTTAAATTTTCACTTTTACAAAAACTATCCAAGCTCACCAAGTATCAGAGCTTTTGGAGGGGATCGAGATAGGATATTTTAAAATAATAGTAGTCTCAATTGGGGGGGGGGGGGATACTCTTCTTATATTTTGAAAAATGCCTTGTTTTGGGGGCATTTTCATTGAAAAATTAGTTTTTTGGTAATTGAAAATATTGAAAAAAATCACAAATCTCCCTCCTTAGATTTTTGGATAATATCTTTTGCCCTCAACCATAAATTCTTGCAAACTGGCACAATTACAAAAGACCTTCCTGGGATACAATTAAGATAAATCTAGATTTTTTTTTCTAGTACTTATCTAGGTAGAAGATGAACATTCCACTTGATTAATAGAAGCATGCTGCATATTGTAAAGTTAGAATTTCATTGTTTCAGTGTCTTCTTTTAGTTTCTTTGATATCCAAGAGCTATATCTGAGATCATATGGGGTGAATTGTCAGAGAAGTAATCTGAATATTTTGAAAGTATGTAAAATAAGGACCATTATAGTACAATTTTAATAGCATATTTCCTTTAGAAATGTTAACCACAACAAATTTATTGGATCCTTTCATGCTTTTTCTAAATATACTAGGCTAATTATTGTCTTCACAAATAGTGTATTGAGGCCTTAAAGGAAGCATTAAAGTGATACCTTGTTCCTTCTTATTCAACTGTAGAAAACATAAAAAATTTAAAACTAATTTAGGTAAAATTCTAGTTTAGCTACTTTTTGCTATTTTGGAAAGGGGTTAGGTTAGTAACCTGAGACTTTCAGTAATGAATCCAGGCCCAAAACATATTCTGGGAAGGTACTGCCAAGCTTCTATGTTAACCCTTTTGTGGTTTCTATGTCTTAGAAATTTGCCACCTTGACAGCTCTAATACCTATTGAAACTTTAACAAAACAATATTTTACCTTAATTTTCAGTTATCAGTTTCTTTTTCTCTGGCTTTAGTTCTGAAAATTCAATTCTTGTGCTAAGATCTTACATCTTTTGTCAGAAAACGCTTAAAAGTGAAATCTTTGAACTAAGATCTTACATCTTTTGTCGTTTTTATGCAAACGTCTTTCATCATTCTGCTCTGACCAGTGGTCTGAGAACAATGATGCGTATATCATCAAAGTTCTCTCATCATTGTTCTATATGACAGAAAGATGGTGTCTTTCACGCTTTTTGCTAACATCAGTGAGCTGTAAGATCTTAGAGCAAGATGAGTTAAAAAAACGAAAATCTTTGCAACGAGATGTAAGATCTTAGTGCTAAAAAACAGGCCTAAAATATGCAAAAAAAAGGGTATATTGTCAAAGTTCTCTCATCAATAGGGATGTTTTTACTAATTAATGTGCTAAGATCTTACATCTTTAGTCAGAAAATGCTTAAAAGTGAAATCTTTGAACTAAGATCTTACATCTTTTGTCGTTTTTATGCAAACGTCTTTCATCATTCTGCTCTGACCAGTGGTCTGAGAGCAATGATGAGTATATCATCGAAGTTCTCTCATCATTGTTCTATATGGCATAACAATGGTGTTCTTCACACTTTTTGCTAACATCAGTGAGCTGTAAGAACATAGGCAGCCCAACAGCACTGCCTAAGTAAAGAACAATGTGGGCACAATGCATTATTTTTTTTTCTCCATACCCAGGTACTTTGTATCAAAGGAGTTGTTGCAGAAACTTCGAAAAGGGCTCATTCGATTGGAAATTGGAGTGGCTAGTGCCCTTTTTAATAGTCGAAAGTGACTGAAAGGCAACTAGCCACCCCCCCCCCCCCCAACGCCCATCATTCCCCCAAACACATCCAATCAAAATTTTGAGATAGCCATTTTGTTCACTGTAGTTGATTTTCAAATAGAAATTATGCTTTTGAGGAGGACAGTCCCCCATAGCCTTCAGAGCAAGGGTTGTAATTTATGCCCTGGGGGCATATAAGGTTTTTTTTATAGAAGGCATTGTCATAGAAACTTCAAAAAAGGCTCATTCAATTGGAAATTCAAATGGCTAGTGCCCTTTTTAATAGTCAAAAGGTATTGGAGGGCAACTAGCCCCCCCCCCCACGCTCATCATTCCCCCAAACACATCCAATCAAAATTTTGAGATAGCCATTTTGTTCAGCATAGTTGATTTTCATATAGAAAATATGTTTTAGAGGAGGACACTCCCCACAAACCCTTGGGGCAAGGGTTGTAAGTTATGCCCTGGGAGCATTTAAGGTTTTTATAGAAGGCGTTCTTATAGAAACTTCAAAAAAGGCTCGTTTGATTGGAAATTCAAAGGGCTAGTGCCCTTTTTAACAGTCAAAAGTGATTAGAGGGCAACAAGCCCCCCTTCTCACACCCATCATTCCACCAAACACATCCAATCAAAATTTTGAGATACCCATTTTGTCCAGCATAGTTGAATTCCAGATAGAAAGTATGTTTTTGAGGAGGACAATCCCCCACAACCCTTGGGGCAAGAGTTTTAAGCTATGCTCTGAGGACATATAAGAACAATGTTGGCACAACGTATCATTTATTATTTTTTTCCTTTAGAGCAGGGCACTTTGTATCAAATAAATTGTTGTAGAAACTTTGAAAAGGGCTCATTCAATTGGAAATTGGAGTGGCTTGTGCCCTTTTCAATACTTGAAAGTGATTGGAAGGTAACTAAAACCCCTTCCACACCCACCATTTCCCAAAACACATCCAATCCAAGTTTTGAGATAGCCATTTTGTTCAGCATAGCAAATTTCCAGATAGAAATTATATTTTTGAGGAAGACACTCCCCCACAGCCTTCAGGGTAAGGGTTGTAAGTTATGCCCTGGGGGCATATAAGGTTTTTATAGAAGGCGTTGTCATAGAAACTTCAAAAAAGGCTCATTCAATTGGAAATTCAACGGGCTAGTTCCCTTTTTAATACTCAAAAGTGATTGGAGGGCAACTAGCCCCCCCCCCCCCACGCCCATCATTCCCCCAAACACATCCAATCAAAATTTTGAGATAGCCATTTTGTCCAGCATAGTTGAATTCCAGATAGAAAGTATGTTTTTGAGGAGGACAATCCCCCACAGCCCTCAGGGCAAGGGTTGTAGGTTATGCCCTGGGTGCATATAAGGTTTTTATAGAACGCGTTGTCATAGATACTTCAAAAAGGGCTAATTCAATTGGAAATTGAAATGGCTAGGGCCCTTTTTAATAGTCAAAAGTGATTGGAAGGCAACTAACACCCCTTACAGGCCCACCATTTCCCCAAACACATCCAATAAAAATTTTGAGATTGCCAATTTGTCCTATGACGTTCAAAGTTCAGGAAATTATACCTTTGAGCAGGAAACTCCCCCCAAAGTCTTCAGGGCAAGCGTTATAAGTTATGCCCTGGGGGCATATAAGATTTTTTATTGAAATCTTTGCTGTAGAAACTTGAAATAGGGCTCATTTGATTGAAATTCAAAGGGCTAGTACCCATTTTAATTGTCAAAAGTGATTTGAAGGCAAACTAACCCCCCTCTCATGCCCACCTTTTCCCCAAAAACATCCAATCAAAATTTTTAGATAGCCATTTTATTCAACATAGTGGAAAGTTTGGAAATTAGGTCTTTAAGGATGACAGTCCCTCCCCCCACAGCCCTCAGGGCAAGGGTAGTAAGTTATGCCCTGGGGGCATATAAAGTTTTTATTGAAAGCATTGTCATAGAAACTTCAAAAGGGCTCATTCAATTGGAAATTGAAAGGGCTAGTGCCTTTTTAAAAGTTGACAGTGATTGGATAGTGACTAATGCCCCTCTCACGCCTACCATTTTCCCAAACACATTCAATCAAAATTTGAGATAGCCATTTTGTTTAATGTAGTTGAGAGTTCTGGAAATTTGGTCTTAGAGGATGACAACCACCCTAACAGACCTTAGGGTTTTAATTTATGCCCTGGGGGCATATAAGGTGTTTATATAAAGCGTTGTTGTTTCCAAAAGGGCTCATTTGATTGGAAATTGAAATGCCTAGTGCTCTTTTTAATAGTTGAAAGTGATTGGGAGGCTTGATATTTTTATAGTAAAGATTGATGTGGGTGTAAGTATTATTTTTTGCTGTTTAGACCAGGGCACTTTGTATTGAAGGAGCTGTTGTAGGAACTTCAAAAAGGGTTCATTTGATTGAAAATAGAAAGGGTCAATGCCCTTTTTAAAAGTCAAAAGTCATTGGAGGGCAACTAATCCCCTTTCCACTCCCACCCTCCCATTTGCCCATTATGTTTAAAAACTAAATGTTTCCATAACATTAAATCAAAATGCACTGTGATAATGCTAATTCCCAATAAGGCATATCAGCAGTATCCCAAGAACAACTGAGGGTATTACATTCAAACTTTTGGGGCTACTTCTGCTCTTAAAATTTAGCTAAATCAAAATAGCATAAGTGTATCCAAGCTATCAAAGAAAGTAAACAGACTTTTTGGCAAATGATATCAAGTTTTCCATTTCAGGTCAACTAGAGGAGGTATGAAACTAAATTAATCAGTACTATTTGTGTCCAGATTTTTAAAAGGGTGCATACTGTTAAAAATTGATGAAAATTTTTCTCCAGCATACAAATAGTAGGCCAAACTATAAAGTCTTAAAAAATGAAAAAATTTTAAGTATCATTTTCTTTTTCCCTGAAAGGACTATGTCAATATAAAACAAACAGAAATTAATTAAAAAAAAACTTTTTCCACAAAATAAGTTTTTCAAAGAAAAGTAAAGAACTCCATTAAAAAAATGAGCAAAAACAAAATCAAATAATCTATCAAGTGTGAAACAACCACAAATCAGCATTGATAAATAAATGAAACCCAAAACAAACAGAAATTACAATAAATAACCAATTCAAACTCAACGCAAGCAGAAATTAACATAAGTTGGGCACAAAACCCCAATGCCTTCCCCAGGCCAGAACAAAATTTGCACTTTACTGAAAAAATACAAATGAATGTGCATTGACAGTTTAATATACATATACTGATATTTAGTAATAAAAGTAAAACATTTATATTTTTTTCAGTAAAGTGCAAATTTTGTTCTGGCCTTGGGAAGGCATAGGGGTTTTGCACCCAACTTATGTTAATTTCTGCTTGTATTGATTTATTGTAATTTCTGTTTGTTTTGGGTTTCATTTATTTATTGATGCTGATTTGTGGTAGTTTCATGCTTGGTAGATTATTTGATTTTATTTTTGATCATTTTTGTTTAATGGAGCTCTTTACTTTTCTTTGAAAAACTTATTTTGTGGAAAAAGTTTTTTTAATTAATCTTAGAACAAAGACAAGTTAACAAACAATAATCTTTGCAGAAAAATGCAAGATCTTAGATGTAAGATCTTAGTGCTAAAAAAACGGTCCAAGTGTATTTGGAAAGATCATAAAAAAGATACATCAAGTGGTGAGTTCACCTTCAACATCACTAACTAACAAAAAAAAAACCTCCAAATTTGCCATAATTAACTCTTTGGACCCAAAGCTGAATGTATCATTCAACTAATTCCCATGAAAGCAAAAAGTCCTCCCTTATCTAGAACTGCATGAGAGCATTAGGCTAAATAAGGATTCAAATGATAATCCTATAATTTTTTATCTATTTTCTGCTATGTCCTTGGTAAAATTCTACTTTAGCTCCTTTCAACTATCTTGGAAAGGGGTTAGGTTAGGAAAATGTAACTTCCATGGATGGGCTAAAGGATGGGCTAACTTTCAGGCTAAAGGATGTCCTGGGAAGGTGTTTTGAAGTACTCATCTCCACTTCTTCTCCCTCAAGAGGGTTTTGACCTTTAAAAATCCGTGTGTTATAAATGTGAAACCTTGCAAAATAGATATTCTGCTGACATTAAGTACAACAAAATTGTTTTCAGCTTTAGAACTTTACTCAATCCCAATTTATAAGGTTTCAAAGATATATAAATACATTTCCTAAATTTTTAAAAAAATAAAATTCTACTTCAGCTACTTTTGGCTATCTTAGAAAGGGGTTAGGTTAAGAAAATGAAACTTTTAGGGATTGGTCTACAGGCTAAAGTAAGTCCTGGGAAGGTATTTTGAAGTACCTACCTTCACTCCTTCTCTCTCTAGAGGGTCTTGAAATTTGCCTACATGACAGGTCTAGGCCAATACCTTTGAAATTACCCTGAAATTTAGACAAAACAACTTTTTACCTTAATTTTCAGGCATCAGTTTTTTTTCTTCTTTTTTTCTATACCCTGGAAATACCCTGAAATTTTGACAAAACAACATTTTACCTTAATATTCAGCCATCAGTTTTTTTTTCTCTGGCTTTAGTTTTTGAAAATACAATTCCTGTTATTTGAGTAGAATTTTCAGCCATATCAATGTTGTTTTTTTTTTAATTTAGAAAATGTATTTGCATATCTTTAAAACATTATAAATTGGGATTGAGCAAAGTTGTGAAGCTGAAAACAATTTTGTTTTACTTGATTTAAGCAGAAGATCTATTTTGCAAGCTTTCAGTTTCATAAACACACATATTTTTAAAGGTCATCAGAGGTCAAGACCTCTAGAGAGAGGAATGGAGGTAAGTACCTCAAAATACCTTCCTGGAACATACTTTGGTAATTTTTCCTTATTCATAATATTAACTTATGAATAAAGTAAACATACCACTCAATGCCTTTTTTTATGTTCTTTCCAAATATAATAATCACTTTTGTCAGAAATGAATTTTACCCCCACCCCTATATATACCCATTCAGGGTATATATTTGCACATTAGGGGGAGGAGGGGGAAATTTTAAACTTACCTCATTTACATAAGAAATAAATTTACCCCCCCCCCCCTAATGTGCAAATATATACCCTGAATTGGTATATACAGGGGTGGGGGTAAAAATTCACTTCAAAAAAAAAAAATGATTATTATATTTGGAAAGAGCATAAAAAAGGCATTGAGTGGTATGTTTACTTTATTCATAAGTGAATAATATGAATAACAAAAATTTACTCATACTTTAGCCTGTAGACACATCCCGGAAAGTTTCATTTTCCTAACATAACCCCTTTCCAAGATAGCCAAAAACTAGCTAAAGTAGAATTTTACCAAAAAAATCATTAATATGGCTTATAATTATGCTCAAATAACAAGAATTGTAGTAAAATTCTACTTTAGCTACTTTTGGCTATCTTGGAAAGGGGTTTGGTTAGGAAACCGAAACTTTCAGGGATAGATCTACAAGCTAAAGTATGTCCTGGGAAGGTATTTGAAGTACCTACCTCCACTCCTTCTCCCTCTAGAGGGTTCTGACCTTTGATAACCTTTAAAAATCCATGTGTTTTAAAAGTTAAACCTTGTAAAATAGATCTTCTGCTTAAAATGAAGTGCAACAAAATTATTTTCAGCTTTAAAACAGTTTTCAGCCGTTTTCAGCAAAACAAAAAAATACATTGATAGGTATAAATTTAGAGTTGGTACTGTTGACAAGGAGACATGTTAAGAAAACAATTCTTACTTTAAAATATGTATAATGATCCTGGTCAACATATTATCCAAGGGAAGAACCTTTATCATCAAGGCTTTCCTCTAAAAATCCTTCTTTTTCTAACTTAAAAGAAAAAGTTTACAATAAACCTCTATGCTGACAAAATGCATTAATCCTTTTAAAACTACTACTACTACTACTAACAAACTCATCGCAGCACCAAGCCGCCTGAGGCCAACACAGCTACGCACGCTCCTCCTCCACCCCAATCTATTCAAAGCCTCCCTTTTTACACCCGCCCACGAAGTTCCCATTTCCTTTAAATCTTTCTTTATGACGTCCTCCCAACCCAGACGGGGACGACCTGCTTTCCGTTTAGCCCTAGATGGTTGGCCGAAAAAGAACAATCTTCGGCAATCTGTCATCCTTCATCCGAACAACATGCCCTAACCACCTCAACCTTTCTTTCATTATAGACCTAGAAAGTGGTATTGAACCACATTTTTCGTATAGCCTATTGTTTGAAATACGGTCAGTCAGCCGGGTACCCAGAACAATCCTTAAGCAATTTCTCTGGAAAACATCTAGCAAATCTTCATCCGCTTTTCGGAGCGTCCATGCTTCAGAGCCATATTTGACCACTGTCATCACTGTAGCTTCTAAGATTCTAATCTTGGTTTGCAGACTTATCTTCCTATTCTTCCAGACTTTTTTTAACTGTGAAAAAACACCCTGAGCCTTGGCTATTCTATTTTTAACATCTTCACTGCTCCCACCATCTTTACTAATAATACTACCAAGGTAAGTGAAACTGCCCACCTGATCAATCTTTTCATTACCCAACGTCACCTTTTCATCTTCACTTATTCCTAGCCTTAGTGACTTGGTCTTCCTAACATTAATTTTCAAACCAATACTAGCACCCTGAACTCGCAAAACCTCTAAAACTTCATTCATTTTGCTCACACTTTCATCTAGGATGCTTAAATCATCAGCATAATCCAAGTCCAGGAGACTTTTTCCTCCCCATTTGATTCCGTGGTCTCCCATTGCCTTTCCTGTGCTCCTTAAAACAAAGTCCATCAAAATAATCCATATAAAGGGGGATAGAACACAACCCTGCTTAACTCCTGATTTAATACAAAACCAGCTGCTAACCTCATTTCCTACCTTAACCGCAGCAGTGTTATTCTCGTACATAGCACTAATCACTTTAATGTATTTGTCTGGTATACCATACAAGGATAAAACCTTTACTAAAGCTCCTCTATCAACAGAATCGAACGCTTGCTCATAATCTATAAAACTAAGGACCAAAGGTGTTTGAAAACTTAGGCACTTCTCAATTATTAACCTAAGAGTGAAAATTTGGTCAACACATCCTCTACCTTTTCTAAAAACCGCACTGCTCTTCTCTTAAAACTTTGTCTACGGCATCTCTCAGTCTAAAAAGTATCATATTACTAAGCAATTTGCTACCTACAGAGACCAGACTAATGCCTCGATAATTACCACACTCACTTTTATCACCTTTCTTATAAAGTGGCTTAATTAAGGTTTTCCTAAAATCATTAGGTACTTCCCCTTTTTCAAAAATCATATTCATAATCTCCAATAACTTATTTCTAACCTCAGAGCCACCATATTTAAGAAACTCATTTACTACCCTATCAGCACCTGGAGCCTTATTATTCTTTAATCCTTTTAGTACTGTTTCTAATTCCTCCTCACAAAACAAATCTTCCTTCACATCCAAGGTATCACAAACTTTTTCATTTTCCTCTATATTTTTTCCTGCAACTCTATCTCGGTTAAGCAAATTCTCAAAATGTTCGGCCCATCTCGCTTTAGCTTTTGTCTTATCGCTAATTGCCACCCCATTCCTATCTTTAACTGGGACAAGTCCGGATTGACTACTACCTCTCAATTTGTTAACGTGCCAGTACAATATTTTACTATTATGCCGTCTAGCTGCATCTTCTAAATCCTCGGCAATTTTATCCATGGCCTCCACTTCACACCTCCTTAGTTCATATTTCAATGCTTTCTCCACTTTCTTTACATTTCTTTTGTTTTCATGTGATCTATCACTCAGATAATTCTTGTACAAGTCCTTTCTCCTTTCTATTAAACTTAAAGCTTTTTCACTAATATTCTTAGCTGCAGTTCTAGCTTTCTTCCCTAATACACCTTCAGCAACTTCACAAATTATTTTTCTAAAATTATTCCAACCATCTTCCACATTATCAAATTTTAAGCTCTCAAGTTTAGTATTCAACTGTTCCTGGAAAGTTTCTCTCAAATTCTCATCCTGGAGTCTACTAACATCATAACTTCCCGGGAGGTAATTACCCTTCCGATATTTCAGCTTTAAATTAACCCTTGACACTACTAGATGGTGATCTTTACTTTTAACATCAATAACAGCACTCCTATATACCCTAGTATCTTGTATTGATCCTGCCAGTCTTCGATTTACTATAACATAATCAATAAGGTTTGCTGTCTTACCATCACGTGAATACCATGTTAGCTTATGAGCCATTTTATGACCAAACACCGTATTGGTTATAACTAGATTGTTATACCTACAAAATTGCAAAAGTCTGTATCCATTACTGTTTTCTTTTCCTACACCAAATTTACCTAAGCTGGGATACCATCTATCCATATTTCTACCAACCTGGGCGTTAAAATCTCCCAGCAATAACATCATATTTCTACCTGGGACCTTGTCTATTTGCTCCTGTAACTGTAAGTAAAATTCATCTGAGTCACTAGTATCTCCATCAGTCGGTTCTACAGGGGCGTATACTACTATAACTGATACCTTGAACTTTCTAGTCATAAAATGAGCAATTAGTATTCTATTATTAATACCTTCCCAGCCTAAACAAGACTTAGCAGCTTCCTTATTCATCATGAGCCCTACTCCCTGTCTATGTAACCCATCCTTCCTGCCTGAGTAAACAAATTCTATATCACCTAATTTCATGCTTCCTACCCCTGGGATATGAGTTTCTGAAACTCCTAATAGATCCAGTTCGAATCGTCTGAATTCGTCAGTCAAAATGTCAATACGATAGTCATTTTTTAATGTCGTAACATTCCAAGTTCCAATTTTCATGTTCTTTAAATCATTGAAATTTTTTTCGCCTCAGGAAAAGCAATGATCCCGGATACCAGTGCAGGACGGGGATCACATATCTTCTCAAGTCTACACCGAAGTGCTTAAGCCGGCTTAGAACCGGACAGCAAGAAGTCCCTGGGACCTCCATGAATGGAGGCTTTGTGCAATCCTGGGCCCATCTTGGTCACAACATGGTTTTCAGCGCTTGGCGATGCTCTTCTATCAACAAGAGTCGAAATCCTGCACAGACAATCTCAAGCCTATTACCTCCGACTCATTATATATTCATGCCTACAAATATTATGCTACTACGGGGAGGCAACCCGTAATAGATAAATTAGCTAGGAAGAGGTTTTTCAGCCCAAAGACGCCCATCAAAACATACCAATCCCAGAAGAATTGTCCATTAGTCAGAATCCCGTGCGAATGCTGTGTCGTTTACTAGGCTATAATTTCCTCGAGGGGCGCCACTCCTCAAGTGGGAATAGAGTTGACCGCAAGGTCCCCAGTCTTGCAGGTACCCCGAAAAGGTCGAGGCAGCCCTTTGCAGAGGCCGTTGTCCATAGATCTGGATCTTACGCCCTGCCACAGTTGTCCTCCTATAGAGGATCCTCCCGCGATGGTGTTCTGCATCACCATGCAATTTAACCCATTGCTGGGAGAAGGTTTGCAACTCATGGAACTTGTGGATAAACAAGTGGGCCCTTTTGAGTGTACATTTGAGGGACCTTCTTCCTCCTCCGCCTGTATTTATGACCCCGGGCAAGGGTGCCCCAGATTCTATTATGGACCCCCAGGGACAAGGTCCCCCCTTGGTCCATGCCTCCTATGGAGGTACCCTACATATCTGTAGAGTGTTCCCCTATCGCCACCTGGGGACATGCTGAATGGCCTGGGGGAGGCCAGATAAACGGATCACTTTTGTTTTGCAAAGGCAATAACTCAGTGACATATTTAACCTACTACTTATAAATATACATAACTCACTGACTAGGCCTATATTAGTTATATACAGAAATATATAACTCAGTGACACATTAAACCTACTACTTATAAATATGTGTAACTCACAGACTAGGCCTATATATGTTATATACAGAAATATATAACTGAGTGACATATTTAGCCTACTACTTATAAATATGTGTAACTGACTGACTAGGCATATAAGTTATATACAGAAATATATAACTCAGTGACATATTTAGCCTACTACTTAAAATATGTGTAACTCACTGACTAGGCCTATATAAGTTATATACAGAAATATATAACTCAGTGACAAATTTAGCCTACTACTTATAAATATGTGTAACTCACTGACTAGGCCTATCTAAGTTATATACAGAAATATATAACTGAGTGACATATTTAGCCTACTACTTATAAATATGTGTAACTCACTGACTAGGCCTATATAAGTTATATACAGAAATATATAACTGAGTGACATATTTATCCTACTGCTTATAAATATGTGTAACTCAATGACTAGGCATACAAGTTATATACATAAATATATAACTCAGTGACATATTTAACCTACTACTTATAAATATGTGTAACTCACTGACTAGGCCTATTTAAGTTATATACAGAAATATATAACTGAGTGACAAATTTAGCCTACTACTTAAAATATGTATAACTCACTGACTAGGCCTATATAAGTTATATACAAAAATATATAACTGAGTGACATATTTAGCCTACTACTGCAACTAAGAATTACCAAATAAGTTGTTCTGTAGGTAGTGTTCATCCTGGTCATTGTTAATTTGTTTTTTTTTTTAATGAGCAGTGGCAAAAATACCATTTTTTTGTGAGCAGGTTAGGTTATATTAAAAATTTGTATTTTTGCCACTGCTCATTTAAAAAAACAGAATTAACAATGACCAAGATGAATGAATGCTATCTACAGATCAACTTATTTGGCAATTCATAGTGGCAGTTTTAAAAGGATTGACACATTTTGTCAGCATGGAGGTTTATTATTGACTTTTACTTTTAAGCTGGACAAAGAAGGATTTTTAGAGGAGAGACTTGATGATAAAGGTTCTCCCCTTGGATAATATGTTAAATAGGATCATTATACACATTTTAAAGTAAGAATTGTTTTCTTGACATGTTCCCTTGTCAACAGTACCAATTCTAAATTTATACCCATTGATATGGCTTAAAATTCTACTCAAATAACAGGAATTGCATTTTCAGGAGTAAAGTGAGAGGAAAAAAAACTTATAACTGAAAATTAAGGTAAAATGTTGTTTTGTCAAAATTTCAATAGGTATAGACCTGTCAAGTAGGCAAATTTCAGGACCCTCTAGAGGGAGAAGGAGTGGATGTAGGTACTTCAAAATACATTCCTGGGACATATTTTAGCCTGTAGACCCTTCCCTGAAAGTTTCATTTTCCTAACCTTGCCCCTTTCCAAGATGGCCAAAAGTAGCTAAAGTAGAATTTTACCAGAATTGTATTTTCAGAACTAAAGCCAGAGAAAAAGAAACTGATGATTAAGGTAAAATGTTGCTTTGTCAAAATTTCAATAGGTAGGCCTAGACCTGTCAAGTAAGAAAATTTCAGGACCATCTAGAGAGAGAAAGGGTGGAGGAAGGCGTTTCAAAATACCTTCCCAGGACATACTTTAGCCTGTAGACCCATCCCTGAAAGTTCCGTTTTCCTAATCGATAGGGCCAGAAATAGAATTTTACCATGTCCTCAATTCTATCCAACATAAATTTACTTCAAAATCTATGTTTTATGGGAAATTTCACAGGAGCTAACCTCGGCGATACTTACCAGGTCTACTCCTATAATCAAAAGATCACGTCTTTTCAATTTGAATGTTTGGGAATGAATCACGGTAGTTGCCCAGTTATTATTTAGTCAGCAAAAACAAAATGTCAGTTAATGTTACTTGTCCATGCCGAATTTCCGGTAGGGAAAAAGCCGCGCCGATGATTTAGAACTTTGTAACAAGAAGTGAAATTTAATTGTAGTTGTTACATTTTGAATATTTTGAAGGGGCATATGCCAATGTAAACCACCAAATCCTTTTAACCAAACCTGCAAACCTTGGACTACCACCAAGCTAGCATCTTTTATAAAATCTTTCATGGAAAAGCAAAGTTTCATTCTTTGTGTAGGTTTAAGCTAAGTTCTCACTGCCCAGATTGCTGTTCTCACTGACCAGAAATCTGGTCAGATTTTCGTCTCCAGAATTCTGGCCAGATTTTTTTCCCAGATTTTACTGTTTTCTGACCAGATTTTTCGATCAGATCGAGTTTGATATTTTCTGGCCAGAAAAAAAAATCTGGTCAGATTTTAGCCTTAAAAGTAGTTCAAAGCATGGTTGATGTAGCTGAAGAACAAGCAGATATTTAAAGATCACTCAGAAAACGACAACCACCAACCAAGATCAAGGTAAAAAACTGAAGAAGCTGACTTCACAAGAATATTAGAGAAAAATTCGTTGGAGATACATGAGAAGGTGTAGATTAGTTCCCCCTGATAAAAACAACTTTTTTCTTACTGTATTTTATTTAGTCAATTGGGCTGTAAAGTTGCACAGATAGCCTACTGTCCAGTAGAAGCAGGGTATAAGCAGCTCACTTCTTACTGTATATCCCAGTTCTATTGGTAGGGCCTCTGTACCCCACACTACAGTGGGAACTAAACTGCACCTTTATTTAGGTAACCTGACTTTGTAGAAGTAGAGCTCAATCAGTCTAGTACAGAAATATGATGGGGAGAAAAGGCCATAAATGTTTCAGCAAATTCAAAAGTTACAGGACTCTCTTAAATTATAAAATTGTCACAGGTTTGAGATGACATCATAATCATAAATCTAATGCTCCATCACATTAATCGATGAATATAGTAGTTAGGCAGAAATCAGAATGCGCCAGGGGTGTTGCATAGGGGGTGTGTAGGGGGGAGGGATGCAGCACCCCTGGTGCTACCTTTAGAACACGAGTTTCTAGGAACCTCTTAACACCAATAAGTTGTTTTTTTTTTTCAAGGGTAGCTAATTTGCTAATTAGTAAGGTAATTAGCTAATTTCAGATATTTTAAAAGAACACCAGTTTCTAGGAACCTCTTAAAACCAATTACTTTTTTTACATAAAAATTTGTTTCAGAGGCAACTGGCGAGTGAGTTCCAACCCAGTTACCATGGTAAGCTACCATAGTAAGCTCCTTACCCTGCAGAGCAGCATGGTAAACAAAAAGTTACTATGGTAACTAAAATCAAGGGAAAAATGTCAGGTTGGAACAATAGTCATGGTAACTCTATGGTAAGGAGAAGAAGGTTGGAACGGATTTGCTAACTTTTTTTTCATGTTTGCTTACCATGGTGAGTAGGTCGGAACTCAGCATAAGTCAACTGATATTACAATATATACTGTAAATATGTTATAATGTAATAATATAATAGTGTAATCTGTACCCTTTTTTCTTTTTAGGCATAAGAACCAGAGCTGAAGCCAGCTGGTACCTTGCAAACCCCTAGGATACCATTATCGTCATGGAGGACAAAATAAAATGGTCTGACAGTGACATTGAACTCCTTGTCAACACCTGTATCAACTATCCATGGCTATGGGATTCTTCTAGAGAAGACTTCAAAGATTGTAGGAAGAAGAAAAACTCTTTTGCAGCCATGGCAGAATCCGGGATTTTGTTTTCAGATTATGGACTGCCTGTTCAGAATCTTGCATACATTTTGAAGAAAAAGTTTGACATTCTAAGAGATACTTATATGAAGTGTAGACGCAGTGAAAAAGGTAAAAGTGGAGATGGTGCAAAAGTAAACAGAAAAACATGGAAGTATTTCCACCTTTTCAGCTTCATGACAGAGTCGGGTCAGCTAAGAAAAACTGTGGACAACATGACTGAGCCTCTGCAGATTGCTTCTGTTAGTGAAACTTTGACCAGGATAGATACTTCAATTGATGATGAAGACGAATTTACTCAGCATATAGAATTGAGCTCAGAAGAGTTTGAGCAGACAGCAGAATCTCTTTTTCAGCCGTCAAAAAGAGCTAGGATAAACTCCGCGGAGAATCAGCAGTCTGAAACCTCATCATCATGTATGTCACCTTTAGCTCCCATCCAGCCTGAACGAAAGCGCAAAACATCCCAAGAGCCATGTGGTAGTAGTGGAGGTAACAAGACTCAGAATACTCCTGGAGGTAGCCAGGCACATACAGACATTGACCAAGAAATTGTCAAAGCTCTTTCGTCTTTACAAGAGAAAAAAACACCCAACTTACATTTTAGCCAGTACATCTGTAGCGTGTTGAACGGTTTGCCAAAAAAAGCACAAGCAGCGGCACGTCATGAAATTTCTGAAGTGCTTAAAAAATATGAAAGTGATGACCAGGAAATGAGTAATGTGTTTGTGTAATTTCTTAGTTTACAACTAGACTCTATGGTTGATTAGACCTATGGTTGGCAATCCTGCTATGGTTCAGATATACAAAGACATGCTTCAAAGGCAAGTGAGTTAGAGCGGCTTATGGCTATGCAGCAGAGCATTCAAAAGCGGTAGGAAAGTATATTGAAAAAACTAGTGCCTATGTAGAAGAATAGTATCCATATAAATTCATTTCAGTGCAGTTCTTTGCTCTGAGTTTTATCAGTATGCAAAATCTCAATACCCCAACATTTTCTACTGCACTCACTCATGCTTAGCTCTTTTTTCTACTTTCGAATGCTTGTTATAGTGGACGAGCTCGGATGCTGCATAACTACCGTATCCGTTTTTTTCTTTTTTTCCTCTGTCAAGACTTCCGTAGTGCAAATATTGATGCCTTGACGTATTCAAAAGTTGGATATAGATTAAGGGCGAAATCGAAAGTTTTTTTTAAAGCCGGTTGTTTCGAAAATCTTCATTTTTACTTTAGGACAGTGGCTAAAGACATGGAAATTGTGCAATTTCTTTTTTTTTCTCTTTTTCTTTCAGGCGAGAAAAGTTCAGTGTCAAGTATGTCCACTTTTTCACGCCATATTCTTTCCAAAACAGATTGTGCCTAACGTAGCGGCTTAGAAAGAAAAGCGGTTTTGGGGAGAGTAACGAAATATGTTTATGGATTCTAAAAATGAACAAACAAATTTAAGGCCTAAACAGTCGTTGAATTAGTTGAGATAAGTTTTTGCTGGAAACTATGCATCTGGATTGCAAGCTAGGCAATAAATTTAATGGTATTCAGCGCTTCGCGTTAACTTTGGTTTCTCAACGGAAAGATTACGGTTCAGAAGTGTTATAACTGTGTCGCACATTGACCCAAACATTTATGTATAGCTTGTGCTTTGTACTTTGTACTATACTTGTGCTTTACTGAAAGTTAGTTTTTATCTCAGTATTAAACAGTATTTTATCTCACTATTAGAAAAAATAGTCGCTATTTAACAGTTGCCAGTCATTACTATCAATTATCCTCCCCTGAACCCATGCAGCATATTTATCTGATAAATTTACCAGCAATATATTGAAAGCAGGAAAATCCACCAGAAAAAGCGAAATAAGCCGTTTTTACTATAGACTTTAATCTTTACTATAGAAAAGTAACTAAACTACAGCCAGAAATAGACGCACACATTTACACATTCATTTCTGATAGTTAATCACACAACTTTGAGTGTGATAAGTTTGCATACAGCCTGCTGCTACAACACAACACTGACCTACTCAGGAATGCGGCCTTGACTCACTCTACTCAGCTGCCAAGGAACACTTCCTTCTGGCGTCATGAAGTAGTCTCGAAATTTGTCACGGGCATGTTTGGCAGCTTCAGCTGGGTTTCGTGCTGCTGTTGAGACAATTGGTAACAGCCCATTTACTTGCTCTTGTCTCCACTGCCCCAATGTTATAACACCGTCAGTTTCTGTGTCAACGAAGTTAGCACTAACATACCTCGAGTGTCTCCGTGGAGTTGTAAGATCTTCGGTACGCAAGTAATTATGTAGGCAAACACAAGTGCGTATGACCTTGTCAATATTCTCAGGCTTTGCATTAATTGCTTCTCTGAATATCCTCCACTTGGCACCAAGAATTCCAAATGCATTTTCTATTATCCTTCGTGCACGAGAAAGCCTGTAATTGAAAATTTCCTCTGGTACTGGAAGGTGATCACCAGGATAGGGTCTAAGTAAGTTTGTTTTCAAGGGGAAAGCTGCGTCTCCAACAATCACATATGGTAAGTAGGTGGCATTTCCTGTATCAGTCGTATCACTGCCTGGAAGATCTAAAGTACCGGCAATCACTTTCTTACCAAGAGTTGAATTGCCAAACACAGAACCATCACTTTGCCGGCCATAACTGCCTATGTCAACATAGACAAATCGATAGTTAGCATCGCACATAGCCATCAACACTATGCTGTGGAACTGCTTGTAGTTGAAATATTGTGACCCCGAATTCGGTGGAGCCTGGATTCTAATGTGCTTCCCATCAATAGCTCCAACACAGTGTGGGAAGTTCCATTTTACTGCAAACTCATGGGAAATTTCCTTCCACTCAGATTGCTCACTGGGAAATCGTAGAAATAATGGGGACAGTACTTGGCAGATTGCATCCATAGTGTTCCATATAATTTGGTTGGCAGTCGACCTTCCCAGGTAATGTGTGAAGCTTTGGTTTCTCTGTGTGCCACCAGCTGCAAGATATCTTAATGTCACTTCAAGCCTTTCTTTAGGTGAAATAGCTGTTCTGAAGTTTGTATTTTGTCTTGCAATATATGGTGTAACCAGACCAAGCAGGTTATCAAATTGCTTAGGTGACATTCTGAAATAGTCATGAAACCAATCTGCATCTTTCAAACGCAGGTTATTGATTAGTAGGTTTGAAGCACCATTTTCACTTCTCATTTTTAAAAAGTCTCTGACCCAAAATTTTCTTTTTCTCATAGTCTCTGAGGCTTGTAGGCCTTTTCTCTTCTTTCTCCTTCGAAGTAAGCACAAGAGCAAAACAGTTGTAGCCTCATGATCCATTTTTTGAATCTTACGCCGATTTTTCCGATGGCCAGAAAAAAAAAATCTGTCCAGAAAAATTATCTGGACAGTGAGAACTGAATTCCGGTGTGAACATGCGGAATTCCCAGATTTTTTTTCTGGACAGAAAAAAAATCTGCCCAGAAAAAAAATCTGGGCAGTGAGAACCAGTCTTTAGATCAAAGACCTCTTCACCCCAAAAACAATAACCAAAGGCCTTCCTCAGGGTGCAGTCCTGAGCTGCCCCCTCTTTGCCCTCTAACTCTGGGACATCAACCTCCCCCACATGAATCTACAATATGCTGATCTGGTACTATGGTCATCCCGCTACAACTTTGAGATTGCACAGTTAAAGCTGCAAAAGTCACTTTCCCAATTTGAACATTTTTCCCAATATTCACATTTACCCATTGCACCCACCAAGCCGAAAATAATCCAATTTCAGCACAAGTGAAATCATGTTAATGCAAGACTAACTCTAAATGGAACAACTATTCCAAAGAATAATCATATTAAATACCTAGGTCTAATACTTGACCAAAAACTTAACTTCCATCCCCACATTTCAAACACAATAAAAAATTCTATAGAAAAACGACAATACTAAAAAGACTTCTTTCCACACCCTGGGGTTGTAAGAGAAAACCTTACTCCAATTTTTTAAGTCGCATATAAGACCCCATATTGACTATGTGCTCATTGTTTAATGGTACATGTGCAAAGACCCAGATGCAAAGAATTGAAACAACACAAAATTATATAATACGTCTCATATTTGGCCTTAGAAAACGCACAAGTACTAAGATTCAGGCTTACGGAGAGTGGATTAACAACTATAAAGGAGAGACGTAGCTTTCTCTTGATAAAATATATTACAAAATTGAAGCAAATAGCTCACAAACGCTAAATAATTGGCTAAGAAATCCAGCCATGTATAGAGGCATTGTAGATGAGTATGCCAATATTCAGAAGAAGTTCCCTGTACCCGCAGTCTATTGCACCTATTTTTCCCATTCCCCTCCATGGAATTGGTCAATTCCCACAATAAATACTGATTTCTCAAAGTGGACTAAAGATTTAACCCCCATTCCTTTCATCCAGAAAAAATTGACTGAACTTAATACAATTACATATAAAAACCATTTCCAAATTTTTGTTGATGTGTCCAAATTGAATGAGCAGGTAGCAAGTGGTGCTTTCCTTCCTCACCTGAATATTGCAATGTGTGAGAGAATGTATAATAATGTATCTATAATGTCGGCAGAGTTAAATGCCATAATCATGGCATTAGAGCACCTTATGAATAACCAACCTTTGATTGCTAATTCACGTAATATTATAGTTTATTCTGACTCTTTGTCAAGCCTTGAGTTGCTGTCTTCAGCTCCTCAGTATAAGTTGGATATTGACACTTATCATTGTCTTAGTATTATTGATAATCTTCCTTCAAGAGGTATGAGAGCTTATCTTCAGTATGTTCCTAGCCACTCTGGTATAAGTGGTAATCATCAGGCAGATGAAATAGCAAAAAATGCTATAAATATTGAACAGCCAAGTGGGAGACCAATCCCTATTAGAGGTATTTACCGATGGAGACTATCTCCCTTTCCCAACAAGGATTTTTCAAAATTTATCATTCTATCTCCCTTTCCCAACAAGGATTTTTCAAAATTTATCATAGAATTCGTTCTGGATCAAACGGGCAAAATTTTCTGGCATTCTCTTATCACTTCCCTAATTCAAGTCGTTCAGTTCCCTGGTCCCCTCTTTGCAGGTATTGTAATATGAATAATGAAACAATTGACCACTGCCTATTTGAATGTAATATGCTGACGTCTGCATAGTATACCTTGCATTGTAAAATGTTAAAGTGCTTCAAACCCAACAAAATCTCACTATCAGCCAAAAGCCTAGCTGACTATACCTGCACACAGAGCACAGAAGTCGATATCTATCGTCTTATATTCAAACTCCTTGAGTCAAAAGATTTACTGAAAGATATCTGAGGATTTCTAATAAATAAGAGGCAACCAAGCCAGTAGCTCTGTTCAGCCCACAGAGTGAAGCAAAAGGAAAAGGGCTGAATAGTATTGACTGAAAAGCCCGCCTGCTGATATAGTAGAAGAAGAAGTGAAATTCAACTCCATTTAGAACATATCAACAGCAACATTTTAAGAAATTTAAAATAAATTTGCTTGTGAAATATTATCGCATTTAATCAGCAGTTGTACCAAACCAATCCTGCTCAATTCATCCTCAGGGCTATACTGTGGTGTTTCTCCTCCCCATAGTATAGTGCAGACGGTTTAATATCATTCTATTATCCCTTCTTGTTTTAGTTTTGTTTTTGTTTAAAGCTTTTTCCAATAGGCAATGATAAACAGTCCTCCAAAAAAAAGTCCCCACAGATCCCACCTCAAATAACAGAGAAACTGATACCCATCTTGGCTGGTCAAGCTCACTATCTCAAAGTTCAAATGATAGCTCAAATTCTGAGAATAGGACAATGATAAGTGTAGGGGCTAATGTCACCATAAATGATGATAATGGGTTTCAAGAGGTCCTTTCTAGAAGCTCTAAAAAAAGGAAATAAATCTCCCCAATCAAAAGCATTTCTCCTCTCCCTGCCCAAGATCCTCCCTCCCAAAACTTAGGAATTTACCTTAAAATTACTCCTACTACCCGCTTTGAAATGAAAAAGATTACTGCAATAAGAGTTGCAATTTTCAAATTGCTAAAAACAATGTTCTCTCTTAATATTAACCGTGATGGATCTCTGCTAATATCTGTCCAAGATCAGAAATCAGCAGACACAATAATTAATCTAAAATCCCTTCTGAATACCCCAATCAATGCATCTAAATGGAACCCAAAACAATCACCAACAAAAATAGTTGTTTATAATGTTCCCCCAGAAATATTCATTCAGGAGTTAAAAGAAGGGCTCTCTGATAGGGCTGGCAACACAATCCCAGTTGAAGATGTTACCCAACTTGGCAAACCTAGCTCTAATGGCCTAAAAACAAGTAGATCCTTCTTATTTACACTGAAGGAAAAAATTAATATCCCAGAAAAATTATTCCTATTTGGGCAAATCAAACCACACAAGGAATACAAACCTAAGCCTATCCAGTGTCAGAAGTGTCTCAAACTGGGACACAAAACAAACAAATGCAATGAAATTTTCCTAGAGTGTAGTAATTGTAAAGCATTCCATCCTAAAGAGTTGACAACTTGCAACAACACTCAGCCTACATGCATCAATTGCAAAGGCCCACATGAATCTACAAATAAATCACTATGCCCTGCATATAAGAAAAGAGCTCTAACACTCCAAATAGCAACAGAGAAGGTCATCCCATACCCGTTTGCAGCAATGGAAGCAAATGCTGCCCAACAATACCAAATAAAGCCTGTAACGAAACCAACCAAAACCCCCAAGTCAAATGCCCCCAATGCATCAAGTACCCCATATAAAAAATCATCTTCTAAGCCCCCTAGCTCACATCCCTATCAGAAGGAATCACCAAGTCAACAAGCCTCCTTGTCCGGTAAGATGAGGTCAGCCTGGCCCCCCTCCCAAGAAGAAACTAACCAGAAACACTACCAGGAATTAATCCCTTAACTGACAAACAGGATGCACAACCAAATATGCAATCCCCAAATATATGCTTATTCATTCTAAACTGTAATGCAGTTCAGGCCATGAACATACATCAACTACAGAAAACAAAAATCAATGTAGAATTGGCAAAAATCTACATCCCTGATGATATGCTCATTAAAGCAAAAAAAGATCTTGCTTTACTTTTAACAAAGCTGAACATTGATACACAGTCATATGAAAAATAAATCAACTGCACAACACATATCAATACTCCAGTGGAATGTAAGATCACTCACAGAAAATAAGTTAAATGAACTAATATCTTTTATGAATAATAATTCCATTAATATTGCTTGCCTCCAGGAAACTCATTTAACCCAAAATCAACAAATTAAGTCCCTGGGATATACTATCCTGAGAAAGGATAGATCATCAGAGAGACAAGGAGGTGGGGTAGCTTTATTAGTTAAAAATAATATAAAATTCTGTGGCATCAATTTTCAAGATTTTGCAAATGATGTTGATGCAATTGGTATCAGTGTTTGGCTGAATAATATAAAAACCTATATAATAAGTTTTTATAACCCTAATGGCCAAACCACAGATGCCATGGATTTCTTTAATTATATAAATAATTCTAATATGTTAAAAAATATCATTATTTGTGGAGATTTCAATGCCCACAACCTTTTGTGGGGGAATAAACCAGCAAATAAAGCTGGTAAATTGATTGAGCATATGACTTCAAATAATAATGAATTAGCTGTTGCTACCCCTTCAAACCTGAATACATATTTCAACCCCAAAAGTAGCAGATTCTCCACAATTGACCTACAAATTGTGTCTTCAAATATTTTGAATAAAATTTATATAAATAAAATTGACAGTCTATGTACTGACCACTTTGCTATAGTTTGCTCCGTAAATGAACCTGCTGAAACTCTATCACATACCTCCAAATATATCAACACTAAAGCAAATTGGTCTATGTTCCAAAATAAGCTAAATGATGAAATTACAAGTTTTACCCAAAATTCATGCATTTCAAACACAACAGTTGACACACATGCTGAAGTCTTGACATCTTTACTAATAAATACAGCTAATCATGCTATCCCCAGGACAGCACCTAGGAAAACATTCCCTAAATAGATTCTTAAAGCATGGTGGACAAATGACCGCCTAAATAAATGGAGAATAAAAAAGGCAGCTAGGACAGAATTCATGAAAAAAACCATCACCTACTTCATATTTAAAAAAATTACAAGCAGAATCTAATCTAAAAAGGACTGTAATAGATGCTAAATATAAATAATGGAATAGTTTTGCAAATAATCTCTCCAGAGAAACACATGAGCCAATTATACATAAAGTCATAAGCCACATCTGTGGGGAAAAAACTTCCCCCAACCCACTCCTGTATGAGCTTATACATAATAATACCCATTATGACAATGATAATGAAAAAGCTAAGCTATTTGCAACTCTTTTTGTTAATAAGCTAACATCAAATAATCAAAGCAAAATGTCCCCAATTCCTATGAACCCAAGTTACCAACCACGCCCAGGATCCGAGTATATAACTAGCCTATTTTCAATCCAGGAAATGAATAATGCAATACATCATATTAGGACCAAAACTAGCGGCAGCTATGACAATATACACCCTACATGGATAAAGAATCTCACCCCTTCATACAAACAAGAACTGCTAAATTGTTATAATCACGCTTGGGCATCTTCTATGTTCCCCAATATATGGAAATGTTCGTCCCTCCTACCAATCCTAAAGAAAAATAAACCCAAAGATAACCCTGAGTCCTATAGGCCCATAATGATTACTCCTGTGATAGGGAAAATAATGGAGAAAATGATCTATCACAGACTCCTCTGGTTTGTTGAAAAAAATAATATGATCCCTCACACTCAAACTGGATTCAGGAAACACCACTCCTCAACAGATGCTTTCATTTTGCTAACAAATGCAATCAATGAATCTTTCTCAAAAAATAATGTCCTAGTTGCAGCTTTCCTAGATTTTGAAGGGGTATATGACAATGTGAACAACCAAATCCTTTTAAACAAACTTGCAAACCTTGGAGTACCCCTTAAGCTAGTATCTTTTATTAAATCCTTCATAGAAGTGCGAAGTTTCATCGTTTGTGTTGGTTCAGCCTCTTCACCCCAAAAGACAATAACCAAAGGCCTACCTCAGGGAGCAGTCCTCAGTTGCCTCCTGTTTGCCCTATATCTCTGGGACATGAACCTACCCCACACAAATCTACAATATGCTGACGATCTGGTGCTATGGTCATCTGGCAACACCTTTGAGATAGCACAGTCAAATCTGCAAAAGTCACTTTTCCAATTTGAAAAATTCTCTCAACATTCAGATTTACCCATTGCACCTACCAAGTCAAAAATAATCCAATTTCACCGAAAGCGAAACCATGTTAATGCAAAACTAACTCTAAATAAAACAACTATTCCAGAAGATAATCATATTAATTACCTAGGTCTCATGCTTGACCAAAAACTTAATTTCCACCTCCACATTTCAAACACAATAAAAAAATGCTATAGAAAAACAAATATACTAAAAAGACTTCTTTCCACACCCTGGGGCTGCAAGGAGAAAACCTTACTCCAGTTTTATAAATCTCATAAAGACCCCATATTGACTATGGGCTCATCGTCTATGGTGCATGTGCAAAGACCCAGATGCAAAAAATTGAAACAACACAAAATGATATAATACGTCTCATATTTGGTCTTAGGAAACCACAAGCACCAACTTTCTGCTTATGGAGAGTGGTTTAACAACAATAAGGGAGAGACGTAGCTTTCTCTTGACAAAACATCTTACAAAAATTGAATCAAATAGCTCTCACACACACTACATAATTGGTTAAGAAATCCAGCCATGTATAGAGGCATTGCAGATGAGTATGCCAATATTCAGAAGAAGTTCCCCATACCAGCAAAGTCTATTGCACCCACATTCCCCCAATCCCCTCCATGGAATTGGTCAAGTCCCATAATAAATACTGACTTCTCAAAGTGGAATAAAGATTTAACCCCCATTGCTTTTGTCCAGAAAAAATTTGCAGAACTTAATACAATTACCTATAAAAATCACTTCCAAATATTTGTTGATGGGTCAAAAATGAATGAGAAGGTAGCAAGTGGTGCTTTCCTTCCTCACCTGAAAATTGCAATGGGCGAGAGATTATATAATAATTTATCTATAATGTCTGCTGAGTTAAATGCCATAATCATGGCAGTAGAACACCTTAAGGAAAACCAACCTTTGATTGCAAATTCAAATAATATTATCATATATTCCGACTCTCTATCAAGCCTTGAGTTGCTGGCCTCAGCTCCTCAGTATAAGTTGGACATTGACACTTATCATTGTCTCAGCATTATAGATAATCTTGCTTCAAGTGGCATAAAAACTTATTTTCAGTATATTCCTAGCCACTCTGGCATAAGTGGTAATCATCAGGTTGATGAAATAGCAAAAAATGCTATAAATATTGACCAGCCAAGTGGGAGACCAATCCCAATTAGAGATATTTACCGATGGAGGCTATCAGATATTAATTTTAATAAGATTAATCCTATCCTTTCCCCCTTTCCCAATAAGTATCTTTCTAAAATTTATCATAGAATTCGTTCTGGAACAAATGGACTAAATTTTCTTGCATTCTCCAATAAGTTTTCTAATTCAAGTGGTTCAATTCCCCTGTCCCCTCTTTGCAGGCATTGTAATATGAATAATGAAACAATTGACCATTGCCTATTTGAATGTAATATGCTGACGTCTGCACAACACACCTTGCTTTGAAAACTTTTAAAATGCTTCAAACACCACAAAATCTCACTATCAGAAAAGAGCCTAGCCAACTATACCTGCACACAGAGCACAGAAGTTGATATCTATCATCTTATATTTGAACTCCTTGAGTCGAAAGATCTACTGAAAGATATCTGAGAATATCTAATAAGTAAGAGACAACCAAGCAAGTAGCTCTGTTGCCCATAGAGTGAAGCAAAAAGAAAAGACTAAATAGTATCAACTGAATAGCCCGCCTGCTGTGAATTAGAAGAAGAACATAGCAGCAACTTTATAAGAAATTTAAAATAAATTTTCTTGTGAAATATTATCGCATTTAATCAGCAGTTGTACCGAACCAATCCTGCTCAATTCATCCTCAGGGCTATACTGTGGTGTTTCTCCTCCCCATAGTATAGTGCAGACGGTTTGATACAATTCTATTATCCCTTCTTGTTTTAGTTTTGTTTTTGTTTAAAGCTTTTTCCAATAGGCAATGATTAGAAGTTCACCAAAAAAAAAGTCCCCAAAGATCCCACCTTAAATGCCAGTGAAAGTGATACCCATCTTGGCTGGTCAAGCACACTATCTCAAAGTTCAAATGATAGCTCAAATTCTGAGAATAGGACAATGATAAGTGTAGGGGCTAATGTCACCATAAATGATGATAATGGGTTTCAAGAGGTAAAAAAAAAGGAAAAAATCTCCCCAATCAAAAGCATTTCCCCTCTCCCTGCCCAGATCCTCCCTCCAAAAACTTAGGAATTTACCTTAAAATTACTCCTACTACCCCCTTTGAAATAAAAAAGATTACTGCAATAAGAGTTGCAATTTTCAAATTGCTAAAATCAATGTTCTCTCTTAATATTAACCGTGATGGATCTCTGCTAATATCTGTCCAAGATCAGAAATCAGCAGACACAATAATTAACCTAAAATACCTTCTGAATACCCCAATTAATGCATCTAAATGGAACCCAAAACAATCACCAACAAAAATAGTAGTTTATAATGTTCCCCCAGAAATATCCATTCAGGAGTTAAAAGAAGGGATCTCAGATAGGGCTGGCAACACAATCCCAGTTGAAGATGTTACCCAACTTGGCAAACCTAGCTCTAATGGCCTAAAAACAAGTAGATCCTTCTTATTTACACTGAAGGAAAAAATTAATATCCCAGAAAAATTATTCCTATTTGGGCAAATCAAACCACACAAGGAATACAAACCTAAGCCTATCCAGTGTCAGAAGTGTCTCAAACTGGGACACACAACAAACAAATGCAATGAAATTCTCCTAGAGTGTAGTAATTGTAAAGCATTCCATCCTAAAGAGTTGACAACTTGCAACAACACTCAGCCTACATGCATCAATTGCAAAGGCCCACATGAATCTACAAATAAATCACTATGCCCTGCATATAAAAAAAGAGCTCTAACACTCCAAATAGCAACAGAGAAGGCCATCCCATACCCCTTTGCAGCAATAGAAGCAAATGCTGCCCAACAATACCAAATAAAGCCTGTAATGAAACCAACCAAAACCCCCAAGTCAAACGCCCCCAATGCATCAAGCACCCCATATAAAACACCAACTTCTAAGCCCCCTAGCTCATATCCCTATCAGAGGGAATCACCAAGTCAACAAGCCTCCTTGTCCGGTGAGATGATGTGCATGGCCCCCCCTCCCAAGAAGAAACAAACCAGAAACACTACCAGAAATTAATCCCTTAACCGACAAACAGGACGCACAACCAAAAATGCAATCCCCAAATATATTCTTATTCATTCTAAACTGTAATGCAGTTCAGGCCATGAACACACATCAACTACAGAAAACAAAAATCATTGCAGAATTGGCAAAAATCTACATCCCTGATGATATGCTCATTCAAGCAAAAAAAGATCTTGCTTTACTTTTAACAAAGCTGAACATTGATACACAGTCATCCGGGTTGCAGCGGTAGCTAGCAACCTAGTAAGAGACATATGAAGAATAAATCAACAACACAACAAATATCAATACTCCAGTTGCATGTAAGATCACTCACAGAAAATAAGCTAAATGAACTAATATCTTTTATGAGTAATAATTCCATTAATATTGCTTGCCTCCAGGAAACTCATTTAACCCAAAATCAACAAATTAAGTCTCTGGGATATACTATCCTGAGGAAGGATAGATCTTCAGAGAGAAAAGGAGGTGGGGTAGCTTTATTAGTTAAAATTAATATAAAATTCTGTGGCATCAATTTTCCAGATTTTGCAAATGATGTTGATGCAATTGGTATCAGTGTTTGGCTGAATAATATAAAAACCTACACAATAAGCTTTTATAACCCTAATGGCCAAACTACAGATGCCATGGATTTCTTTAATTACATAAATAATTCTAATATGTTAAAAAATATCATTATTTGTGGAGATTTCAATTCCCACAGCCTTTTATGCGGGAATTAACCAGCAAATAAAGCTGGTAAATTCATTGAGCATATGACTTCAAATAATAATGAATTAGCTGTTGCTACCCCTCCAAACCTGAATACATATTTCAACCCCAAAGAGGCAGATTCTCCACAATTGACCTACAAATTGTATCATTAAACATTTTGAATAAAATTTACATAAATAAAATTGATAGTCTATGTACTGACCACTTTGCTATAGTTTGCTCCCTCAATGAACCTGCTGAAACTCTATCTCATACCTCCAAATATATCAACAGTAAAGCAAATTGGTCTATGTTCCAAAATAAGCTAAATATTGAAATTACAAGTTTCACCCAAAATTCATGCATTTCAAACACAACAGTTGACACACATGCTGAAGTCTTGAAATCTTTACTAATAAATACAGCTAATCATGCTATCCCCAGGACAACACCTAAGAAAACATTCCATAAACACATTCCTAGAGCATGGTGGACAAATGAGTGCCTAAATAAATGGAGAATAAAAAAGGCAGCTAGGACAGAATTCTAAAAAAAAACCATCACCTACTACATATTTTAAAAATTACAAGCAGAATCTAATCTAAAAAGGACTACAATAGATGCTAAATATAAATACTGGAATAATTTTGCAAATAATCTCTCCAGAGAAACACATGAGCCAAATATACATAAAGTCATAAGCCACATCTGTGGGAAAAAGACTTCCCCTAACCCACTTATGTATGAGCTTATACATAATAATACCCATTATGACAATGATAATGAAAAAGCTAACCTATTTGCAACTCTTTTTGTTAATAAGCTAACATCAAATAATCAAAGCAAACTGTCCCCAATTCCTATGAACCCAAGTTACCAACCACGCCCAGGATCCGAGTATATAGCTAGTCCATTTTCAATCCAGGAATTGAATAATGCAATACATCATATTAGGACCAAAACTAGCGGCAGCTATGACAACATACACCCTACATGGATAAAGAATCTCACCCCTTCATACAAACAAGAACTGCCAAATTGTTATAATCACGCTTGGGCATCTTCTATGTTCCCCAATATATGGAAATGTTCATTCCTCCTACCAATCCTAAAGAAAAATAAACCCAAAGATAACCCTGAGTCTTATAGGCCCATAATGATTACTCCTGTGATGGGGAAAATAATGGAGAAAATGATCTATCAGAGACTCCTCTGGTTTGTTGAAAAAAATAATATGATCCCTCAGACTCAAACTGGATTCAGGAAACACCACTCCTCAACAGATGATTTCATTTTGCTAACAAATGCAATCAACGAATCTTTCTCAAATAATAATGTCCTAGTTGCAGCTTTCCTAGATTTTGAAGGGGCATATGACAATGTGAACCACCAAATCCTTTTAAACAAACTTGCAAACAAGGGAGTACCCCCTAAGCTAGTATCTTTTATTAAATCCTTCATAGAAGTGCAAAGAGAATAGCCTTATCAATAACAACCAGCATGGTTTACACAGGAGGAGGTCAGCTGATACTAACTCTATCTAATCACATAACCAAGTAAGAATAAACTTAGGAGATAGGTAAACTGGTTGACATAGTTCTGCTTGACTAAGCTTAAGACTCAAAATCTTTAGTATGATAAAGGCCCCTTAGTTAAAGATTTTCAGTAACTCTTTAAATTTTTGCATTGTCAATCTTTGTAGTAAGAAAACCAGAAATAGGTTTTTAAACTTCTTAATGACTCTAATAAAGAGAATTACTGGTTGAATGTTGAATAATCTGTATTCTCAACAGACAGAAAACCTTTCTGATAATAAAAGTCCTTAAAGAAACAAGAATCTTGATTAGGTTTTATGTGAAAAAAGAGAAAAAAAACTTTTAACAAGAGGAAACACAAAACAGTTACTATTAAAAACAAATATGAGAAATGATCTCAAATGTTAGGAATCAAGTTCTGGTTGAAATAAAAACTTCACAAGGTTTTCCATCAATAAAACCTTTAAGTGTAAAAACTACACAGTCTTTCTCTGCAGCTAAGTTGTTTATAACAAAAGTCCAACCAAGATTAGCAGCCTAAACAAATTAGCCCCCAAAGAAAACTCAGAAAGATGACAAAAATCTTGACTAAATTTTATGCAAGAGAAGAGAGAAAAGAAGTTTAAACTATACTATAGGAAAAACAAAATCATTCATTATCAAAAATAAATATGAGAAATCATCTCAAATGTTAAGAATCAACTTCTGGTTGAAAAAAAAATAAGATAATCTTTACAAGATTTTCCATAAAAAAAAACGCAAGTGCAAAAGCTGTATAGTCTTTCTCTACATTTAGGCTGTCAATAACAGAAGTCCAAAAAGATTGACAAGTGCCTATGTAAAATGTACATTTAAATTTAATGAAAAAGAAACTGATTTGTTTTATTGTTGTTTCCTCATCATAGCAAGTTATGTAGATATTTCCATAATACTTAAATATCCTTATAGAATTCAGTGCTAACGTAAAGGTAGCATCCCAGTAACAGGTAAATCAGCTAATCCTAATTTTTACTGCATTATATTCAGGAAACTTACATTTATTGGATGTCCAACATGTCTTCCAGTTTAACCATATCCCAGCCCTCCTTAATTCCTGGATATTGGATTCCAGTTATTTCAACAAAATTTTAAACAGTATCAGGTTTTTTTTTTAATTTAAGAAATAGGTTAAATATCTTTAAAGCTTTAAAAATCAGGACAGAGTAAAGGTATGAGACTCAAAACACTGTCCATGCATCATGTGATCAGCAGATCTATTTCCCAAGGCTTCAGTTCAAAAACACAAGGATTATAAGAGTTCATCAAAGTTTCTCCCTTAGAAGGGTGAAAGCAGTTATTTCAAACATCTTCCTGGGGGATTTTTGAGACTCTGGATTAGTTCTTGAACTTGATTTCTGTGACTCAAATACTTTCCATATTTGCCCTTAAATTTTCACTTTTACAAAAACTATCCAAGCTCACCAAGTATCAGTGCTTTTGGAGGGGATGGAGATAGGATATTTTAAAATAATAGTAGTCTCAATTGGGGGGGGGGGGGGATACTCTTCTTAGATTTTGAAAAATGCCTTGTTTTGGGGGCATTTTCATTGAAAAATTAGTTTTTTGGTAATTGAAAATATTGAAAAAAATCACAAATCTCCCTCCTTAGATTTTTGGATAATATCTTTTGCCCTCAACCATAAATTCTTGCAAACTGGCACAATTACAAAAGACCTTCCTGGGATACAATTAAGATAAATCTAGATTTTTTTTTCTAGTACTTATCTAGGTAGAAGATGAACATTCCACTTGATTAATAGAAGCATGCTGCAAATTGTAAAGTTAGAATTTCATTGTTTCAGTGTCTTCTTTTAGTTTCTTTGATATCCAAGAGCTATATCTGGGATCATATGGGGTGAATTGTCAGAGAAGAAACCTCAATATTTTGAAAGTATGTAAAATAAGGACCATTATAGTACAATTTTAATAGCATATTTCCTTTAGCAAATATGCTATTAATTATTGTCTTCACAAATAGTGTATTGAGGCCTTAAAGGAAGCATTAAAGTGATACCTTGTTCCTTCTTATTCAATTGTAGAAAATATAAAAAATTTAAAACTAATTTAGGTAAAATTCTAGTTTAGCTACTTTTTGCTATTTTGTAAAGGGGTTAGGTTAGAAACCTGAGACTTTCAGTAATGAATCCAGGCCCAAAACATATTCTGGGAAGGTACTGCCAAGCTTCTATGTTAACCCTTTTGTGGTTTCTATGTCTTAGAAATTTGCCACCTTGACAGCTCTAATACCTATTGAAACTTTAACAAAACAATATTTTACCTTCATTTTCAGTTATCAGTTTCTTTTTCTCTGGCTTTAGTTCTGAAAATTCAATTCTTGTTATTTGAGTAGAATTTCAAGCCATATCAATGTTCTTTTTTCTTCTAAATTTAGGAAGTGTATTTACAGATCTCTGAAACTTCATAAATTGGGATTGAACAAAGTTGTGAAGCTGAAAATGGTTTTGTTATACTTCATTTAAGCAGAAGATCTGTTTTGTAAGGTTTCACTTAACACAAAAATTTCTAAAGGCCATCAAAGGTCAGGGTTCTATAGAGGGAAGAGTGAAGGTAGGTACTTCAAAATACCTTCCCAGGACACACTTTAGTATGTAGACCCATCTCTGAAAGTGTAATTTTCCTAACCTAACCCCTTTCCAAGATAGCAAAAAGTAGTTAAACTAGAATTTTATCTTACTTTAAAACAATCTGAAATACCAGATTATATCATAAACAAAAGTACATCACTTCACTTAACATGCATTCCCTCCATCAAGGACATAGCTCCAGCATTTTTTTGGGGGGAGAGGGGCAAAAGGAATCCACCTCCAGAGAGTAAATGGTATTGGCTATATAATAATTTTTCTCCAAATTATTGGGGGACAATGGCACCCCCCCCCCCCCCTTGCCCCTCCCAAACAACACCACTGACCACAATGATGGATAGATGTATAGCCAACTATAAATATTCAAAGTATATCTAAGGATAGCATGACTCTCTTCTCCCTGCCAATTGATTAGCATTTGCTGGAAAATAATACAAAAGAAAACAAATCATGCTATGGAAAAAAAGGCTAGTTTGAACATAGGCCTATAGAGGGGACTGTATTTTTTACATAAACTTGTAGTGGTTGATCACATCTAAAGGAAATATTATAGCCAAATATGGGCATACAAGTTTACTTATTTTTATTAATCAGGGAGGGAGGAGGGTTAAATCGAAGTAATGCCATTTTAAGAATGAGATAGCCCAAGAAGGATAAGTAATTGACCTCTGATTGTTCTAAGGTAAGCTAGTTTTCAAAATCTCTGGTTGATTTTCAATGACAGGGTATAAGGTGTCAATTTAAAGCCTCAAATCAAAATATGCAATTGAAGCAAAACGGCCGTTTTTTCACTCATCAATGTGCTAAGATCTTACATCTTTTGTCAGAAAATGCTTAAAAGTGAAATCTTTGAATTAAGATCTTACATCTTTTGTCGTTTTTATGCAAAAGTCTTTCATCATTCTGCTCTGATCAGTGGTCTGAGAGCAATGATGAGTATATCATCAAAGTTCTCTCATCATTGTTCTATATGGCATAACAATGGTGTCTTTCACGCTTTTTGGTAACATCAGTGAGCTGTAAGATCTTAGAGCAAGATGAGTTAAAAAACGAAAATCTTTGCAACAAGATGTAAGATCTTAGTGCTAAAAAACGGGCCTAAAATATGCAAAAAAAAAGGGTATATTGTCAAAGTTCTCTCATCAATAGGGATGTTTTTTACTAATTACTGTGCTAAGATCTTACATCTTTAGTCAGAAAATGCTTAAAAGTGAAATCTTTGAACTAAGATCTTAAATTGTCGTTTTTATGCAAAAGTCTTTCATCATTCTGCTCTGATCAGTGGTCTGAGAGCAATGATGAGTATATCATCAAAGTTCTCTCATCATTGTTCTATATGGCATAACAATGGTGTTTTTCACACTTTTTGCAAACATCAGTGAGCTGTAAGAACATAGGCAGCCTGACAGCACTGCCTAAGTAAAGAACAATGTGGGCACAATGCGTTATTTTTTCTTTTCTCCATACCCAGGCACTTTGTATCAAAGGAGTTGTTGCAGAAACTTCGAAAAGGGCTCATTCGATTGGAAATTGGAGTGGCTAGTGCCCTTTTTAATAGTCGAAAGTGATTGAAGGGCAACTAGCCCCCCCCCCCCAACACCACTCATTCCCCCAAACACATCCAATCAAAATTTTGAGATAGCCATTTTGTTCACTGTAGTTGATTTTCATATAGAAATTATGTTTTTGAGGAGGACAGTCCCCCATAGCCTTCAGAGCAAGGGTTGTAATTTATGCCCTGGGGCATATAAGGTTTTTTTTATAGAAGACATTGTCATAGAAACTTCAAAAAATGCTCATTCAATTGGAAATTCAAAGGGCTAGTGCCCTTTTTAATGGTCAAAAGGTATTGGAGGGCAACTAGCCCCCCCCCCACGCTCATCATTCCCCCAAACACATCCAATCAAAATTTTGAGATAGCCATTTTGTTCAGCATAGTTGATTTTCAGATAGAAAATATGTTTTTGAGGAGGACACTCCCCCACAACCCTTGGGGCAAGGGTTGTAAGTTATGCCCTGGGAGCATTTAAGGTTTTTATAGAAGGTGTTCTTGTAGAAACTTCAAAAAAGGCTCGTTTGATTGGAAATTCAAAGGGCTAGTGCCCTTTTTAATAGTCAAAAGTGATTAGAGGGCAACAAGCCCCCCTTCTCACACCCATCATTCCACCAAACACATCCAATCAAAATTTTGAGATACCCATTTTGTCCAGCATAGTTGAATTCCAGATAGAAAGTATGTTTTTGAGGAGGACAATCCCCCACAACCCTTAGGGCAAGGGTTTTAAGCTATGCACTGAGGACATATAAGAACAATGTTGGCACAACGTATCATTTATTATTTTTTTCCTTTAGAGCAGGGCACTTTGTATCAAATAAATTGTTGTAGAAACTTTGAAAAGGGCTCATTCAATTGGAAATTGGAGTGACTTGTGCCATTTTCAATAGTTGAAAGTGATTGGAAGGTAACTAACACCCCTTCCACGCCCACCATTTCCCAAAACACATCCAATCCAAATTTTGAGATAGCCATTTTGTTCAGCATAGCAAATTTCCAGATAGAAATTATGTTTTTGAGGAAGACAATCCCCCACAGCCTTCAGGGTAAGGGTTGTAAGTTATGCCCTGGGGGCATATAAGGTTTTTATAGAACGCGTTGTCATAGATACTTCAAAAAGGGCTAATTCAATTGGAAATTGAAATGGCTAGGGCCCTTTTTAATAGTCAAAAGTGATTGGAAGGCAACTAACACCCCTTCCAGGCCCACCATTTCCCCAAACACATCCAATAAAAATTTTGAGATTGCCAATTTGTCCTATGACGTTCAAAGTTCAGGAAATTATACCTTTGAGCAGGAAACTCCCCCCAAAGTCTTCAGGGCAAGCGTTATAAGTTATGCCCTGGGGGCATATAAGGTTTTTTATTGAAATCTTTGCTGTAGAAACTTGAAATAGGGCTCATTTGATTAAAATTCAAAGGGCTAGTACCCATTTTAATTGTCAAAAGTGATTTGACAGCAACTAACCCCCCTCTCATGCTCACCTTTTCCCCAAACACATCCAATCAAAATTTTTAGATAGCCATTTTATTCAACATAGTGGAAAGTTTTGGAAATTAGGTCTTTAAGGATGACAGTCCCTCCCCCCACAGCCCTCAGGGCAAGGGTAGTAAGTTATGCCCTGGGGGCATATAAAGTTTTTATTGAAAGCATTGTCATAGAAACTTCAAAAGGGCTCATTCAATTGGAAATTGAAAGGGCTAGTGCCTTTTTAATAGTTGAAAGAGATTGGATAGTGACTATTGCCCCTCTCATGCCTACCATTTTCCCAAACACATTCAATCAAAATTTTGAGATATCCATTTTGTTCAATGTAGTTGAGTTCTGGAAATTAGGTCTTTTAGGATGATAACCCCCCCCGAGCCCTCAGGGCAAGGGTTGTAAGTTATGCCCTGGGGGCATATAAAGTTTTTATTGAAAGCATTGTCATAGAAACTTCAAAAGGGCTCATTCAATTGGAAATTGAAAGGGCTAGTGCCTTTTTAATAGTTGAAAGAGATTGGATAGTGACTATTGCCCCTCTCATGCCCACCATTTTCCAAAACACATCCAATCAAAATTTTGAGATATCCATTTTGTTCAACGTAGTTGAATGTTCTAAAAATTAGGTCTTTAGGGATGATAACCCCCTCAGAGCCCTAAGTGCAAGGGTTGTAAGTTATGACCTGGGGGCATATAAGGTTTACATAGAAAGTTGTTGTATAAATCATAGGCAGTGCGATTGAGCTGTCTAAGTAAAGATCAGGGACACTCAAGAACAAGCCAAGAAACAGGGTCTAAGTAAAGGGGAGGAAACTACCCCACAACCCTCAGGGCAAGAATTTTAAGTTATGCCCTGGGGGCATACAAGAACAATGTTGGCACAATGTATTATTTATTAATTTTTTCCTTTAGAGCAGGGCACTTTGTATCAAAGAAGTTGATGTAGAAACTTCAAAAAGGGCTCATTCAATTGGAAATTGGAGTGGGTTGTGCCCTTTTTAATAGTCGAAAGTGATTGGAAGGCAACTAACACCCCTTACATGCCCATCATTTCCCCAAATACATCCAATCAAAATTTTGAGATAGCCATTTTGTTCAGCATAGTTGATTTCCAGATAAAAATTATGTTTTTGAGGAGGACAGTATCCCACAGCCATTAGGACAAGGGTTGTAAGTTATGCCCTGGGGGCATATAAGGTTTTTCATAGAAGGCGTTGTCATAGAAACTTCAAAAAAGGTTCATTTGATTGGAAATTCAAAGGAAATTTATATGCCTTTTAAATAGTCAAAAGTGATTAGACGGCAACTAACCCGCCTCTCATGCCCACCCTTTCCCCAAACAAATCTAATTAGAATTTTGAGATAGCCATTTTATTCAATGTAGTTTTAAGCTTTGGAAATTAGGTCTTTGAGGATGACAACCCCCCCCCCCCCCAGCCCTCAGGGCAAGGGTTGTAAATTATGCCCTGGGGGCATATAAAGTTGTTTATTGAAAGCATTGTCATAGAAACTTCAAAAGGGCTCATTCAATTGGAAATTGAAAGGGCTAGTGCTTTTCTAATAGTTGAAAGTGATTGGATAGCAACTAACACCCCTCTCATGCCCACCATTTCCCAAAACACATCCAATCAAAATTTTGAGATATCCATTTTGTTCAACGTAGTTGAACGTTCTAAAAATTAGATCTTTAGGGATGATAACCCCCTCAGAGCCCTAAGTGCAAGGGTTGTAAGTTATGACCTGGGGGCATATAAGGTTTATATAGAAAGTTGTTGTATAAATCATAGGCAGCACGATTGAGCTGTCTAAGTAAAGATCAGGGACACTCAAGAACAAGCCAAGGAACAGGGTCTAAGTAAAGGGGAGGAAACTACCCCACAACCCTCAGGGCAAGAGTTTTCAGTTATGCCCTGGGGGCAAACAAGAACAATGTTGGCACAATGTATTAATTATTAATTTTTTTCCTTTAGAGCAGGGCACTTTGTATCAAAGAAGTTGTTGTAGAAACTTCAAAAAGGGCTCATTCAATTGGAAATTGGAGTGGGTTGTGCCCTTTTTAACAGTCAAAAGTGATTGGAAGGCAACTAACACCCCTTACATGCCCACCATTTCCCCAAATACATCCAATCAAAATTTTGAGATAGCCATTTTGTTCAGCATAGTTGATTTCCAGATAGAAATTATGTTTTTGAGGAGGACAGTATCCCACAGCCATAAGGGCAAGGGTTGTAAGTTATGCCCTGGGCGCATATAAGGTTTTTCATAGAAGGCATTGTCATAGAAACTTCAAAAAAGGTTCATTTGATTGGAAATTCAAAGGGATAGTGCCCTTTCTAATAGTCGAAAGTGATTGGAGGGCAACTAACCCTCCTCTCACGCCCACCTTTTCCCAAACAAATCTATTTAAAATTTTGAGATAGCCATTTTATTCAATGTAGTTTTAAGCTTTGGAAATTAGGTCTTTGAGGATGACAAACCCCCCCCCCCCCCAGCCCTCAGGGCAAGGGTTGTAAATTATGCCCTGGGGGCATATAAAGTTGTTTATTGAAAGCATTGACATAGAAACTTCAAAAGGGCTCATTCAATTGGAAATTGAAAGGGCTAGTGCTTTTCTAATAGTTGAAAGTGATTGGATAGCAACTAACGCCCCCTCTCATGCCCACCATTTTCCAAAACACATCCAATCAAAATTTTGAGATATCCATTTTGTTCAACGTAGTTGAACGTTCTAAAAATTAGGTCTTTAGGGATGATAACCCCCTCAGAGCCCTAAGTGCAAGGGTTGTAAGTTATGACCTGGGGGCATATAAGGTTTATATAGAAAGTTGTTGTATAAATCATAGGCAGCGCGATTGAGCTGTCTAAGTAAAGATCAGGGACACTCAAGAACAAGCCAAGGAACAGGGTCTAAGTAAAGGGGAGGAAACTACCCCACAACCCTCAGGGCAAGAGTTTTCAGTTATGCCCTGGGGGCAAACAAGAACAATGTTGGCACAATGTATTATTTATTAATTTTTTCCTTTAGAGCAGGGCACTTTGTATCAAAGAAGTTGTTGTAGAAACTTCAAAAAGGGCTCATTCAATTGGAAATTGGAGTGGGTTGTGCCCTTTTTAATAGTCGAAAGTGATTGGAAGGCAACTAACACCCCTTACATGCCCACCATTTCCCCAAATACATCCAATCAAAATTTTGAGATAGCCATTTTGTTCAGCATAGTTGATTTCCAGATAGAAATTATGTTTTTGAGGAGGACAGTATCCCACAGCCATTAGGGCAAGGGTTGTAAGTTATGCCCTGGGGGCATATAAGGTTTTTCATAGAAGGCATTGTCATAGAAACTTCAAAAAAGGTTCATTTGATTGGAAATTCAAAGGGCTAGTGCCTTTTTAATAGTCAAAAGTGATTAGAGGGTAACTAACCCGCCTCTCATGCCCACCTTTTCCCAAACAAATCTAATTAAAATTTTGAGATAGACATTTTATTCAACGTAGTTTTAAGCTTTGGAAATTAGGTCTTTGAGGATGACAACCCCCCCCCCACAGCCCTCAGGGCAAGGGTTGTAAATTATGCCCAGGGGGCATATAAGGTTTTTATATAACACATTGTCATAGAAACTTCAAAAAGGGCTCATTCAATTGGATATTGAAATGGCTAGTGCCCTTTTTAATAGTCAAAAGTGATTGGAAAGCAACTAACGCTCCTCTCACACCCACCATTTTCCTAAACACATCCATACAAAATTTTGAGATAGGTATTTTATTCAGCATAGTTGAAAGTTTTGGAAATTAGGTCTTTAAGGATGACAACCCCTCCCCCCTCCCAAGAGCTCTCAGGGCAAGGGTTTTAAGTTATGCCCTGGGGGCATACAAGGTTTTTATTGAAAGCATAGAAACTTCAAAAGGGCTCATTCAATTGGAAATTGAAAGGGCTAGTGCCTTTTTTAATACTTGAAAGTGATTGGAGAGCAACTAACACCCCTCTCACGCCCACCATTTTCCCAAACACATCCAGTCAAAATTTTGAGATATCCCATTTGTTCAACATAGTTGAAAGTTCTTGAAATTAGGTCTTTTATGATGATAACCCCTTCAGAGCCCTCAGTGCAAGGGTTGTAAGTTATGCCCTGGGAGCATATAAAGTTTATATAGAAAGTTGTTATAGAAATTTCAAAAAGGGCTCATTTGATTGGAAATTGAAATTGCCCCTTTTAATAGTCAAAAGTGAGTGGAGAGTAATTAACCCCTTTCTTATGCCTACCGTTTCCCCAAAAACATTCAATCAAAGTTTAGAGATGGCAATTTTGTTCAACATAGTTAAAAGTTCTGGAAATTATGTATTTAAGGATGATAAACCCCCCAGAGCCCCAAGGGCAAAGGTTGTAAGTTCTGCCCTGGGGGCATATAAGGTTTTTATAGATAGAGTTGTTGTAAAACTTCAAAAGGGGCTCAGTCAATTGGAAATTGAGAGAGCTAGTGCCCTTTGTAATAGTCAAAAGTGATTGGAGGGTAACTAACCCTCCTCTCATGCCCATCATTCCTCCAAACACATCCAATCAAAATTTTCAGATAGCCATTTTGTTCAACATAGTAGAAAGTTCTGGAAATTAGGTCTTTGAAAATGACAGCCCCCCTCCCCCAGCACTCAGGGCAAGGGTTTTAAGTTATGCCCTGGGGGCATATAAGATTTTTATTGAAAGTGTTGTTGTAGAAACTTCAAAAGGGCTCATTTGATTGGAAATTGAAAGGGCTAGGGCCATTTTTAATAGTTGAAAGTGATTGGAGAGCAACTACAGCCCCTCTCATGCCCACCATTTCCCCAAACAAATCCAGTCAAAATTTTGAGATAGCCATTTTGTTTAACATAGTTGAGAGTTCTGGAAATTTGGTCTTAGAGGATGACAACCACCCTAACAGACCTTGGGGTTTTAATTTATGCCCTGGGGACATATAAGGTGTTTATATAAAGCGTTGTTGTTTCCAAAAGGGCTCATTTGATTGGAAATTGAAATGCCTAGTGCTCTTTTTAATAGTTGAAAGTGATTGGAAGGCTTGATATTTTTATAGTAAAGATTGATGTGGGTGTAATGTATTATTTTTTGCTGTTTAGACCAGGGCACTTTGTATTGAAGGAGCTGTTGTAGGAACTTCAAAAAGGGCTCATTTGATTGAAAATAGAAAGGGTCAATGCCCTTTTTAAAAGTCAAAAGTGATTGGAGGGCAACTAATCCCCTTTCCACTCCCACCCTCCCATTCGCCCATTATGTTTAAAAACTAAATGTTTCCATAACATTAAATCAAAATGCACTGTGATAATGCTAATTCCCAATAAGGCATATCAGCAGTATCCCAAGAACAACTGAGGGTATTACATTCAAACTTTTGGGGCTACTTCTGCTCTTAAAATTTAACTAAATAAAAATACCATAAGTGTATCCAAGCTATCAAAGAAAGTAAACAGACTTTTTGGCAAATGGTATCAAGTTTTCCATTTCAGGTCAACTAGAGGAGGTATGAAACTAAATTAATCAGTACTATTTGTGTCCAGATTTTTAAAAGGGTGCATACTGTTAAATATTGATGAAAATTTTTCTCCAGCATACAAATAGTAGGCCAAACTATAAAGTCTTAAAAAATGAAAAAATTTTAAGTATCATTTTCTTTTTCCCTGAAAGGACTATGTCAATATAAAACAAACAGAAATTAATTAAAAAAAACTTTTTCCACAAAATAAGTTTTTCAAAGAAAAGTAAAGAACTCCATTAAAAAAATGAGCAAAAACAAAATCAAATAATCTATCAAGCATGAAACAACCACAAATCAGCATTGATAAATAAATGAAACCCAAAACAAACAGAAATTACAATAAATAACCAATTCAAACTCAATGCAAGCAGAAATTAACATAAGTTGGGCACAAAACCTCAATGCCTTCCCCAGGCCAGAACAAAATTTAACACCTTCCCAGGACATCCTTTAGCCTGAAAGTTAGCCCATTCTTTAGCCCATCCATGAAAGTTACATTTTCCTAACCTAACCCCTTTCCAAGATAGTTGAAAGTAGCTAAAGTAGAATTTTACCCATATTTTAGCCTGTAGACCCTTCCCTGAAAGTTTCATTTTCCTAACCTCGCCCCTTTCCAAGATGGCCAAAAGTAGCTAAAGTAGAATTTTACCAGAATTGTATTTTCAGAACTAAAGCCAGAGAAAAAGAAACTGATGATTAAGGTAAAATGTTGCTTTGTCAAAATTTCAATAGGTAGGCCTAGACCTGTCAAGTAAGAAAATTTCAGGACCATCTAGAGAGAGAAAGGGTGGAGGAAGGCGTTTCAAAATACCTTCCCAGGACATACTTTAGCCTGTAGACCCATCCCTGAAAGTTCCGTTTTCCTAACTGATAGGGCCAAAAATAGAATTTTACCATGTCCTCAATTCTATCCAACATAAATTTACTTCAAAATCTATACTTTATGGGAAATTTCACAGGAGTTAACCTCGGCGATACTTACCAGGTCTACTCCTATAATCAAAAGATCACGTCTTTTCAATTTGAATGTTTGGGAATGAATCACGGTAGTTGCCCAGTTATTATTTAGTCAGCAAAAACAAAATGTCAGTTAATGTTACTTGTCCATGCCGAATTTCCGGTAGGGAAAAAGCCGCGCCGATGATTTAGAACTTTGTAACAAGAAGTGAAATTTAATTGTAGTTGTTACATTTTGAATATTTTGAAGGGGCAAATGCCAATGTAAACCATCAAATCCTTTTTACCAAACCTGCAAACCTTGGACTACCACCAAGCTAGTATCTTTTATAAAATCTTTCATAGGAAAGCAAAGTTTCATTCTTTGTGTAGGTTTAGCCTCTTCACCCCAAAAACAATAACCAAAGGCCTTCCTCAGGGTGCAGTCCTGAGCTGCCCCCTCTTTGCCCTCTATCTCTGGGACATCAACCTCCCCCACATGAATCTACAATATGCTGATGATCTGGTACTATGGTCATCCGGCTACAACTTTGAGATTGCACAGTTAAAGCTGCAAAAGTCACTTTCCCAATTTGAACATTTTTCCCAGTATTCACATTTACCCATTGCACCCACCAAGCCGAAATAATCCAATTTCAGCACAAGTGAAATCATGTTAATGCAAGACTAACTCTAAATGGAACAACTATTCCAAAGAATAATCATATTAAATACCTAGGTCTAATACTTGACCAAAAACTTAACTTCCATCCCCACATTTCAAACACAACAAAAAATTCTATATAAAAACGACAATACTAAAAAGACTTCTTTCCACACCCTGGGGTTGTAAGAGAAAACCTTACTCCAATTTTTTAAGTCGCATATAAGACCCCATATTGACTATGTGCTCATTGTTTAATGGTACATTTGCAAAGACCCAGATGCAAAGACTTGAAACAACACAAAATTATATAATACGTCACATATTTGGCCTTAGAAAAAGCACAAGTACTAAGATTCAGGCTTACGGAGAGTGGATTAACAACTATAAAGGAGAGACGTAGCTTTCTCTTGATAAAATATATTACAAAATTGAAGCAAATAGCTCACAAACGCTAAATAATTGGCTAAGAAATTCAGCCATGTATAGAGGCATTGTAGATGAGTATGCCAATATTGAGAAGAAGTTCCCTGTACCCGCAAAGTCTATTGCACCTATTTTTCCCATTCCCCTCCATGGAATTGGTCAATTCCCACAATAAATACTGATTTCTCAAAGTGGACTAAAGATTTAACCCCCATTCCTTTCATCCAGAAAAAATTGACTGAACTTAATACAATTACATATAAAAACCATTTCCAAATTTCTGTTGATGTGTCCAAATTGAATGAGAAGGTAGCAAGTGGTGCTTTCCTTCCTCACCTGAATATTGCAATGGGTGAGACAATGTATAATAATGTATCTATAATGTCGGCAGAGTTAAATGCCATAATCATGGCATTAGAGCACCTTATGAATAACCAACCTTTGATTGCTAATTCACATAATATTATAGTTTAATCTGACTCTTTGTCAAGCCTTGAGTTGCTGTCTTCAGCTCCTCAGTATAAGTTGGATATTGACACTTATCATTGTCTTAGTATTATTGATAATCTTCCTTCAAGAGGTATGAGAGCTTATCTTTAGTATGTTCCTAGCCACTCTGGTATAAGTGGTAATCATCAGGCAGATGAAATAGCAAAAAATGCTATAAATATTGAACAGCCAAGTGGGAGACCAATCCCTATTAGGGGTATTTACCGATGGAGACTATCAGATAGTATGTTTAATAAGAATAATCCTATTCTATCTCCCTTTCCCAACAAGGATTTTTCAAAATTTATCATAGAATTCGTTCTGGATCAAACGGGCTAAATTTTCTGGCATTCCCTTATCACTTCCCTAATTCAAGTCGTTCAGTTCCCTGGTCCCCTCTTTGCAGGTATTGTAATATGAATAATGAAACAATTGACCACTGCCTATTTGAATGTAATATGCTGACGTCTGCATAGTATACCTTGCATTGTAAAATGTCAAAGTGCTTCAAACCCCACAAAATCTCACTATCAGCCAAGAGCCTAGCTGACTATACCTGCAAACAGAGCACAGAAGTCGATATCTATCGTCTTATATTCAAACTCCTTGAGTCAAAAGATTTACTGAAAGATATCTGAGGATTTCTAATAAATAAGAGGCAACCAAGCCAGTAGCTCTGTTCAGCCCACAGAGTGAAGCAAAAGGAAAAGGGCTGAATAGTATTGACTGAAAAGCCCGCCTGCTGATATAGTAGAAGAAGAAGTGAAATAGAACATATCTGAAATAGAAATAGAAGAAGAAAGAACATATCAACAGCAACATTTTAAGAAATTTAAAATAAATTTTCTTGTGAAATATTATCGCATTTAATCAGCAGTTGTACCAAACCAATCCTGCTCAATTCATCCTCAGGGCTATACTGTGGTGTTTCTCCTCCCCGTAGTATAGTGCAGACGGTATAGTGCAGAGATATCATTCTATTATCCCTTCTTGTTTTAGTTTTGTTTTTGTTTAAAGCTTTTTCCAATAGGCAATGATAAGAAGTCCTCCAAAAAAAAGTCCCCCCAGATCCCACCTCAAATAACAGTGAAACTGATACCCATCTTGGCTGGTCAAGCTCACTATCTCAAAGTTCAAATGATAGCTCAAATTCTGAGAATAGGACAATGATAAGTGTAGGGGCTAATGTCACCATAAATGATGATAATGGGTTTCAAGAGGTCCTTTCTAGAAGCTCTAAAAAAAGGAAATAAATCTCCCCAATCAAAAGCATTTCTCCTCTCCCTGCCCAAGATCCTCCCTCCCAAAACTTAGGAATTTACCTTAAAATTACTCCTACTACCCCCTTTGAAATAAAAAAGATTGCTGCAATAAGAGTTGCAATTTTCAAATTGCTAAAATCAATGTTCTCTCTTAATATTAACCGTGATGGGTCTCTGCTAATATCTGTCCAAGATCAAATATCAGCAGACACAATAATTAATCTAAAATCCCTTCTGAATACCCCAATCAATGCATCTAAATGGAACCCAAAACAATCACCAACAAAAATAGTTGTTTATAATGTTCCCCCAGAAATATCCATTCAGGAGTTAAAAGAAGGGCTCTCAGATAGGGCTGGCAACACAATCCCAGTTGAAGATGTTACCCAACTTGGCAAACCTAACTCTAATGGCCTAAAAACAAGTAGATCCTTCTTATTTACACTGAAGGAAAAAATTAATATCCCAGAAAAATTATTCCTATTTGGGCAAATCAAACCTCACAAGGAATACAAACCTAAGCCTATCCAGTGTCAGAAGTGTCTCAAACTGGGACACAAAACAAACAAATGCAATGAAATTTTCCTAGAGTGTAGTAATTGTAAAGCATTCCATCCTAAAGCGTTGACAACTTGCAACAACACTCAGCCTACATGCATCAATTGCAAAGGCCCACATGAATATACAAATAAATCACTATGCCCTGCATATAAGAAAAGAGCTCTAACACTCCAAATAGCAACAGAGAAGGCCATCCCATACCCCTTTGCAGCAATGGAAGCAAATGCTGCCCAACAATACCAAATAAAGCCTGTAACGAAACCAACCAAAACCCCCAGGTCAAATGCCCCCAATGCATCAAGTACCCCATATAAAACACCATCTTCTAAGCCCCCTAGCTCACATCCCTATCAGAAGGAATCACCAAGTCAACAAGCCCCCTTGTCCGGTGAGATGAGGTCAGCCTGGCCCCCCTCCCAAGAAGAAAAAAACCAGAAACACTACCAGGAATTAATCCCTTAACTGACAAACAGGATGCACAACCAAATATGCAATCCCCAAATATATGCTTATTCATTCTAAACTGTAATGCAGTTCAGGCCATGAACATACATCAAATACAGAAAACAAAAATCATTGCAGAATTGGCAAAAATCTACATCCCTGTTGATATGCTCATTCAAGCAAAAAAAGATCTTGCTTTACTTTTAACAAAGCTGAATATTGATATACAGTCATATGAAAAATAAATCAACTACACAACACATATCAATACTCCAGTGGAATGTAAGATCACTCACAGAAAATAAGTTAAATGAACTAATATCTTTTATGAATAATAATTCCATTAATATTGCTTGCCTCCAGGAAACTCATTTAACCCAAAATCAACAAATTAAGTCTATGGGATATACTATCCTGAGAAAGGATAGATCATCAGAGAGAAAAGGAGGTGGGGTAGCTTTATTAGTTAAAAATAATATAAAATTCTGTGGCATCAATTTTCCAGATTTTGCAAATGATGTTGATGCAATTGGTATCAGTGTTTGGCTGAATAATATAAAAACCTATATAATAAGCTTTTATAACCCTAATGGCCAAACCACAGATGCCATGGATTTCTTTAATTATATATATAATTCTAATATGTTAAAAAATATCATTATTTGTGGAGATTTCAATGCCCACAGCCTTTTGTGGGGGAATAAACCAGCAAATAAAGCTGGTAAATTCATTGAGCTTGTGACTTCAAATAATAATAAATTAGCTGTTGCTACCCCTTCAAACCTGAATACATATTTCAACCCCAAAAGTAGCAGATTCTCCACAATTGACCTACAAATTGTGTCTTTAAATATTTTGAATAAAATTTATATAAATAAAATTGACAGTCTATGTACTGAGCACTTTGCTATAGTTTGCTCCGTAAATGAACCTGCTGGAACTCTATCACATACCTCCAAATATATCAACACTAAAGCAAATTGGTCTATGTTCCAAAATAAGCTTAATGATGAAATTACAAGTTTTACCCAAAATTCATGCATTTCAAACACAACAGTTGACACACATGCTGAAGTCTTGACATCTTTACTAATAAATACAGCTAATCATGCTATCCCCAGGACAACATCTAGGAAAACATTCCCTAAACAGATTCTTAAAGCATGGTGGATAAATGAGTGCCTAAATAAATGGAGAATAAAAAAGGCAGCTAGGACAGAATTCATGAAAAAAACCATCACCTACTACATATTTAAAAAAATTACAAGCAGAATCAAATCTAAAAAGGACTATAATAGATGCTAAATATAAATACTGGAATAATTTTGCAAATAATCTCTCCAGAGAAACACATGAGCCAATTATACATAAAGTCATAAGCCACATCTGTGGGGAAAAAACTTCCCCCAACCCACTCCTGTATGAGCTTATACATAATAATACCCATTATGACAATGATAATGAAAAAGCTAAGCTATTTGCAACTCTTTTTGTTAATAAGCTAACATCAAATAATCAAAGCAAAATGTCCCCAATTCCTATGAACCCAAGTTACCAACCACGCCCAGGATCCGAGTATATAACTAGCCTAGTTTCAATCCAGGAAATGAATAATGCAATACATCATATTAGGACCAAAACTAGCGGCAGCTATGACAATATACATTCTACATGGATAAAGAATCTCACCCCTTCATACAAACAAGAACTGATAAATTGTTATAATCACGCTTGGGCATCTTCTATGTTCCCCAATATATGGAAATGTTCGTCCCTCCTACCAATCCTAAAGAAAAATAAACCCAAAGATAACCCTGAGTCCTATAGGCCCATAATGATTACTCCTGTGATGGGGAAAATAATGGAGAAAATGATCCATCACAGACTCCTCTGGTTTGTTGAAGAAAATAATATGATCCCTCACACTCAAACTGGATTCAGGAAACACCACTCCTCAACAGATGCTTTCATTTTGCTAACAAATGCAATCAATGAATCTTTCTCAAAAAATAATGTCCTAGCTGCAGCTTTTCTAGATTTTGAAGGGGCATATGACAATGTGAACCACCAAATCCTTTAAAACAAACTTGCAAACCTTGGAGTACCCCTTAAGCTAGTATCTTCTATTAAATCCTTCATAGAAGTGCGAAGTTTCATCGTTTGTGTTGGTTCAGCCTCTTCACCCCAAAAGACAATAACCAAAGGCCTACCTCAGGGAGCAGTCCTCAGTTGCCTCTTGTTTGCACTATTTCTCTGGGACATGAACCTACCCCACACAAATCTACAATATGCTGACGATCTGGTGCTATGGTCATCTGGCAACACCTTTGAGATAGCACAGTCAAATCTGCAAAAGCCGCTTTTCCAATTTGAAAAATTGTCTCAACATTCAGATTTACCCATTGCACCTACCAAGTCAAAAATAATCCAATTTCACCGAAAGCGAAACCATGTTAATGCAAAACTAACTCTAAATAAAACAACTATTCCAGAAGATAATCAAATTAATCACCTAGGTCTCATGCTTGACCAAAAACTTAATTTCCACCTCTACATTTCAAACACAATAAAAAAATGCTATAGAAAAACAAATATACTAAAAAGACTTCTTTCCACACCCTGGGGCTGCAAGGAGAAAACCTTACTCCAGTTTTATAAATCTCATATAAGACCCCATATTGACTATGGGCTCATCGTCTATGGTGCATGTGCAAAGACCCAGATGCAAAAAATTTAAACAACACAAAATGATATAATACGTCTCATATTTGGTCGTAGGAAACCCACAAGCATCAAGTTTCTGCTTATGGAGAGTGGTTTAACAACAATAAGGGAGAGACGTAGCTTTCTCTTGACAAAACATCTTACAAAAATTGAATCAAATAGCTCACACACACTACATAATTGGTTAAGAAATCCAGCCATGTATAGAGGCATTGCAGATGAGTATGCCAATATTCAGAAGAAGTTCCCCATACTAGCAAAGTCTATTGCACCCACATTCCCCCAATCCCCTCCATGGAATTGGTCAAGTCCCATAATAAATACTGACTTCACAAAGTGGAATAAAGATTTAACCCCCATTGCTTTTGTCCAGAAAAAAATTGCAGAACTTAATACAATTACCTATAAAAATCACTTCCAAATATTTGTTGATGGGTCAAAAATGAATGAAAAGGTAGCAAGTGGTGCTTTCTTTCCTCACCTGAAAATTGCAATGGGCGAGAGATTATATAATAATTTATCTATAATGTCTGCTGAGTTAAATGCCATAATCATGGCAGTAGAACACCTTAAGGAAAACTAACCTTTGATTGCAAATTCAAATAATATTATCATATATTCCGACTCTCTATCAAGCCTTGAGTTGCTGGCCTCAGCTCCTCAGTATAAGTTGGACATTGACACTTATCATTGTCTCAGTATTATAGATAATCTTGCTTCAAGTGGCATAAAAACTTATTTTCAGTATATTCCTAGCCACTCTGGCATAAGTGGCAATCATCAGGTTGATGAAATAGCAAAAAATGCTATAAATATTGACCAGGCAAGTGGGAGACCAATCCCAATTAGAGATATTTACCGATGGAGGCTATCAGATATTAATTTTAATAAGATTAATCCTATCCTTTCCCCCTTTCCCAATAAGTATCTTTCTAAAATTTATCATAGAATTCGTTCTGGAACAAATGGACTAAATTTTCTTGCATTCTCCTATAAGTTTTCTAGTTCATGTGGTTCAATTCCCCTGTCCCCTCTTTGCAGGCATTGTAATATGAATAATGAAACAATTGACCATTGCCTATTTGAATGTAATATGCTGACGTCTGCACAACACACCTTGCTTTGTAAACTGTTAAAATGCTTCAAACACCACAAAATCTCACTATCAGCCAAGAGCCTAGCCAACTATACCTGCACACAGAGCACAGAAGTTGATATCTATCATCTTATATTTGAACTCCTTGAGTCGAAAGATCTACTGAAAGATATCTGAGAATATCTAATAAGTAAGAGACAACCAAGCCAGTAGCTCTGTTGCCCACAGAGTGAAGCAAAAAGAAAAGACTAAATAGTATCAACTGAATAGCCCGCCTGCTGTGAATTAGAAGAAGAACATAGCAGCAACTTTATAAGAAATTTAAAATAAATTTTCTTGTGAAATATTATCGCATTTAATCAGCAGTTGTACCGAACCAATTCTGCTCAATTCATCCTCAGGGCTATACTGTAGTGTTTCTCCGCCCCATAGTATAGTGCAGACGGTTTGATATAATTCTATTATCCCTTCTTGTTTTAGTTTTGTTTTTGTTTAAAGCTTTTTCCAATAGGCAATGATTAGTGGTTCACCAAAAAAAAAGTCCCCAAAGATCCCACCTCAAATGCCAGTGAAAGTGATACCCATCTTGGCTGGTCAAGCACACTATCTCAAAGTTCAAATGATAGCTTCAATTCTGAGAATAGGACAATGATAAGTGTAGGGGCTAATGTCACCATAAATGATGATAATGGGTTTCAAGAGGTCCTTTCTAGAAGCTCAAAAAAAAGGAAAAAAATCTCCCCAATCAAAAGCCTGCCCAAGATCCTCCCTCCAAAAACTTAGGAATTTACCTTAAAATTACTCCTACTACCCCCTTTCAAATAAAAAAGATTACTGCAATAAGAGTTGCAATTTTCAAATTGCTAAAATCAATGTTCTCTCTTAATATTAACCGTGATGGATCTCTGCTAATATCTGTCCAAGATCAGAAATCAGCAGACACAATAATTAACCTAAAATACCTTTTGAATACCCCAATTAATGCATCTAAATGGAACCCAAAACAATCACCAACAAAAATAGTAGTTTATAATGTTCCCCCAGAAATATCCATTCAGGAGTTAAAAGAAGGGATCTCAGATAGGGCTGGCAACACAATCCCAGTTGAAGATGTTACCCAACTAGGCAAACCTAACTCTAATGGCCTAAAAACAAGTAGATCCTTCTTATTTACACTGAAGGAAAAAATTAATACCCCAGAAAAATTATTCCTATTTGGGCAAATCAAACCACACAAGGAATACAAACCTAAGCCTATCCAGTGTCAGAAGTGTCTCAAACTGGGACACACAACAAACAAATGCAATGAAATTCTCCTAGAGTGTAGTAATTGTAAAGCATTCCATCCTAAAGAGTTGACAACTTGCAACAGCACTCAGCCTACATGCATCAATTGCAAAGGCCCACATGAATCTACAAATAAATCACCATCCCATACCCCTTTGCAGCAATAGAAGCAAATGCTGCCCAACAATACCAGATAAAGCCTGTAATGAAACCAACCAAAACCCCCAAGTCAAACGCCCCCAATGCATCAAGCACCCCACATAAAACACCATCTTCTAAGCCCCCTAGCTCATATCCCTATCAGAAAGAATCACCAAGTCAACAAGCCTCCTTGTCCGGTGAGATGAGGTCAGCATGGCCTTCAACCCCAAAAGAGGCAGATTCTCCACAATTGACCTACAAATTGTGTCATTAAATATTTTGAATAAAATTTACATAAATAAAATTGATAGTCTATGTACTGACCACTTTGCTATAGTTTGCTCCCTAAATGAACCTGCTGAAACTCTATCTCATACCTCCAAATATATCAACAGTAAAGCCAATTGGTCTATGTTCCAAAATAAGCTTAATATTGAAATTACAAGTTTCACCCAAAATTCATGCATTTCAAACACAACAGTTGACACACATGCTGAAGTCTTGAAATCTTTACTAATAAATACAGCTAATCATGCTATCCCCAGGACAACACCTAAGAAAACATTCCATAAACACATTCCTAAAGCATGGTGGACAAATTAGTGCCTAAATAAATGGAGAATAAAAAAGGCAGCTAGGACAGAATTCATAAAAAGACCATTACCTACTACATATTTTAAAAAATTACAAGCAGAATCTAATCTAAAAAGGACTACAATAGATGCTAAATATAAATACTGGAATAATTTTGCAAATAATCTCTCCAGAGAAACACATGAGCCAAATATACATAAAGTCATAAGCCACATCTGTGGGAAAAAGACTTCCCCCAACCCACTCCTGTATGAGCTTATACACAATAATACCCATTATGACAATGATAATGAAAAAGCTAACCTATTTGCAACTCTTTTTGTTAATAAGCTAACATCAAATAATCAAAGCAAACTGTCCCCAATTCCTATGAGCCCAAGTTACCAACCACGCCCAGGATCCGAGTATATAACTAGTCCATTTTCAATCCAGGAATTGAATAATGCAATACATCATATTAGGACCAAAACTAGCGGCAGCTATGAAAACATACACCCTACATGGATAAAGAATCTCACCCCTTCATACAAACAAGAACTGCTAAATTGTTATAATCACGCTTGGGCATCTTCTATGTTCCTTAATACATGGAAATGTTCGTCCCTCCTACCAATCCTAAAGAAAAATAAACCCAAAGATAACCCTGAGCCTTATAGGCCCATAATGATGACTCCTGTGATGGGGAAAATAATGGAGAAAATGATCTATCAGACTCCTCTGGTTTGTTGAAAAAATAATATGATCCCTCACACTCAAACTGGATTCAGGAAACACCACTCCTCAACAGATGATTTCATTTTGCTAACAAATGCAATCAACGAATCTTTCTCAAATAATAATGTCCTAGTTGCAGCTTTCCTAGATTTTGAAGGGGCATATGACAATGTGAACCACCAAATCCTTTTAAACAAACTTGCAAACCTTGGAGTACCCCCTAAGCTAGTATCTTTTATTAAATCCTTCATAGAAGTGCGAAGTTTCATCGTTTGTGTTGGTTCAGCCTCTTCACCCCAAAAGACAATAACCAAAGGCCTACCTCAGGGAGCAGTCCTCAGTTGCCTCCTATTTGCCCTATATCTTTGGGACATGAACCTACCCCACACAAATCTACAATATGCTGATGATCTGGTGCTATGGTCATCTGGCAACACCTTTGAGATAGCACAGTCAAATCTGCAAAAGTCACTTTTCCAGTTTGAAAAATTCTCTCAACATTCAGATTTACCCATTGCACCTACCAAGTCAAAAATAATCCAATTTCACCGAAAACGAAACCATGTTAATGCAAAACTAACTCTAAATAAAACAACTATTCCAGAAGATAATCATATTAATTACCTAGGTCTCATGCTTGACCAAAAACTTAATTTCCACCTCCACATTTCAAAAACAATAAAAAAATTCTATAAAAAAACAAATATACTAAAAAGACTTCTTTCCACACCCTGGGGTTGTAAGGAGAAAACCTTACTCCAGTTTTATAAATCACGATATAATACGTCTCATATTTGGTTTTAGAAAACCCACAAGCACCAAGTTTCTGCTTATGGAGAGTGGATTAACAACAATAAGGGAGAGACGTAGCTTTCTCTTGACAAAACATCTTACAAAAATTGAATCAAATAGCTCACACACACTACATAATTGGTTAAGAAATCCAGCCATGTATAGAGGCATTGCAGATGAGTATGCCAATATTCAGAAGAAGTTCCCCATACCAGCAAAGTCTATTGCACCCACTTTCCCCCGACCCCCCCATGGAATTGGTCAAGTCCCATAATAAATACTGAATTCTCAAAGTGGAATAAAGATTTAACCCCCATTGCTTTTGTCCAGAAAAAATTTGCTGAACTTAATACAATTACCTATAAAAATCACTTCCAAATATTTGTTGATGGGTCAAAAATGAATGAGAAGGTTGCAAGTGGTGTTTCCCTTCCTCACCTGAAAATTGCAATGGGCGAGAGATTATATAATAATTTATCTATAATGTCTGCTGAGTTAGATACCATAATCATGGCATTAGAACACCTTAAGGAAAACCAACCTTTGATTGCAAATTCAAATAATATTATCATATATTCTGACTCTCTATCAAGCCTTGAGTTGCTGGCCTCAGCTCCTCAGTATAAGTTGGACATTGACACTTATCACTGTCTCAGTATTATAGATAATCTTGCTTCAAGTGGCATAAGAACTTATTTTCAGTATATTCCTAGCCACTCTGGCGTAAGTGGTAATCATCAGTTTGATGAAATAGCAAAAAATGCTATAAATATTGACCAGCCAAGTGGGAGACCAATCCCAATTAGAGATATTTACCGATGGAGGCTATCAGATATTAATTTTAATAAGATTAATCCTATCCTTTCCCCCTTTCCCAATAAGTATCTTTCTAAAATTTATCATGGAATTCGTTCTGGAACAAATGGACTGAATTTTCTTGCATTCTCATATAAGTTTTCTAATTCAAGTGGTTCAATTCCCCTGTCCCCTCTTTGCAGGCATTGTAATATGAATAATGAAACAATTGACCATTGCCTATTTGAATGTAATATGCTGACGTCTGCACAACATACCTTGCTTTGTAAACTTTTAAAATGCTTCAAACACCACAAAATCTCACTATCAGCCAAGAGCCTAGCCAACTATACCTGCACACAGAGCACAGAAATTGATATCTATCATTTTATATTTGAACTCCTTGAGTCGAAAGAACTACTGAAAGATATCTGAGAATATCTAATAAATAAGACAACCAAGCCAGTAGCTCTTTATCCCACAGAGTGAAGCAAAAAGAAAAGGGTTAAATAGTATCAACTGAATAGCCCGCCTGCTGTGAACTAGAAGAAGAAGAAGAACATAGCTTTATATTTAAGAGCCTTGATAATAGAAGTTGGTCTTAGTAATTCATACTGGTTGCCGTTCTCAATATGCTGACTTATATTACCACTACTACTGTTAACAGCTTGCTTTAGCATCAAACCAGCTGGGTCCAACACAGCTATACAAACTCCTCCTCTATTCTAAACCATTCAAAACCTCCTTCTTTACACTTTCCCAATAAGTTTCCATTCCAATTAAATATTTCCTTACGGCAGCCTCCCACCCCATTTGGGAGGCCACCGGCTTTTCGCTTGGCCCTGGAGGGTTGTCCGACAAGGACTATTCTGGGAAATCTATCATCCTTTGTTTGCACAAAGTGTCCTATTATTTTAACCTTTGTCTCATTATAGCCCTTGAAAACGGGATTGACCCAGATTTTTCGTACAGCTTACTGTTTCTGATACGGTCAGTCATTCGGGGCCGAAAACAAATCCGTTAGCAATTTCTCTGGAAAACATCTTGCTAATCCTCCTCCCTTTTTGAGAGTGCCCACTCTTCAGAACCATGCCTTATCACTGTATCTTCCAATATTCTAATCTTTATTCGCAGAATTATCTTCCTATTCTTCACAGCTTTTTTCCACTGTGAAAAACACAATAGGCCTTGCCTATTCTACTTTTAAAATGTACTCTGCACCCACCGTCTTTACTAATATTACTGCCTATATATTGTAAGGATAGAACGAGCCTTTAAAATGCGGATTACTGCTGTGGAGCTTTAAAGCAGACTACCACTGCTACTAACAGTTCACTGCAACGCCAAGCCACCTGAGGGCAAGACTTCTGTGCATGCTTCTCCTCCATCCAAACATATACAAATGTTCTTTCTTTGCCCCCTTCTAAGAAGTTCCAATTTCTTGTACATTATCGCTTTAAAAATTTTCTCACCTCATTTGGAGACGACCCTCTTTCATTTGGCTGTAGATGAATTGTCAAAAAGGGCGATCTTTGGCCATTCTTCAGCCCATAAATATTTCCTATCCATTTTCAATTTCCTATAAAAATTTCAACAGCCCTAGAAAGTGCCATATAATCATATTTTTTCGCACACCTTGTCGTTTGATATATGGTCAGTTAAAAAGGTCCAAAAATTCACCAGTTGGCAATTTTACTGGAAAACATCTTAAAAATCCTCCTCCGTCTTCTGAAACATCCATGGTTTAGAGCCATGCTTGACTACTGTCATTATTGTAGTTTCCGATATTCTAATGTTAGTCCTGAGACTGATCTTCCTACATTCCCAAACTTTTTTCAACTGTGAAAAACACACTGGGATATTCTATTTTTAATCTTCACTGCATACACAATGTTTACTGACAATAAAACCCAGATAAACGAAACTATCTACTTCATCGAACTTCTCGCTAAGCCACATCATCTCTTGGTCTTCATTTATTCCTACTCCAACTAAGTCTTCATAACATTCATTTTCAGACTTACTTTTCCCCCCTGAACTCCCGAAACATCCAAAATTCACTTATTTTGCTAACATTTTTATTTATGACACCCACAACATCTACAAAATCTAATATAGTGAAGGATAGGACCTTTACTAATTCTCCCCTTTCGGCTAAATCAAACGCCTTATCATAATTTATAAAACTGAGGATGAAAGGGGTCTGATGATCCGGGCATTTCGCAATTGTTAATCTAGGAGTGAAAATCTGGTCGACACATTCTATCCCCTTCTTAAAACCCTGCTTTTCTTTTCTTAAAACTTTATTCACAGTAAATCTAAGTTTAAAAAATATTATCATACTAAGTAATTTGCGTCCAACAGAAACCATGCTAATTCCTCATTAATTACAATATTTACTGTTATAAAAGTAAATAATTAATGTTTCCCAAAAATTGCTTCGTACTTCCCCTTATAATGAAAACATTTTTCTCGTAATTTATTTAACATTACAGCCACCGTATTTCAGAAACTCATTAACCATACCATCAGCACCTTTTATTTGTAAGACGCACCAGCGTCTTACTACTTTAAATTCTTTTACTACTGTCGTTAACTCTTCTTCGCAACATAAATCTTTCTTTATTTCCAAACTGTCATAAATTTTTTTCATTCTTTTCTATATAGTTTCTTGTGACTTTATCATGGTTTAAAACATTTTCAAAATGATCTGTCCATCTCTCTTTAACATTTTCTTTGTTACTAATTGAGGCCCTGTTTCTATCTTTAACTGGAACAAATCCAGACTGACCACTTCCCCTTAATTTCTTGACATTCCAGTGCCATATTTTAGCATTGCGAGACCTGGCTTAGAAGCTTTCTTATTCATCATGGGCCCTACTGCCTGCTTATGCACTCCATCTTTCCTGTGTGAATAAAAAATTCTATATTACCTAATATTATTTTTCTTACTCCTAGAAGATGAGTTTCGCAAACTCCTGACAAGACCATTTCAAAGTTTCGAGATTCTCCAGTTAAAATGTCAACATGATAGTTTTTTTTTGTCAAAACGTTTTTTTTCACGATAGTTGTCTTAAATTCAAAACTTCAGCTATTAAACAAGCCCTGAAGAAGAGGGGGGGGGGGAGGTCCTAACACCAAGCAAAACGAATTTGGCAACAGACAAGGCAGCATCCACGGCTTTCCTAGACATTCACCAAGTCCGTGAAATAAGACACGATTGCCCTTTTTTTTACTATTCTGTTTCTATGTTTAACATATCTGGTTACATGCCAAAAACAGTAAATTTGCAAGCAAATTCTGTAAATAATAAAATATATCATTACCCGAATGATTATTTTTCGATACCATTGGTTTCTAATTCTCTTTAGTTAATCAAACTTTTTATAAACGAACAATGAACAAGAAATCTAGGGCAAGGCTAATCACCAGATACCTGTTTCGTCACTATTGTAAAAAAAAAAAAAAAAATTATACAAGCAACTATCAAGCTATTTTGGTAATTCTTCCAAAGAATTACCTCTATTCCGAAAAGAAAGGTGGTAATTCTCCCAAGAAGAAAAAAATAAAAATAAAAATAAAAACACACGCATCAAGTTTCGAAAAGATTAACACTCATTCTTGACATTTATTAAATAAAAAAAACAAGTTTTTTAAACTGAAAGTAAGGAGCGAAATTAAAACTTAAAACGAACAGAAATTATTCCGAATATGAAAGGGGCTGTCCCCTCCTCAACGCCTCGCTCTTTTCGCTAAAGTTTGACTCTGTCTCACAACTTTATTTTTAAAACAATAAAAAACTTTAGCGTAAAGAGCTAGGCGTTGAGGAGGGGACAGCCCCTTTCATATACGGAATAATTTCTGTTCGTTTTAAGTTTTAACGTCGTTCCTTACTTTCAATTAAAAAAACTTGTTTTTTTTATTTAAATGAAAGGGGCTGTCCCTCCTCAACGCCTCGCTCTTTACGCTAAAGTTTTTCATTGTTTAAAAAAAATAGAGTTGTGAAAAGTCAAACTTTAGCATAAAGAGCGAGGCGTTGAGGAGGGGACAGCCCCTTTCATATACCGAATAATTTCTGTTCGTTTTAAGTTTTAACGTTGTTTCTTACTTTCAGTTAAAAAAACTTGTTTTTTTTATTTAATTTTTGAACGTTATTGAATTAATGCAGGTTTTGAATTTTGGCTCACCGTACATGAATAATTAAAAACAAAATTTGAATATTAATTTTACTGTTATTTGGTTAAATGGCTTTCTCGAAACATGTTTAATTTTATTCACGAACGTTTTTATTAGTAATAAATATACGTAACTTACGAATTAACTTACGTAACGAACTTCTATATTCATATATTTTTAATACGTATATTAGAGGGTTCGCCCCCTAGTCAATACCTTGCTCTTTAAGCTAAAGTTCGAATTTTGATCCAATTCTTTAAAAATGACCCCTTAATCACAAATGCCGTTAATTAGAATAAATAGCTCTTATGAAAGTACTAAATAATCTGTGGCTTAAAGAGCGAGGTATTGACTAAGGGGTGAACCCAATCATATACGTAATGTTTTCTGTCATTTTAAGCTTTGATGTTGCTCCTTACTTTCAGTTGAAAACTTGTTTTTTATATATATAATTTCTGATCTTTTTTTTTAAATAATGCTGGGAAATCCGGCGCCCCCTTCATAGCAATGTCCCTTCCCCCATGAAAACTTCCTTCATGGAAAGATCCTTCAACATAACCCCCCACCCACCCCCCCCATCCGCACTACCAGAAAAAATCCCACCTGAAAACGTATGTATACTTCCCAATAACCAATACTATATGTTAACATTGGGTAAAGTTCATAACTTTCAGCCCTCCCCCCAGGGACTTCGGGGGATTAAATCATCCTAAAAGACATAGTTATCATATTTTCGACCATGCTGAACAAAATGGCTATCACAAAATTTTGATCGGGTGACTTTGGGAAAAAAATGAGCGTGGGACGGGGCCTAGTTGCCCTCCATTTTTTTTGGTCACTTAAAAAGGGCATTTCCGTTCCAATGAGCCCTCCCACGATATTCTAGGACCAATGGGTCGATACGATTACCCCTGGAAAAAACTAAAAAAACAAACAAATAAACGCGCATCCATGATCTTTCTTCTGGCAGAAAACACAAAATTCCACATTTTTGTAGATAGGTGCTTGAAACCTCTACAATAGGGTTCTCTGATACGCTGAATATGATGGTGTGATTTTCATTAAGGTTCTGTAATTTTTAGGGGGTCTTTCCCCCTTTTTTCGAAAATCAGCCAAATTTTCTCAGGCGCGTAACTTTTGATGGGTAAGATTAAACTTGATGAAACTTATATATTTGAAATCAGAATTGAAATTTGATTCTTTTGATGTATCTATTGGTATCAAAATTCCGTTTTTTAGAGTTTCGGTTACCATTGAGCCGGGTCGCTCCTTACTAACAGTTCGTTACTACGAACTGTTTGATTCACATTTTCTTGACATAATCACTACAGGCTACACAAAACTACAGCGTAAACTTTATTATAAGTTTCTCACAATAATCAAGAAAAAACATAATTTCAAAACCAGTGGAAATAAAAGTAGCCAGAAATTAAATTCAAAATATAACAGAAGAGAAACCTGGCACTCAATCTGGAATGGTCTTTTGGAACTTTCTCCGAAGCTCGATCAATTCATCTTTCAGTTCAGCCGGGACTTTTCTATCTGATACAATACGATCAATAGCTTCTGTAGGGTCTACCATACGTTCACTATCATCTAAAAAATAAAGCAATTTCAACATTAACATTTATCAGCTTTAGTTTTGTCCGGCAAAATAAGGTATACCCAGAAAGGGTATGTGACACTTGCATGACTTAAAAGGGAAATGAAAATAAGGTCTTTGATGCTTTATACGGAAAATGTGTGTATGATTTTTGTAAAGAAGGGAAAAACTATAAAATATTTAACTTGTAGCTGAATAGTACAGCTCCTATTTGGAACATAATTAAGGCGACCTTACGTCTAGAAAATTCTAGGACAGTCCAAGATGTAAAGGAACTTTTTTCAAACAGTGAAAAGAGTGTAGCTAAAAAAGTTCAAAAGTTAAAACCCAAATTCCTTACTATTTAATTTAAGAGGCTTTACTGCTGACGCATTAAATTCTACAGACTTTTCTTTAAAAATTGTTTCCGGCATAAAACAACTAGCCAGAAAGCCCAAAGAGGGTTCAAGGGGGCAGTAACCCCATTCTTACTAGTGATACTTTCTGTTCGTTTAAAGTTCGAATTGATTATTTATTTATTCAGTCATTTCATTCTGTTCACATGACTTATTCCTCCCCCACTTAGGATTTAAAATCGTTCTTTACTTTTCTTTAAAAAATTCTAGAGAAAACTTTTCTTTTAAATATAATTCTATTCGTATATCAGATAACTTGAGTTTTATGAAGCATTAATTGTACATTTATTTGTTCAGGTTTTCAAAGTTCATTTGCATAAGAACCAAAATATTGTATTGTAATTTAAATTTTAGGCAAATCAGAATGTTCAATCAAGGTTAGGATCCACCGCAGTTTTGTGCAACATTTTTTTTAATGATATTTTAACTAAAAACTGGGAGGGTGAGAAGGAGGATTTCCAATCATTCGGATTAAAAATCTGAGCATAATTTTTAGTCTTCTATTGGCCTGAAGCCATCCTTTAAGCATTCTAGAGACCTGGTAAATGCGATTGCACATCAATAATGGAACAAGCATTAATGAAATATCAATTATGGTTCGTCGGGAAGTGTGTAAGGAAACTTTGTTCATTAGAAAATAATTAACTTCAGTCAGTTTTAATTGAATTTATTAGAAAAAAAAGTCGAGATACAGACATGTATAACAATGGTTAGCCATTAAGGTTCCCAGGAACCTGTCTGCCTAATATATATACATATATATATATATATATATATATATATATATATATATATATATATATATAATATTAGGATGGTCCTTATTTTTCAAAGTAGGATTTCTTCAGCAGGCACCCCCTAATCTTGTTTCTATTGTTAAAATACCACAGAATCCCAAAAAAGAGCCAAATATATTGACATTAAGAGGTCCCTACCAGAGGTTAAAGTTTTTGGTTGCTGCATGCTCATTGCTCGCTCAATGCTGCATGTCTTGCACAGTTTTCAACAGTCAACACTACACTATAGTACAGCATGGTAGCTTTCTGAACTGCTGGACTTATTTACTTATTTATCTGCAGGCTTCCCACAATGCATTTCAACACAGGACGCCATTTTTGTTGTATGCAATGTGAGTGAAAATGCAAATTTCAGGTTTTTTTAGTTTTATGAACTGCAATATATTAATTATGCTTCACACTGATACAGGTAACTTTATTAATCCGATACTTTGTTGCAGATACACTGACACTGACACAGCAATGAGTGACAGCATGGACTGCATGGTTTGTACAAGTGACAGTACTGATGCAATATTAAAACCAACTACAAGAAGTGAAACAGACATATGGCTCATCGGGCAATTATCAGACACTCTGATTTCAACAAAACTACCGTCGAAGAAGGAGGTCATGGCGCTATTCTATCACTACAAGCAAGTGACGAACAAGACAGTCCGTGAAGCGGCACATTCCACAGCCAATGACGTTCTTGCAGTTTGGGCAAAGGCACACATTCCAACGAGGCTCAAGAAACATGTGGTAAACAAAATTCAGTGTCTCTTTAAGGAGTATGACAACCTGAAGAGAAATAAAGAAAACAAAGCTAAGCGTTCTGAAACACTGAAAAAGAAGGAAGAAGAGTGGAAAGTGGGCCTCGACGTTTTGTTTGACATTGCCCACGCCAATGCAATGGAGATGATACGTATTCAAGAAGACCGTGAGTTTCTGTTAGCGCAGCGGGAACCAGGACGCCGGGGAAAGATGGGCAGTGTCGACAAGGTTTTAGAAATAAAAAGAGCATCATCTCAGAAAAGGAAAGAGTACCATGACATAAGAATTGAGAAGGAGAGGCAAGAAAAAACAACAAGAGAAAAGATAGTGACACTGGAATCATCATCTGACAGCGACACTGACAGCAAAAAAGGTCAAGAAATTAAAGACCCTGGAACAGAAGATATGAAACCGTCAACCTCAGCAAAACGTCAAAAAAGAGGACGAGTATACATATTGGATGACAAAATGTCAGCCTGTCTGGATGTGGCTAAAGTTAGTGGTGCTGCATTACTTCTTGTTCCGACTCTGCAACACCTTGGTCATGATCCTGCTGAATACAATGTCAATCGCTCTTCAATTCGCAGAGACAGGATGAAGCGGCGCCAGGCAATAGCCGAAAATCTACGACAGGAGTTTAAACCATCAGTTCCTCTAACTATTCACTGGGATGGAAAACTCCTAGAGGATATCTGCAGCAGACAGATTGTCGATCGCCTTCCAATTTTGGTCTCCGGAGCAGGTGTAGATCAGCTTCTTGGTGTTCCAAAGCTAGCCTCGGGAACTGGCCAAGCTTCTGCGGCAGCAGTTTTTGAAGCAGCTGTGGCTTGGAACATTACAGATAATGTAAAGTGCATGTGTTTTGACACCACATCTGTCAATTCCGGTCCAAGAAATGGTGCTTGTATCCTTTTGGAACAAAAACTTGACAAGGACATGCTTTGGTTTGCTTGTCGACATCATATCTTAGAAATAGTCTTACAAGCAGTGGTTCTTGATTGCCTTGGTCCTAGCAAAGGCCCAGAGATAACAATTTTCAACCGGTTTAAGACCACCTGGCAGTCTATTAACAGAGCAGACTTTCAGACAGCTTCATCAGATGAGTGTGTGTTTACAGCTGTTTCACATGTAATCACAGATATCATAGCATTTGCTGAGATGCAGACACTACTGTATCAACCCCGTGATGATTACCGTGAGCTTTTGGACTTGACAATCATATTCCTCGGTGGCACGCCCTCTAAGGGAATCTCGTTCAGAGCTCCAGCTGGGCTGCATCAAGCAAGGTGGATGGCAAAGGCCATCTATGCACTAAAGATCTGGATGTTCAGAAGTCAGTTCAAACTCACGAAAAGGCAAGAAAAGGCTCTTGCTGATATTTGTCAATTCACTGTGATCATCTACGTGAAAGCATGGTTTCAGGCATCGTCAGCACCATCAGCCCCTCGCATTGACCTCCAACTTCTAAAGGACATCTACAGCTACAGAAAAATATCAGAATCGATATCAAAAACTGCCTTGAACAAAATAATAAGACACCTATGGTACTTATCAGAGGAATTGGTGGCACTCGCCTTCTTTGACGACGAAGTATCAAATGACACCAAACATCATATGGTTACGGCTCTGCAAACATCAGGAGCAGAGCACCCGCTGAAGAGGATAACAG